>CAVLJG010000004.1:12971722-13280607 GCA_963669975.1 Acanthoscelides obtectus
AACTGAAGTGGGAAGGGGCTCGTACATGGTTACTGAAAATTGAAATGCTCCAAATATAGTTAAAATCATACGTATTTTGGGTTGCTAAAACCGAGTACGCATTCTGTGAATTTAAATTATTTAGTGGAAATCAACAAAACTATGTGACATTTCCGAATTTAGGTTACTAAAGGTCAATTTTCTTTATTGTTATAGTACTTGGTATATGCGAACTATGGTCTGCTCAGGTAATTAGGGGAGACTATCAGCGAATTAGAGGCGGAACATGGTGAAAAACTAGTTATTCGGGACCACTATTAAATCCTAGTACGAAATGGATATCGAATTCCAATCAACGCAACCGATTTACTTAGAAACAATCTTCCATCCTGATTAGGGACAATTTTAGGAGTTTTTTGGAAGCATTTGACACTTGTCAGGGGAATTTCACCGTAAATACCTATTAACATGCACGCCTGTTAAAAATGACAAAGGTCTTTTGAATCTAGCCCTGAATGCACTTGATGCTACCCAGGTTACTCAAGAGCGAGATGCAAAGCTAAACGTTGCGTATTGGCAGAGAGTTCAGTAATTAACGTATCATTTAATTCGTAAACGCGTGCTATCTGATGATGTACCTTTCCATGTTCAACTCCTCGCCTTGCCGTTATCTAAAAAAGTGAACAGACGTGCGACATGCTATGCTGTGTACCAAGTAGTAATTGGTGTTTAAATACGGAAGATTCATCACTGTCAATTAGTTTTGGGTCAGTGCGCATCCGTACCGATTAAATTTGATTGAGGAAGGCAAACTTTATAAAAGCTTAAAATTAAGTATGATAAATTGGATCACATATTGTCTGATAGGGGTGGCATACAGTTTTGTATGAAAGAAATCCAACATGTGATGTTTTTTATCACGTCAGGAGATTAAAAAGTGGAATTTACTTGTACAGCTAATATGACCTAGATGTCACTTGGAGGTCAGCTTCATAAATTTACACAGCAAATTCTGAATCAGTAGGTAAATGTGCAATCAAAGAACGTACTTGCTACTTTAATTTAGGAAGTTGACCTTCAGATGACCTGTGAGGTCATTGTCGACGTCACATTACAGGTCACCAGGAAATCCTTTTTTTATCTACTGAAACCTTTGAAAATAAATTGTTTTATAAGTAAATAGTTTCGTCATGTTTAGTTTATAAAGGCGTATTTTGGTACAAATCTTGAAGTTGGCCAACTGAAGTGGGAAGGGACTCGTAGACACTATATACGTTTGCAAATGGCTTACGAAATCCCCCTTATGGCTCTAAAGCATGAGGCTGAGACAGACGGCCTCTAGAAGAAAGTTTTAGTTCAGTAAGACAGAAGCTTGAATAGTTTATAAACGAGGACAGCTCTCAACTTATTCATTTTTTCGCCAACGACATACGTCCAAGTTGAAAGCAAAGATTTATATCGTTGCTTCTGTCATAAAATTTCAAATAAGTCCACCAGTGCAGATATTTCGATAAGATAAGCTCCGTTTTTACTCTGCGAATACATTATGATTGTTTGTATGTATGTCAGCAATCAAGACATACATATTTATTTGCGCCAGATCGAAGCAGTGCGATTCGCCGGATTTGAATAATAAAATAAAAAATGAATAAAAGTGTAAGCTGTCATACGAGAGTGATTACTCTTGGATGTGGCTTGGCCGGCGACTACCGGTTATGACACACTTACCATATTTGTAGCTACTTTTACCGAACCTGAAACTATCTTTTGGACAGAATCTGCGAATTTCCATGCACTATATCGTAACTATACCGGGTGTTTCAAACTCGACCATTGGGATTTCGTTAACGGTAAGAGGTACGAAGTTTCTTAAATCAATCATCAATGTTGCGTGCTTAGGTAGCTAACAAAATTTTGCTTATAACGTTTCAAAATTCAAAGTACTTCTGAAGAAAGACGAAAAAAAGAAATTTTCCCAAAATAGCTTTGATTTTTTCCTAACCTCATTAGTAGTGGAATGTTGAAGTGATTTTCGCGATGAGACCAACGTGCTTTAATTGGTGACTCAATTTAGAAATTTCTTATGGTCGTTTTCTAATTAAGCTACCTATATAATGACAGCAAAATATCCAACATTGTAATCAACAAATGATTTATACAACGAAATAAAATTATTTGACATCAAGCAACTTTATTTATCACATACGATCAGTCAATTATGTAATTATTATTAATATAAAATCAAGTTACTTTCATAATTTTTTGTTTAAGGTTTAACAGAGAAATGTAGAGTGGCTTGCAAACCATTTCCTTGACGATCTCGAAATTTAGCTACAAGTTCTAGAACATATTTTCGATGCACGTTAGCTCTCATGTCGCTCATTAAATATTTCTGCTGTGCTATTAGCGCACTGATTATTTCCGAAAAATATTTCGATAATTTCAACTCTTTCTGCTGTGGAATATACCATGGTTAATTTATGTAATAAAGTTAATTTAGCAACAAAGTTTGGTCAAATCAATCGCAAACTATGTACTAAATTCCTATTTAAAATAAGTACGAGATATTTCCTTATCTTTCTTCAAGAAATAACTTTTTTGCCACAAAAAAACGCTCCAATAGCTATTTTCAACCACAAAATGATAAACAAACCATGGGCGTAGTGAAGAAAAGCATTTACTTATTAAGTAAATTCTTTTAGTCAAATTTCTGTAGTAGTAGTACAAACAAATCTGATATACCTATCTAAGTCTACTTTAAGCTTTAAATCAATAAATCTTCAAAACTACTGATCTGAAGTACATTAAGTTTATATCATTATAAAGGGAATTGCGAGACCGTTAAAATAAGGAATCACTCGACCCCCTTTCTATTTAAGCTTTTAGGGTTGGTGTCACCCCCGCCCAGGGGGCTGCACGTGTTAACGTGACTTTTTACCAAACTTGTGTCCCCCTCGAAAACAAAATCGACGCGTCTGAGCGTTTTCCCAAAAAAAAAAACTGAGCTGCCAGTAAATGCGTCTGTTTCGTTTTCGATGCGCCACACCGTATATATGTATATGAATGTTTCACCTCTAATCCGGCACTATGACCCTGTAATGTTTTTTTCACGATGATATTCAAATTTAGCGCCCCAAATCACCTGAATGTAGAAAACATCGTTCGCGGGCCGATAAAGAAAATTGTTAGCACCCTAAAGTTGTGAATATCACGTAGTTTTTGCTATTTTTCACTAACTAATAGAATGTACATGTTAAACGAAATCAGATACATATGGCGTGAGCTTGGATTAGGTTTTAGCTCACCCAAAGTAGGTATGATAGAGGTCATTTGAACCACATTTGGAGAATTTTAATTTTTAGTAACCATGTTAGAAAAAGTACCAAAGATGAGTCAGTCGTATTTATACAACCTGATCATTTTTCTTTCCCTAAAGTGAGATCAGTTACTTCCTTCTTAATTAGATAACGAACTCAATAGCTATGCCCGGATAGCACCAAATATTTATTAAATATTTATCTAATATTTAATAATATTTTTATCTTACTTATATATTTGGTTTCATAAACAAAATTTAATAGATATTTGTAATATAATATTTTTATTAAATATTATAAATGTGTTACTGCAAAAGCCCGAACTGTGGTAAATCCTAAGATTTTCTGGTAAAAACCTTAGATTTACCAACTCTCAATGGTAAAAGTCCGAACGTTCCTTTATTCGGACTTTTAACCACCATTTAATTGGTAAATCTTAGAATTTACCATAATGAAACGGTAAAAGTTGATAAAGACATGCCACAACGTGTTCAGTAGCACTCCGTATACAAATAATATTTTTCTTACTAAGTACCTAATAATTAATGACGATTGTCTTTTTTCTTCAATTTGTTCGTAAATACCAAATTATAAGAAAAATACTGATTCAGTGAGATTCAATTAGCCAAGGTAAGCGTTATGTTTGTGAGAAGATATGATACACATAAATACATATGTAAGGTTCATAATACTAATATAATTTAAATAAATGATTAGGAATTACTAATTTTTTTATTCCCAAAACCTAGCATATACTAAGTTCTAATAGTAAAAAAATTTCTTTTTCAATATTTACCGTGCTCTTGAGATAAATCCCAAGATTTACCTAGTGAATGGTGGTAAAAGTTCGAAATAAAAGAACTGTTTGGACTTTTACCATTGAGAGTTAGTAAATCTTAGGTTTTACCACAGTTCGGGCTTTTACAGTAACATATATATCTTTTAAATATTTTAAATACAATATTCATTAAATATTTACTTTTCAATCAATGGAAAATATTAAATCTCCAATATTTATAAAATATTCATTATAAATATTTTCGGCTACGGCGCATGTGCGTGTCATCTCGAGCGACCAATGGGATAATAGCAAGTCGGCCTGAGACGGCAGCCATTTTACCTGTAACTTTCACTATGATAGCGTGCTTCCTGTGTATCTCCAAATGATTCATTATTTGAGTGTTTTTTTTTTGTGGAAAAAGGAAAAGGGTAAGTTTTTCGATAATTACATAGCTTACTGTATCTGACTAGTAAAAATGATTGTGCCAGCTAAGTATAAAGGTATTCATAAGACCATAAATAACTAGCCTTGAAGTGTATTACTAAAAAAAATCACATTTCAACAAAATCAATAAGTGTTAGTCAAAGGATGAAGTTGTGCCCATGAACATTTTTCATCAAGATATCTAAAATCGCATACTAAATTTTCTTAAAAATTAACCAAATCTCGAAGTATCATAGGCATAACATGTGGGGTCCTTTTAGGTGCATTATAGAGCTGCTTTTCAGTGACCTAGTTCAGCTACTCGGAGTAACTCACCATGCGCAGCACCAATAAATACACTGAAAAGCATCTTATGTATTCAATAATACTTCATAATTAGTAAAAAATTTTTTTCAGAGGAGTGGACTTGTAAAATGCAGAATGCTTAGAATGTTTTTTTGATAATATTTTATCTAGCAAATTAAACCATTATATCTAGAATGAATTTTCTTTAAAAACCCAATTTTATATAAGCATTCCTACAGGTTTTGCTAAAATAACCAATGATGAACTTTCTATCTACACTAAAAACATGTATCAGATTAATGCTTGAAAATCCATACATGTGTATGAAAAATATTAGATATTTCATCAAAATATAAAATTGATATTTAAAAACCTTTCCTCATATATTTTTTAAATATTTGGAAGGAATATCGCAAAAATATATGAATTATATTTACTACAAACATCTATAATGAATATTTTATAAATATATAAGAAATATAATTATTAAATATTAAAAAATCTGTGGCTACAAATATTTAACAAAATTTTGTTTTTAATTTTTAATGCTATCGAGGCGCTTCGGACGGAAAACAGTTACAGAACAAATTTGCTTAGAAATAAATAATCAATAAATAAAAATGGTTTTTACTGAAAGAGAAAGCAGAAGCGTACCCTTTTTTCTCCAATAATATTCGGTGCAAAACCCGTACGGAAGCCACTGGTAGGAATAATAAAAATGTTTGTACATCAGCAAAAAGCACCTTGATGCATAGTTGTGTACGAAATTGCATGAAAATATCTATAATAGTTATCTTTAAAAAAATGGCGTCAAGTAGAATGACTCTTTACTTTCCACGCCTTCGTTGAAGGTTTGAAAGGGAAGGGCTTAGTCAAGTTGTTTGCAACCTACAAAAATCAACCTCTCATGAGCAGGAATCTCTGAAACTTGATATTACTTCCAGCGATTTTTATATTTTTGTCCATAGTTCCACCGTCAGTGAATCAGTTTTAACAATTTACCACTACTGAAGCTTAAGCCATGTAAGTATCAGTCGGGTTGATAAGATAACGTGGTGCTTCTGTCTCTGTCTAGCACACGTATTATACACGTTACGACGTCAGTGGTACGTAGACTTCACTGTACTAATGGCGAAGTGACTGCAAAAAGAATATTGCCCTATTCCTCCACAGGTGGCGCTCGCGTCGTGTGGCTCTGCGAGCTGTCGTGTAACTCACAGATGCGCATGCAAATCCTGAAATTCACACCCTAGTCTCCGTTAATAATCCCTTGCGGTGATATTGAATACTTTTCTTACATAATAACGCAATAAATTACCGGTAATAGTCTTCTTTAAGTCTGAATCTATAGACACTCTAGACTTCGCTGGATACTTATTAAGCTATATATTCCGCTCATTACCAGCTCAATTTAAACCATTTCTGTTGTTCCTTTTTGCTCTAACGCGCTGGTCATTGCGTCATTTTTTCATTCTTTAATTACACCTTCTCTGTTCCCTGTCCGCTTAGAATGTGATTGATTTATTGTGTTAGACAGGCTTTAAAGCGAAATAATTATTATAATTTGTTCAGCCGAGTTTCTAGCTATACGTGTGTTTTTAGGAAGTGGATACTGGTCCGTATGCACTGGCTTAGTAGGTCCACATCATGGTAGATCCATACAGAACTGTAGAGGAATCGGTTCTACACTATTCCGCTTTTTTATTAGATGGGGGGTTCCCAAACGATCAAAGCCAAGAAGTCCGATTATCCCCACCTTGCCGCCAATTTTTTCCCCAACGGCAAAATTCATTACTAAAAAAAATTATTGGAGCAAAAACGTCTTAATCCTTCGGATATTTTTCACAGGCTGTTTTCAGGCTTTCAGCAGAAAAATCTTAGGAACAACGGTATTCATGCAATTCAAGCGTACAGCGTCACAAAAATTGTTTGCAAAACGTTTGCCTTATTTTTAGTCCACGGACGTGAAAATGTTTTATGTTTTTCTGTTAGACCATATATGTATGTGGATCAGATGACCCGTTTATTCAGCTTCAATATCCTGTTTTTGAAATTTGGAAAATGTGGACTCGGTTCCTTGTTCCTCGATAAGTCTGGCGACCCGATGGATCAAACTGAACGGTCATCATCGGGCGGTCGCACGAACTACTAGAAACATATTGATCTGCAGCTTGATTTAAACTTACCATATGTATTTGTATTACCATTACATCTAACAGATACGTAATATCACCAGGATCAGAAGAATATAAAATATAGAACATATCTCACTGATACGCGTTTCTTGTCCCCAACCTTCGCAAAATAATTCTGAAAATGAGCCACAAGTCAAAAACGGTGTTAGAGCGACTTTTTTTCGCTTTTTACCCGTAGCTCCATCACCACTGGGTCAATTTTCAAAACCTATAAAGCTCGCCGTTACCATCATATACTAAGTGACATATAAATCCGAACACCCAGTTTAAATGGTTTTATTTTAATAAAATTTTGTATTAAGTACTTAATGAAGCATAATAAGTAAATGATAAAAATTTCAAAATGATTGCACTGCTTTAAAGCCCTTTGACCTTTAATAATGTGTGGATGCACCCTGATGTGCTACGCATTCTCCAATGCGCCTAGGCATACTTCTGATCAGGTGGTCAATGTCCTCCTGTGGTATCTCATTCCAGGCAACCACCAACTCCTCTCGAAGTGCTTCTAGAGTCTGAGGAGGATGTTGCAAATTGAGCAATCTCCTACCCATCATATCCCACACGTGCTCAATTGGGGATAAGTCGGGAGATCTTGGTGGCCATGGTAACAATGTGACATCATTATGTTGAAAGAAGTCTATTGTGACTCTTGTAACATGTGGTCGGGCATTATCTTGTTGGAAAGTTGGATCTGCCAGGGTGTCAAGATAGGGTAAAAGATGGGGTTCTAGAACTTCATGGATATAACGCTGCGTGTTCATGTTGCCTCTGATGAAGATTAAAGGTGACCTGGAACCATAAGCTATAGCACCCCAAACCATAACTCCAACAGTGTGATGAACATGTCTTTCAACAAAAAACTGTGGATTCCTCCTTTCACGACGTCGCCTTCTAACCCTGGCACGACCATCGTGCATGCCTAAACAAAATCGAGACTCGTCACTAAAGACAATACTGTTCCATTCCTGATCCCAGAGTGACCGTTGTCTGCACCACTCAAGGCGATTGCGTCGGTGTTCTCGAGTTAAAGGGAGGACCCAGTGTGGCCGGTATGAAAATAAGCCAAAACTTCTCATTCGTCGGTAAACACTTCGCATGCCAATAGGTCTTCCGTGTTCTGCAAACCATTCATTTGCAACGGACCTGGTAGTGGAGAAACGGTCCCTTAAGGCCAATAATCTTAGGCGGCGATCTTCACGGTCTGTTGTTCTACGGCGGCGTCCAGTGCCCCTTGCTCTTTGCGTACGGCCTTCTCGAAGCCATGCCTGACAACACCTAACCACAGTGTCTACACTTCTTTGCACTCTAACTGCAATTGCCCGAAAAGAAAGTCCAGCTTCCCGAAGTCCCACTATACGGCCCCTATCAAACTCACTAAGTTGACGAAATCGTACAGGTCTCTGTACTCTAGGCATCGTAACCGATCGTAAAGGATGTCAAGAACCAAAATCAGCCAACGTTGATTCTTTACTGCGGCTGAAATATTCATTTTTAGAGCGTTAGTGAATTAAAAAAAAGCAGCATAAAAACCAGAATGTCCAACTGATAAGGCTGAAAATTTTTTCACTTGTTATCTACAGTAAAATAAATACATTCACCAACTTTTATTAAAATAAAACCATTTAAACTGGGTGTTCGGATTTATATGTCACTTAGTATATTAAGAGTGTGTCAAAATTTCATCAAAATCCGAGCGGCATTTTAAAAGTTATAGAGCGGTCAGGAATTAGTGGACAGACAAACAGACAAATAGAAGATATCAGTGTCATGGATTTTGGTGATATAACATCCAAAAAAACATATATCTAATTTTTGAAATTTTTCGCGGTTGTAACTAGCGTGGGAAGACGACCTTTGGAAGCCCCTGCGTATCTTTGATCTCTTCAAAAAGTCTGGGTTAATATGATGCGAAGATCCGTAGTCCAACCTCAATTTGAGGCTAGGCTCGAAACACCTCACTTACGAGGGATGTCTTTTAAGTTTTGCATATGAAAATAACTTATTGTTTTTCGATGTATTCTCCACGAAGATTAATACACATCTGCATGCGCTCGAACCAATTTTCGAAGTACATATTCCACTCGTTTGCCGGCAGATCCAAAACGGCATTTTTGAATGCGTCAACTGCTTCTTCTGGTGACTGGGATCTTTGACCACGCAGTCTGTTTTTAATTTTCGGGAAAGTAAGGAAATCGTTAAGACTTAGATCGGGACTATATGGAGGATGGTCCAATAATTCCACGTTTTCTTCCGTTAAATACTGCCTTGTTTTTTTGGGCTGTGTGCGAGCTTGTATCGACTTGGTGGAGGATGATTCTTCTTTCGGGGTTGATTTTTTGAAGCTAGGTGATGACTTTTGGCAAACAAATGGTGGTATACCAATCCACAGTAACAGTCCTTTGCTGATTAAGAGGAATTGTTGCAATATGACCCGCTTTTGACACAAATGTCGCGACCATCTTTTTCGAAACACTTCGAGAACGGATGACTTTTGTTGGCTTTTCTTCACCTTGGAACATCCAAACAGCCGACTGTCGTTTATTTTCATAACAGTAAATCTACGATTCATCACCACTAACAATGCTGTACACATTTTTTGAGTTTCCGGAATTGGAACGGTCAAGCGTTTTTTAACACCAATTAACCCTGGCTGCTTTGCGCTCTTTAGTCAACAGGTGGGGTATCCAACTAGAAACTAATTTTCTTACTCCTAATTCTTCATGTGGAATTTTTTGAATTGAGGTCTTTGAGATCTTCAAGGACGCCTCAATCTCGCGATATGTCACATGTCTATCTTCAATGATGAGTTTGCCCACAGCATCGACGTTTTCCTGTGTGACTGCCGTTTTTGGTGCACCCACAATAGGATCATCGCTAAGACTCACCCGTCCACGTTTGGATTCTCCATACCAACGGGAAATTGTCGACTGATGTGGCGCTTCGTTGCCGAAAACAGACAGTAACTCAGCAAGGCATTCTTGTTGCGATAATTGTCTCTGAAAGTTGTAATAAAATATGGCGCGAAAACGTTCTCGGTTGAGTTCCATTTTTCTAATGACTCCGTGACACTTAAAAATTCACTGTAGTGAGAACACTGCACGTATTGTTGTGAAACTTTGAATTTAAGTTTACTAAAGAGTGAGGTTAAGATTCAGTACTGACGTTCGATTCGCGCGGCCTACTAACATATGTTTCTATATGCAAAACTTAAAAGACATCCCCGTACTACCTCAAATTCGGTCCCAAGTTCATTTTTTGATGGTTATAATGGAATTCAGCGCCTCAAATTACCGAACGTACGAAATTTCATTCCTTTGTAACAAAACAATACAAAAATAGAAATGATCAAAGAAATGTTGAAGCTTGACAAATAGATGTTTTGGCTGAACGACAATAACCGAGAGACCAAAAAAACATACAACATCTTTCGATTATTCCATTTCATTTTCTTCCATTTTAAATTTCTTCTTTCACTCAAAAATCATTTTCAAAATTGCAGCAGCAGAATCTGGTATGATCTCACCGCATGGATCACTTATGCGTCGAAAAATAGTACCTATAGGTCTGAAAAACATATAAAATTAGTCGCTTTTCGCTAATAATATACTAAGTGACATATAAATCCGAACACCCAGTTTAAATGGTTTTATTTTAATAAAAGTTGGTGAATGTATTTATCTTACTGTAAATAACGCTCTAAAAATGAATATTTCAGCCGCTGTAAAGAATCAACGTTGGTGGATTTTGGTTCTTGTCATCCTTTACGATCGGTTACGATGCCTAGAGTACGGAGACCTGTACAATTTCGTCAACTTAGTGAGTTTGATAGGGGCCGTATAGTGGGACTTCGGGAAGCTGGACTTTCTTTTCGGGCAATTGCAGTTAGAGTGCAAAGAAGTGTAGACACTGTGGTTAGGTGTTGTCAGGCATGGCTTCGAGAAGGCCGTACCCAAAGAGCAAGGGGCACTGGACGCCGCCGTAGAACAACAGACCGTGAAGATCGCCGCCTAAGATTATTGGCCTTAAGGGACCGTTTCTCCACTACCAGGTCCATTGCAAATGAATGGTTTGCAGAACACGGAAGACCTATTGGCATGCGAAGTGTTTACCGACGAATGAGAAGTTTTGGCTTGTTTTCATACCGGCCACACTGGGTCCTCCCTTTAACTCGAGAACACCGACGTAATCGCCTTTAGTGATGCAGACAACGGTCACTCTGGGATCGGGAATGGAACAGTATTGTCTTTAGTGACGAGTCTCGATTTTGTTTAGGCATGCACGATGGTCGTGCCAGGGTTAGAAGGCG
Organism: Acanthoscelides obtectus; assembly: GCA_963669975.1. NCBI lineage: Eukaryota > Metazoa > Arthropoda > Insecta > Coleoptera > Chrysomelidae > Acanthoscelides > Acanthoscelides obtectus. The sequence goes on from CAVLJG010000004.1 coordinate 12,983,030, forward strand.
ACGTGGTGAAAGGAGGAATCCACAGTTTTTTGTTGAAAGACATGTTCATCACACTGTTGGAGTTATGGTTTGGGGTGCTATAGCTTATGGTTCCAGGTCACCTTTAATCTTCATCAGAGGTAACATGAACGCGCAGCGTTATATCCACGAAGTTCTAGAACCCCATCTTTTACCCTATCTTGACACCCTGGCAGATCCAACTTTCCAACAAGATGATGCCCGACCACATGTTGCAAGAGCCACAATAGACTTCTTTCAACATAATGATGTCACATTGTTACCATGGCCACCAAGATCTCCCGACTTATCCCCAATTGAGCACGTGTGGGATATGATGGGTAGGAGATTGCTCAATTTGCAACGTCCTCCTCAGACTCTAGAAGCACTTCGAGAGGAGTTGTGGTTGCCCGGCATGAGATACCACAGGAGGACATTGACCACCTGATCAGAAGCATGCCTAGGCGCATTGGAGAATGCGTAGCACATCAGGGTGCATCCACACATTATTAAAGGTCAAAGGGCTTTAAAGCAGTGCAATCATTTTGAAATTTTTATCATTTACTTATTATGCTTCATTAAGTACTTATACAAAATTTTATTAAAATAAAACCACTGAAACTGGGTGTTCGGATTTATATGTCACTTAGTATATAAAACTTTCAAGTCCATTTGTACACTGCAAGAACGGTTTCATATACCAAGATGGTTCAGTATACACTCCCGACTTTTTCACGCCTTTGTATGGAAGCATCCGTGAAATAACTGAAAAAGATTCCGAATATTAGTACTGACAGCACCTAATTTTCTCCAGATATATATGAACCTAATGATCATGAATTATAGACATTATCGCGTCAGTGAGCCGATGGTGAAATTTTTGGCCATATATCATATGTAACACCTAGATGTAAATAGATTCTTTTATAATAAGCTGCGATATACTTATAGACAGGGGTGATAAGTCGTAAGGTTGGGAAAACATACTCGATAGTTGTCTATTTATTTAATGCACATTATTGCTCGAAACACAATCTATTTCATACTTACATCATAACACTGATCAACAGCCAAAAAATATCCTAAATAAAATCAACAAAATATTACTATTTTTAATGTGCTAAAACCGGAATGAAACTTATTTTTTCAATATTAGTTCAAGTTTTAGAGATACGGTAATTATATGTGTTCCTGCTGTGACAGTGTTAATATACTGTAATTCACAAGAATGCACGTGCTACATTTTTATATTCGGCAAGGAAAGATGATGTAATCGGCATGATTGTGTTACGTTATACATACGTGTACATTATATTGTTTTATATTAGCCATTTTTTCCTCAGTTGGCTGACAGCGTTCATGCAAGATGTCTCGAAAGTGTGTAAACAATCCAGATCAGTTTTGCTACGTGTGTGGTGATGTGACTTTTGCGTCTCAGAGACGGTCTATTACTCCACTAATAACAAAGGCATATCAGCTTTATTTCGGTTGTAAACTAGGTGATCAAGACAAACAGTGGGCACCCCACATCTGCTGTAATACATGTGCTTCAAGTCTGAGGAGCTGGTTAAATGGCAAAAAACGGTCTATGCGCTTTGCTGTCCCAATGGTTTGGAGAGAGCCTACAAATCATATTAATGATTGTTACTTTTACATGGTACCTTGTGTTGGACAAGCCACAGGTATGTCCAAGAAAAAAAAATCGGTTATTAACTACCCAAACATACCATCTGCGATGAGACCTGTGCCTCACAGTGACGAAAATCCTATTGCAAAACCCCCAGAATCCTACACTTGCGAATCAGAAAACGAATTAGATCATGGCGATCGAGTGATTCGTCAGGAAGAAGATATGCCATCAACGTCAAGAGATCCTGATTTTATACCGAGTACGTCATGCCACCAACCGCACAAAATAACACAGTCAGAATTAAATGATCTTGTAAGAGATTTAGAACTTCCAAAATGTAAGGCAGAGTTACTTGGATCAAGACTGCAGCAGTGGAACTTGTTAGAAGACGATGTTTCGGTATGTGTTCTTCGTAAACGCCACAAAGACTTAGAACCATTTTTCAATATGGAGAATAACTTGGTTTTCTGCAGTAACATTAACGGCTTACTGGCGGCTTTAAATATAAACTATAACCCAGAAGAATGGAGATTGTTTATAGACAGTTCAACATTGAGTTTAAAGGCAATGTTATTGCATATTGGAAATATTTTACCATCTCTTCCTGTAGGGTATGCAGTTCACATGAAAGAATCATATGGCAATATGAAGTACCTATTGACATGCATAAAATACGATGAGCACCAATGGCATATTTGTGGCGATTTGAAAGTTGTTGCACCTTTACTTGGGCTGCAGCTAGGCTACACAAAGTTTTGCTGTTTTTTGTATGAATGGGACAGTCAGGCAAAGGCACTTCATTACACCAGACAAAACTGGCCTGTTCGTCAATTCCTAGAGCCAGGTCAAAAAAATGTACAGCATATGCCATTAGTAGATTCGAAAAAAATATCAAGTTGGGCCTAATGAAAAACTTTGTCAAGGCATTAGATAGAGATGGGTCAGCTTTTCAATACCTGCGTCAGAAATTTCCAATACTAAGTGAGGCAAAGGTTAAAGAAGGTATTTTTGTTGGGCCACAGATTCGAAATATTTTGAAAGATACACAGTTTGAAAACACTTTAACAGGTATTGAAAAAACTGCTTGGAATGATTTCCGTCTGGTGGTCACTAATTTCTTGGGAAATAGAAAAGCTGACAACTATAAAACACTTGTCAAAAATATGCTGTCATCGTATCAAAAGATGAGCTGTAATATGTCTCTTAAGATACGTTTCCTACACTCACACCTGGACTTTTTTCCTGACAATTGCGGAGCCGTAAGTGATGACACGGCGAACGTTTTCATCAGGATATTTCAACAATGGAAAAAGGTACCAGGGAAAGTGGAATCCTTCCATGCTTGCAGACTACTGTTGGAGTCTTGGTAGAGATGCTCCAGAAACGATCCATAAAAGAGCAGCAAAAAGACAGCGCATATAGTGATTCTTATAAGTATATGAATCTTGTTACTTTTTTTAATATATCCTTAAAAATAAAAAGTTTTTTTTCTAAACCGCAACTATTTTTTTTATTTCATTGTCATTTTTGGATTCAGCGCCCCAAAATTAACAAAGAAGTGCACTTTTCCCACAAGATACAATTAAAAAACTAAAATTTGTTGTCCAGAAACTACTCCTGTTAAGTACCAAAGTTCACTTCTGACAATCTCATTATTCTGCTACTATAAAATTCCTCAGGTCCTATCTATCGAGGCGGGAGCAATACGTAGCATATGACGAGGGTTCAAGTCCGAAGCCTACTCCGCTCCATCCGGTGTTCCCCAGGGGTCTAACTTGGGACCTCTTTTATTTCTATAGTTTTGATGACTTCTGTGAAAAATTGAAATGTATGTAATTATGGTTTGCTGACGAAATGAAAATATAAGGAATATTCATGATTGTTTTTATTTACAGATAAAGTTGAATAGTATTCGGACTTGGTACGATGTCAACAATTTACATCTAAATATACTAAGTGACTTATAAATCCGAACACCCAGTTTAAATGGTTTTATTTTAATAAAAGTTAGTGAATGTATTTATCTTACTGTAAATACGTAACAAGTGAAAAAATTTTTAGCCTTATCATTTGGACATTCCGGTTTTTATACTGCGTTTTTTAATTCACTAACGCTCTAAAAGTGAATATTTCAGCCGCAGTAAAGAATCAACGTTGGCGGATTTTGGTTCTTGACATCCTTTACGATCGGTTACGATGCCTAGAGTACGGAGACCTGTACGATTTCGTCAACTTAGTGAGTTTGATAGGGGCCGTATAGTGGGACTTCGGGAAGCTGGACTTTCTTTTCGGGCAATTGCAGTTAGAGTGCAAAGAAGTGTAGACACTGTGGTTAGGTATTGTCAGGCATGGCTTCGAGAAGGCCGTACGCAAAGAGCAAGGGGCACTGGACGCCGCCGTAGAACAACAGACCGTGAAGATCGCCGCCTAAGATTATTGGCCTTAGGTCCATTGCAAATGAATGGTTTGCAGAACACGGAAGACCTATTGGCATGCGAAGTGTTTACCGACGAATGAGAAGTTTTGGCTTGTTTTCATACCGGCCACACTGGGTCCTCCCTTTAACTCGAGAACACCGACGTAATCGCCTTGAGTGGTGCAGACAACGGTCACTCTGGGATCAGGAATGGAACAGTATTGTCTTTAGTGACGATTCTCGATTTTGTTTAGGCATGCACGATGGTCGTGCCAGGGTTAGAAGGCGACGCGGTGAAAGGAGGAATCCACAGTTTTTTTGTTGAAAGATATGTTCATCACACTGTTGGAGTTATGGTTTGGGGTGCTATAGCTTATGGTTCCAGGTCACCTTTAATCTTCATCAGAGGTAACATGAACGCGCAGCGTTATATCCACGAAGTTCTAGAACCCCATATTTTACCCTATCTTGACACCCTGGCAGATCCAACTTTCCAACAAGATAATGCCCGACCACATGTTGCAAGAGTCACAATAGACTTCTTTCAACATAATGATGTCACATCGTTACCATGGCCACCAAGATCTCCCGACTTATCCCCAATTGAGCACGTGTGGGATATGATGGGTAGGAGATTGCTCAATTTGCAACGTCCTCCTCAGACTCTAGAAGCACTTCGAGAGGAGTTGGTGGTTGGCTGGAATGAGATACCACAGGAGGACATTGACCACCTGATCAGAAGCATGCCTAGGCGCGTTGGAGAATGCGTAGCATATCAGGGTGCATCCACACATTATTAAAGGTCAAAGGGCTTTAAAGTAGTGCAATCATTTTGAAATTTTTATCATTTACTTATTATGCTTCATTAAGTACTTATACAAAATTTTATTAAAATAAAACCATTTAAACTGGCTGTTCGGATTTATATGTCACTTAGTATAGGTTGTTCGTCATAGATGTTGGACAGATGTGATACAATCAAAGATTTAGGTGTTCTTTATGACTGAAGATTAACGTTTGCTTCTCATATGTCTCAAAAAGTTTCAGAAGCGCTCAAGTCACACGGTGTCCTTGAGAGGAATTGTAGGCAATTTCACTACATAGGAGGTTTAAAGGTGCGTACCAAACTTGAATATGTATGTATAGTATGGAGCCCCTATTACCAAGTTTATAGGCCTTATATCAAAAAAAGTTCACTGAAAAACTATTTAAAGATGTAGATGTTCCATTTAAACGTTTCGAGAAAAGGTAAGTTTTGCGTTTTGAGATACCCTATATCGATAGAAAGTAATTTCAGAACTTTTTCCAGATCAGCTTAAAATCGATAATAATAAAGATTGAGGGCCGATTTCGCCAACATTATTATAATGGACCAAAAATGCAATTCGACGGAAGCTGTCAAGGGTCTGAGAATATCAGTGATTTCTATTAAAATGTTGAATAAAATCGTGAAAATTCGACTGTATTATAAACAAGGCCGCTTTTTGATTCCAACATGATGCTTTTGTACAGAAAAAACAGGACAACTTTCATGTATTTTGATTTATGTTATAGGTGTACATTTGACCATCCATTATCCCCTCAGCGAATGGGAATGGGAGAAATAATAGGTCGATTTTCTAGCTGTTAAATTTGGCAGCAGGTTTGGTCGTTTGTTAATTCATTGCAATCTCGAAATTTGTTAAGTTCAATACACTGTGTGTATATTATGAGATCATTATAGCTACACATACCTGTTGAATTGTGCGGATTTGCAAGAAAATAGAATATACAATGTATTCCAACCAATTCCTCATCTCTCTTTATATCATAATACTAATCATTTGTTATAAATTCATGGCTTAATGAATTTCTTCAAAGCAATCAAAACAGTATGGTCGTCCCCATCCTAAAACACCGATATGTGTATAACATGTTAATCCCTACATCTCCGAGGTGCATAATGTAATTACTGTAGACATAGACCTAAAATTATTAGTAATTACTGAAAAATAATGTCGGGTTCACGCACGACTTAACGTAACCGAATTTAAGGATCAGCTGTTTCTACACCAGTGTCCTCCACATGTTACGCCGCCAGATGGTAACTAGCTAGTGATTTCCAGTGGTGGTCAAACGTTTTAGTGACATCACAGCCATTTTTTGACATGATTCGGGTGGTTTCGGAACTCGTCTTACCCTTGGATAGCCCTTTCTATACTGTTCTATGCTCGTATTGACGTAATTATAATAATTCTGTGGTGTCTCGTGTTCCACGACGATTTACGGTCAAAGCTAGGCGGTGAATCATCTGTTGTTTTTGTTTGAGTTGTTGACGAATTTGCGGTAGAGATTTGTTTTGGTGTTCGTCTTCGGGTCTGTTTTTCTGCCTTGGACTTGTTTTTTGTGCGATTAATTGAGGATGCCATGCCTAGAGCAAAAAAAACGAGAGCCGCGCTGGTATCAACTCCTGACCGTGGTGAAGAGGTACCTGCAGAAGGCACCTGAACGCAATCGGACATCGCCAGAGGAGCGCCTAATGATGACGTCGCGTACACGTTAAATCTGCACGAACCCCTAAATACGTGGTTATGTTGAATGTACCATCACCGATGGTGCGACTGATTATACACTGAAATTAAAATAAAAAACTGCAACCGCAATTGTATGTATGAATGTTGAAACTGTTTAACAGTTTCGGACCAGTGGGGTTAAAATATCGTTGAGGAACTGGAAAGAAGTATATGAATGTGTTGAAATGCAACACCTAACAAAAATTTGAGTGAAAAGGCTTTTGCATGTAAGTGTTTGGAAGTGCAAGTTTGCAAATATAGGATAAACTATAAGCACACAGTAGGTGATATAACCACATATGGATTACAAAAGTTGCAGTAAACATGGAATAACCTTCAGCTAATCTGAAAAAATAAATTTTACTCAGACATCAAGCATTTTTAAAAATTTTGGCTCAGTTTTACATAATTTCATAATATTTAATAAACTGAAAGGATTTCAGTGGCAAGCTGTCATTTCATATTTTACAGTGTTTTGTTTTGAATACTTTGATGCTATTTGCTGCCAAAAATTTGACGGAGAGATCTTGAGGCTGATTGGGTATATTTAACGGACTTTGGTACTCGTAGCCTATTGGTGCAGAATAATGGTTTGTTAAATTGTGAAATCCACACTTGGTATTCAAAATAAAAACTACGTCTTATTTTCGTAGGGACACAGTGTATAAGAAAACTTGAAATGTGCAAAGTGTGTCCCATCAGAAAGCTGGCGTAATTTGGGGTACCAATTTCAGATATGGTCGCGCACGTACGATATCATAATTTTTTATTGTTAGCCCGAGAACTTCTCACTTTACCTACGTACATCTAGTTGGGGAACCATTCATCCTTGCATTGCGATTGAATATCCTACCAAGCTGCTTCACCTACGAAGTTTTCTACGAAACCTTCTGGAACGAGCCACCGCTGGCATCAGATATCGTGTAGGAGAAATACACAAATGGACAAACGGACATGGCAGAGCGGCGTGGCGGTGCTGCGTCTTGATTAAAAGTCTTTCAGGAGTCCACGTCACTCCCAGCCTGTTAACAGGACTGAAGTTGTCTCTTTCTGCAATGGATGCGTTTTATCGCCTAAATATATCACCTCGCTGCCCTTTTTGGGCGGCCTATTCATCTTCAAACACATCTGCCCAATTATCATGTTCGCTCATCGTTTACCAACAAACCGGCGATGTTTCCGGCAAATGAAGGGTTCAACATCTGAAGTGTCTTATCGGTGTTGCCAGTATTTGGGAACCAGTCATTTTCATGATAATTCTCTTGTTGATTCACACTCCACAATGTGCTTAAGAAGATTTTCTTGAATCTGCAATACCTGTAATTATTATAATAAAAGCATTTATTGTTCAACAGCAAACCATTTACAGGACAATTACATGCATGAACTAATCGTTTACGACAGAGCGTGGAAATAAACTTGTAGCAGGTCGGCTGTTATTGCTTTGATTAGTGAAACGTAATTAGCTAACTAGTCAAATTCGTTAATTAATCAGCTATGATGGTCACTATGAATTTCCCTAATTACGACGTCATTTTTTAGAGGAAAGCGACTTTAAAGTAAAATAAAGTCTGTTACAACACTTTCCACACAAGCTTCATTACGACAAACCCAGTTTCTTCTTGCTCTAGGTCCTCGAAGTTGTCCAGAAAACACCAAGAAGAGCGTTACGAGGACGGAAGCGGTTCAACTAAGGCTCTACGGCCTGCTCAAGATCCACAAGGCAGATGTTCCGTTGATACCAATAGTCAGTGCTCCCGGCTCGCCGACGTACTACTTACCTAAGCACTTGGCATCCCTGCTGCAACCATACGTGGGAAAGAGCACCAGCTACATGAAAGATTCCAGCGACTTTGTGCACAAGATTCAGGACATCGTAGTTGCACCCGACGACATCCTTGTGAGCTTCGATGTCGTCTTTTCACCAAGGCACCGCTGAGGGAATGCCTAGATCTGGTGAGCAGGATCATCCCTTCTGACATCTGCAAGCTCTTTGAAATCTGTCTCACTGGAAGCTACTTCGTATGGGACGGGGACTTTTATGGGCAGACAGACGGAGTGGCAATGGAAAGTCGACTTAGCCCAGACAAAGCCAACCTTTTTATGGAACACTTTGAGAAGAAGACGGTTGAGACATCGGAGAACAAACCAGCAATTTGGTTCCGGTACGTGGACGACACCTTCGTGATTTGGAAACATGGCACGGACAGACTAAACGAGTTTCTGCAGCACAGCCAGGCAAGGACCGAAAGTTGCCCCAGAACTACCGACCCATCAGCCTGGATTCCTCGATGGGCAAAGTAGTGGAAAAGGCTATCGCCGTTCGACTAGAGAAGCAGGCAGAATAACTGGAACTTCTCCCCCCAGAGCAATTCGGCTTCAGATCCTCCCACAACACGGAACTCGAAGCGCTATGACTGACAGAAAACATCACCAGTGGCTTCAATCTCCAGGAGGCAACCGGCCTCGTCCTGCTGGACGTGGAACGAGCCATCGATCGAGTTTGGCACGATGGACTCATCGCCAAATGGAAGCCGCCGGAATCGATGCAAACATGTGCCAACTGATCCAGAGCTATCTAACACAAAGATGGTTCACGGTGAAGATTCGTACCTGCCACTCAACAAGACGACAGCTGGAAGCAGGCGTGCCCCAGGGGTCAGCCTTACTGCTCTACAACATCTACACTCACGACGTACCGAAGACAGCTGACACAATGCTGGCCCTAACGTATATGCAGACGACACTGCTATAGCCGCCAAGCATCGACGACCCGAGATCATCCGTAGGAGACTACAGGATGAACTGGATCACATCCAGGACTGATGCGAGAAATGGAAAATCCGCAACAACCTCCAGAAGACGCAGGCAATCTTCATCCAACGAAGAAGGATTGCAAGACCTCTCGAAGCATCCATCTTCGACGAAGATATCCAGTGGAGCGACAAAGTCAAATATCTGGGGATCGTATTTGACAAGTCCCTCACCTGGAAAGACCACATAGAAGCTGTCATCGCAAACCCCAGAGCAACCATGGCTCAACTCTACCCATTACTGAGTAGACACAGCCGGATGCCGCTAGCGACCAAGCTACGGCTGATCAAGGCCATCGCCAGACCTCAGCTCGCTTACGCCTCCGCGGTCTGGGGGTACGCTGCCCCCAGCTACCGCAAGCGACTTGCTGCTCTAGAGATGAAGCTACTCCGGATCGCCACCAGTGCACCATCCTACGTAAGAAACTCAACCTTGCGTAGAGACCTGCATTGGGACACCATTCACGAGTACATGAGGAAAAAAGCGGAGAAGACCTTCCAGAAAGCTCAGGACCACCCGAACGAGCAGCTACCTCATGGACTACGATCCGAACGAGAGGCCTCGCAACCGCAGAACCAGGTACCCTAGACCAAGGTCCCAGTTGGCACCCGCTAACTGAAACCTTGACTAGGAGACTAGGAGAACCCGCGGTTGCTCCCGAACTCTTGATTTTTCGAAAACAAGAGTTTCAAGAGAACCTAGCAGACCCTCTATCGATGATCGCTTAACGACATCGATAGAATGTGCGAGGTAAAGTGAACCAAAACGGCGTTCCCAGAGACTGAAACACATGAGGAGACGTTGTAGCAGACCGCAGGTCACGCACAACACATGGCCTACCGAGACGCTGATGAGTCGGGCCACGCGGAGGTTAGGGTTTAGTGGGTATTAGGTGGTCTCCTCAAGACAACCTGGAGTCCCACACACGCCGTAGCTCGGGCTATGGTATGGTGCGTAAACGCATTCCCCCCTCACCAAAAAAAAAAAAAAGTCGTCAGTCTACATCCAGCATCGGAAATGGAAGTACCTCTGAAGAAGCTTGTCACTAGTGCTAGCGAAACGTTAGGAAGAAATTCCAACCGACGATGGCCTTTAGACCCGAATCAATACAGCAGTTTATCAACTGGCCACGAAAGCCTTAACCAATTTGTAAGACTAAAACCTTTATTTCCCACTGAATCGTTTATATATGTATTTTGTTTGAAAAAATATTTAATTTCTTGAATAATTTTTTTTTATACTTCTAAGGCACTAGAAACTACAGCGTGAGTTTCATGCTGCTGAGTTAATCACTGGATAATTGAATTGAACTAAGTACTGAGTTGAACTTAATGAAATTCAGTTGGGTTGTACAACATATCTACAAACATGTGGACACGACAAACCCCTTTGATTTTGGACCGAAAACCGACACTCGATCGGTAGGTGTATTACGTATCTTTAAAAGTGACATTATGTTGGTTTTTTGACAATATGTGGTTTTCTGCGACATTATATAGGTTTTCATATACCATGTTAACTTGTAACTAGCTGAGCACTCGTTGTATAGCTGTGCATGTTGCCTAAACATCCTGGCGCTTCAGCTATCATGGTTCAGCTGTGATGTAACATCTGCTTCAGAGATGGCACTTAGGAGGTCTAATCTACAAGTTGAACAGTATTATAGCTGCAAACGAGCAAAGCGGCAATGCACAGGTGCTCAGTGAGGACTTGTGTGCTAATAATATGTGTTTATGCAAAGCTGAAAATATGTTACGCATTCATCCTGAAATTGCATATGCAAATTTGCTGAATTTTAAAAATGCGAGAGATAAGGAACAAAACTATGGTTGGTGAAGTATATTACAACTAACAGGTGAGGCTACAGACAGGAGCATTCATGAAACGTGAAAAGATTATTAAATTTTACATTATTTTATATTTCCAGCAATTTAAGTTTCATTGGAATTTAGTTTTCGATGTCAACTAGAAAATACAAATCAGCGCCTAGATGTGAGACACTGCGAAAATGTTTAGTGTGTGATGCCTCATTTCTAATTTTTATGTGATTTTCTCAGAGATATACTCCGTTCCAGAAGTGTTCCAGAAATACAAAGAAGAGAAGTAGTAGTAAAAAGAAAAGGATAAGTATCTCGAGTTTGAGTCTTTGAGCGTTAAGCATGAAATCCCTGAATTATTTTCTTCACAGTAGGTGCCCAGGGCGACTGTTGTTCCAGTCTATGGTATTGTCTCACCCTTGAGTTAGGCGGCTGGCACCCGAGGAGTTGCTGAACTAGAAATAGCGTTACAATCACAGCCAGCTCGGCATACTGCAACTAACGAGACATCCTGGTGAACTTATTTGCAGCATGGTCGTTGAGCACGCCGTTGAGCCATTTTTCCAACTGTTTGCACACTAGCTTCTGCTATCAGCTATTTAGTCCGGCATTGGTATCATGTAAAAAACCTATAAAACATCAAAAAAAAATCTATAAGGTGTCATCTTGCAAACTAGGTAGTTTTTTAGGGTGCAAGCAGTCATTCCACGTTTGCTCACTAGGATCGTTGTGAACGTCCATCTATGGAGGAATCACTCAACTAAACTAAACGTATTATTGGTTACATGTATTTTGTGAGGCCAAGTGGTCCTTGTCTGTAGTTTTTATCACTGACAAGAAAGTTGGTTGAATAGCAAGATTGATGATTATGTGTATTGGTCTGCATGTGTATAAAATCAGTAATATTTGCTGTGTCATTACTGATTATGCTGCCAATGAAGTATATATATCGGCTTTTTTTTTTTGGGTGAAGGGGGAATGCGTTTACGCACCATACCATAGCCCGAGCTACGGCGTGTGTGGGACTCCAGGTTGTCTTGAGGAGACCACCTAATACCCACTAAACCCTAACCTCCGCGTGGCCCGACTCATCAGCGTCTCGGTAGGCCATGTGTTGTGCGTGACCTGCGGTCTGCTTCAACGTCTCCTCATGTGTTTCAGTCTCTTTACCTCGCACATTCTATCGATGTCGTTAAGCGATCATCGATAGAGGGTCTGCTAGGTTCTCTTGAAACTCTTGTTTTCGAAAAATCAAGAGTTTCAAGTCCTCTTACCAATATGTTGTTCCTGGTCTTGGTCCTGAAGGGTCCTGGTCCTGGGGGGTGCTGGTCGTGGCGGGTCCTGGTCCTGTCGGGTCCTGGTCGCGGTGGGTCCTGATCCCTGTGGGTCCTGGTCCCGGTAGGTCCTGGTCCCGGTGGGTCCTGGTCCCGGTGGGTCCTGGTCCCGGTGGGTCCTGGTCCCGGTGGTTCCTGGTCCTCTGCATCCACGCCGTGGGGGGGGGAGCAACCGCGGGTTCTCCTAGTCTCTCAAGGTTCCAGTTAGCGGGTGCCAACTGAGACCTTGGTCTAGGGTACCTGGTTCTGCGGTTGCGAGGCCTCTCGTCCGGATCGTAGTTCATGAGGAATCTTAGCTGCTCGTTCGGGTGGTCCTGAGCTTTCTGGAAGGTCTTCTTCGCTTTTTTCCTCATGTACTCGTGAATGGTGTCCCAGTGCAGGTCCCTACGCAAGGTTGAGTTTCTTACGTAAGATGGTGCACTGGTGGCGATCTGGAGTAGCTTCATCTCTAGAGCAATATATACAGGGTTACAGGAAAAGTCGTGCTAGATCCGTTAAGGGCGTGTAGTACCCATCATTTCTGACTTATTTCATTATGAAACACCCTACCCTAAACTTAACCCTTTTCGAGATATTCAACTTTTAATGTTTTTATTGAAAATTGCCGATTTTTAGGCTACTAAATGTATTTATTTTTATTTTGTGTGTGTTATTATTACTATTATTGCATTTTAACATGTGTAATAAGATGCTTTAGGACGTCAATCATTAAAATAGTCCATAAGTTAATTGAATAGGCCGTAGTAGATAAGTGAATGTTAAGAAATTGAAAAAAATATCAGAAAGTTTATTTTTCTCTAAGGGATATCTAAAAAAAATATTATGGCAATTGTTCGGCAGATGTGTTTTAAAATATCTATGTTTTATCAGCTATCTAACGAGGTATAACAATCTAGGATTTGTATTACATTTCGTAGAAAAAAAGTAGTTGGGACGCTCCAGTAGCAGTTCCCACGCCTATTCTCCTTCAAGTTTAGACGCACCGTGCGAGCGAGACATGACGATTTAATGTGGGTGCGAATGAAAGAAAACATATTATAATAACCGGTTAGGGCTGGAAATCCAACACGGGATGTTGTTTTGGTTGTCAGTCTGCTTTTGTGCTTCGTACATAGTAGATGTGATATCGTTTTGCTCTTTTCCTCGACTTGGCTACGATTCTGGACTATTTCTTCTGATTTGTGAATACTGTGCTTGTTCACTGGACTCTGATTTGTACTTGTGATACGGAAGTGTTGAAGATGACGTCCTACACACCTGAGGAATATGCTGATATGCTTATTTGTTACGGATACTGCGATTGTGTATCTGCGCAAGCTCGCAACGAATACAGAACTCGCTTCCCCGGTCGTCGAATGCCGGATGTGGCCGTTTTTAACAGAGTTTATCTAAGACTTCGAGAAACTGGCTCTGTTTTGAGACGAAATACAGACCTGGGAAGACCACGAATTTATGACAACGAAGAACTGCAGGACAATGAGATAGTGCAACGCTTTCGAGCGGATCCGACCATTTCCACTAATCGTGTTGCCCGTGATCTGGGACTTTCGCAATGGAGAGTGTGGTTTACAGTGCATACTGCTGGCCTATACCCGTACCATTACACGCCGGTACACACTATTGAAGAAGGAGACCCCGCGAGAAGGTTGGACTTCAGCAGATTTATGCTAAATGCTGACGTAGAAGACCCAGATTTTCTAAGAAATATCTTATGGACAGATGAATCCAAATTTGATAACGATGGCATAACTAACTATCACAACGCCCATTACTGGGCCCCAAAAGTACTAAGGAATCCCAATAAGAAAAGAGTGGCGAGGTCCCAATGAAGATTCAGCGTGAATGTGTGGATGGGCATTATCTCCAACCATTTGATTGGACCTTACTTTCTCCCGGACAATCTAAATGGGGAAAATTACGAAAACTTTTCGAGAGGAGACTTCAGAGATTTGCTGGATGATCTGCCACTCAACTTGAGAAGGGACATGTGGTTCCAACATGATGGCTGCCCTGCCCATTTCAGGAGAAGTGTCAGAGACTGGCTGGACACAAATTATCCAAACAAATGGATAGGACGAGGTGGGCCGTTGCCATGTCCAGCAAGAAGTCCGGACCTAACCCCCATGGATTTTCATGTGTGGGGGTGCAAAGTCTTGTCTACAGCGAGCCAAATCCAGTTTCGTCTGTGGAAGAATTAAGAGAAAGGATTGTCGATGCAGCAAATCAACTAAGGACAACGTTGACCACTGCAGTTGTAAAGACTGGTCTCCGTAGAAGGATGCGACAATGTATTAGAAACAGAGGCAGCCATGTTGAACATGAACTGTAGAGTAAGAAAAAGTTGTGTGAAAACCTGATTTAATAAATGATATTTCATGCTTACCTATTGTTTTATTTTACTTTTTAGGGCTAAGTATCAATTTTCTTCTCCACTGTCGCCTATGAAACTAAGTTTTTTCAATGCATTTAAATAAAATCCTAGATTGTTATACCTCGTTAGATAGCTGATAAAACATAGATATTTTAAAACACATCTGCCGAACAATTGCCATAATATTTTTTTTAGATATCCCTTAGAGAAAAATAAACTTTCTGATATTTTTTTCAATTTCTTAACATTCACTTATCTACTACAGCCTATTCAATTAACTTATGGACTATTTTAATGATTGACGTCCTAAAGCATCTTATTACACATGTTAAAATGCAATAATAGTAATAATAACACACACAAAATAAAAATAAATACATTTAGTAGCCTAAAAATCGGCAATTTTCAATAAAAACATTAAAAGTTGAATATCTCGAAAAGGGTTAAGTTTAGGGTAGGGTGTTTCATAATGAAATAAGTCAGAAATGATGGGTACTACACGCCCTTAACGGATCTAGCACGACTTTTCCTGTAACCCTGTATATATCGGCTATACCCGACGGGTTATTTTTATGTTCTGAAGAGAGGTTATGTTCAAAGTTATCAATTACGAAAAACTGAGGAGAATTACGGGAAATCGTCACCGCGCCCGCGTTGTGTGTAATTACTGTTAGCATGTATATGGTTTGTAATTCGACAGTGTACAGTGATATTTAATTATTTCTTAGCTCTCTCATTTTTGAAATTCATCAAATTTGCACATATATGTAATTTCCAGAATGGATAAGAAAAAGTGGATGCGCATCTAATTTCTAGCATTGAATCTCAATTAAGTGTATTTGAGACAAGAAGAAGAATGTAATTATCATCAACACATACAACTTACAGCTTAGACCTCCAGTAATGCCATCTCAGAAGCAGATTTTACATCACATCAGAGCCAAGGATTGATAACAAGCCGCATGACTTTTATGCAACACATACAACTAAGTGCTAAGTTAATATCTTGTAGAAAAACCTACATAATGTAAAAAAAAACAGCATAATGTCAAAAAAAAATCGGCATAATGTCACTTTTCAAGATACGTGATACCCGTGCCGAAGTTGATACTTTGATATTATATAGGTTTTTTACGCAGGCCAAGTCAAACGCTCTATCCGCACGTTTGCGTTTGTGAAGATATGTTCAGTACGGCATTATGAAGTAGGCTGGGCATTTTGAGCCCTTTCGAAGACGAGCCACCCTTGGTATCGACACGATACGGTCTCTGGCATCGCAATAGACCAATCAGCTGGCCGGTGGCCGGTCCATCTTACTCTCCACCTGTCGGATTGTATCGGAACTAAGAGAGGAGAGTCCCGCCGCGGTGCGTGACACCTTTCACCCGTTGATGTACGACACCGAAGGGTGAGCAGACCGACATCGAAGTCGTGAGTCCGTTTGAATTCCTCCCAGGCCAGAGAGGCATTTTTCTCGGTGCCAGTGAGGTTTGTTAAAGACCGCTGGTTGCTGGCCACTCGCTAATTTGTATGGCGCATTCTCGTAGAGGCGAAGAACCTGTTCCGCGTTACTCACTGTGACGTTGATGAGGATCGCTGAGAATGAATCGTTTTTAAAGATATACAGGGCGTCCCAGATTGAGATATGTAAAATTCTGATAGGATTCGTGTGCTACATATAAAAATATGGTATATAACCAACTTTATAAAAATTGTCAATTTCCTCAAATAAGTGAACTATGCTGGCGCCCAACGTTGGTTCTAATGAGTTGACGCTATATGTTAATGCGGTTCAAAATAATCTGCTCTGGATCATATCACCACCTCCTATAATAGTTTATGGTAGCTGGAAATCTAGTATTGAGAAATCCAAGGGCGGAGAGCAATAAATCAATTATAACGATTTCTTTTTGTTAAATAACAAAATTTAATTCTTCTTTTTTATCTTCTTGTAAATTGATTTATAACTTTTTATGTAACGACATGTACATCTTTATAGACATATAAAAGTGCCAGTTCAGTTAGGCGATGTTCTATATATATATAGGTGAAAAATTAAAGCTTCCGCCTTTTGTTGGGTACTTCGACAAAATTTAAGCAAAGAGGACTCTTTATACTTTTTTTAATTCTCTCTAGCTTTCAATGGACTTCGCCAGCATCATCAGGAGCTGCAATTACAATGATAACAGTAGCAACAATAGTGTAAAACGAATTTAAATTGACTTAACTTACAGTAGTATGTGAGGATGTTGCTAATTTTTGTTTACGTTCAGGATGAGGGAAACGCCCAGTAACATGGTGAAAGCTGGATAGATGGTACAATGGTCAAAATTATATAAAATACACACAAATGTGTGACAAGAACAAGTTAAAAACAGATTAAAAATTTTTTAGAACATGAAAGCATTACATCGTGAAGCCACTTGATGATTGCACAAAATGGTGGTCATGGAATAATGAGTGAGATGAACCCTTTGACAGAAGGTCGAAGGTTGTCAATGTCTGTGTAGAAAGATGGAACGAATTGTGGGCGTGTGCCACGTTGCCAAATCACTTCAGATGATGTGATTTTCAGAATGTTATGTAAGAAATTGTTAAACCGACCAGAGGCAGTTGAATTAACTATATTTTAATTATGGGAATTTAAATTAACAATTATTATTAAATCGTGAGGAGAAAATTATTAGAATTTGAGTGGAATGAAGTTTATTGGTGGAATCGACCAAGAAACGGATTCCATTTATGGTTGTGAAGTGTCAAAATTTGGGGAGATACGTAAGTTCTCCAATTTTACGCAGTTTAGCAAATATGAGTAAATAACACTCAGTTGCTTAACATCTGTCTTTTTGTTGATACAGTTGTTATTCATGAAAATGTGGGACATTTCCAGGAATAAACGTTTGGGTAGGTATTTTTCTTTATCAAGAACTTTGATACTTGTGTAATTCATAGAGTGCCCTGTTGTGTTAACATGAGATGCTAGAGCGCATCTTTCAGGATGAAGCCTAGAATCACTTTTGTGTGATGTAGTCCTTCCTTTAAGAGATCTGGAGGTCTGACCTATGTATATTTGGTTGCAGTTGTTGCAATTGATGGAGTCGACTGTGTTGGTTAAGCCAAGCAGCGGGACTCTGTCTTTCATTTTTGAAAAAATGCAGTTTATAGTGAGGACGGATTTGCAAGCAATTCGAATATTAAAATATAGTTAATTCAACTGCCTGTGGTCGGTTTAACAATTTCTTACATAACATTCTGAAAATCACATCATCTGAAGTGATTTGGCAACGTGGCACACGCCCACAATTCGTTCCATCTTTCTACACAGACATTGACAACCTTCGGCCTTCTGTCAAAGGGTTCATCTCACTCATTATTCCATGACCACCATTTTGTGCAATCATCAAGTGGCTTCACGATGTAATGCTTTCATGTTCTAAAAAATTTTTAATCTGTTTTTAACTTGTTCTTGTCACACATTTGTGTGTATTTTATATAATTTTGACCATTGTACCATCTATCCAGCTTTCACCATGTTACTGGGCGTTTCCCTCATCCTGAACGTAAACAACAATTAGCAACATCCTCACATGTATGTATGTATGTAAGTTAAGTCAATTTAAATTCGTTTTACACTATTGTTGCTACTGTTATCATTGTAATTGCAGCTCCTATGATGATGGCAAAGTCCATTGAAAGCTAGAGAGAATAAAAAAAGTATAAAGAGTCCTCTTTGCTTAAATTTTGTCGAAGTACCCAACAAAAGGGGAAGCTTTAATTTTTCACCTATATATATATATATATATATATATAAATGAATCCCTATTTGGCATGGTCACGCCATAACTTGAGAATGATTTTACCGCTTTCATTTGTCTTTTTTTAAGGTTCCTAATACTGTATAGAAGGTTGTTACGGAAAGAAAAATCAGAAAAATTGCGCAGAAAATTGGGAAATCACTGAAAACCTGGTGACGCAGCTACGCGCGTTTGACAGTTTGCTTGAGCACGGAGCACGCACAGCAGAAGAAATATCTCAAGTACCAAAATAGATAGGCACTCCTTTCCGCCATCTTTATTCCAACAGCTATTGACAGTTAGCTATGAGAGAGAAAATTGCTTATGAAAATACGGTGCTTTCCTTTTTGGACTTTAATTTGTTTACCATCCATACTTTGTGATGGTCGCTTCAAAAGAAACTGCACGTTGCCTAATTTATATCTTTGTCAGTTAAATCTCTGAATAAAAATGATGAAAATACGTTTGTTTTGCTTAATTGACTTTCACTACTATATCATTTTGAACTTGACAGCTCGCACGCCGCAAATTTATACTATCGTTTAACAGTGTTTATCGATTTTTTTGTCTCTGCGGATAGTCGCTCCTGAAGATCAGTGACAGAACATTGTCTAGCCCTCCGGAAATACTATTTCGGCGACTGAGCACGGAATCAAATGAAGCCGCTTTTCTACATCAAAAAGTATTTTTGTCAAACTTGCTCTCAGCATTAAAGGCGCACTCGAAAAAGGTTTTTCTTATAATCCTGTCTAAATGTCTGAATTTTCAATTAACTACCTTAACTCACTTTCCAATCACTGGACAACAAATTTTAGTTTTTTAATTGTATCTTGTAGGAAAAGTGCACTTCTTTGTTAATTTTGGGGCGCTGAATCCAAAAATGACAATGAAATAAAAAAATTAGTTGCGGTTTAGAAAAAAAACTTTTTATTTTTAAGGATATATTAAAAAAAGTAACAAGATTCATATACTTATAAGAATCACTATAGGTATGCGCTGTCTTTTTGCTGTTCTTTTATGGATCGTTTCTGGAGCATCTCTACCAAATGTCCAACAGTAGTCTGCAAGCATGGAAGGATTCCACTTTCCCTGGTACCTTTTTTCCATTGTTGAAATATTCTGATGAAAACGTTCGCCGTGCTCATCACTTACGGCTCCGCAATTGTCAGGAAAAAAGTCCAGGTGTGAGTGTAGGAAATGTATCTTAAGAGACATATTACAGCCCATCTTTTGATACGATGACAGCATATTTTTGACAAGGGTTTTATAGTTGTCAGTTTTGCTATTTCCCAAGAAATTAGTGACCACCAGACGGAAATCATTCCAAGCAGTTTTTTCAATACCTCTTAAAGTCTTTCAAAATATTTAGAATCTGTGGCCCAACAAACATACCTTCTTTAACCTTTGCCTCACTTAGTCTTGGAAATTTCTGACGCAGGTATTGAAAAGCTGACCCATCTCTATCTAATGCCTTGACAAAGTTTTTCATTAGGCCCAACTTGATATGCAGTGGTGGAAATAAATTTTTTTTCGATTCTACTAATGGCATATGCTGTACATTTTTTTGACCTGGCTCTAGGAATTGACGAACAGGCCAGTTTTGTCTGGTGTAATGAAGTGCCTTTGCCCGACTGTCCCATTCACACAAAAAACAACAAAACTTTGTGTAGCCTAGCTGCAGCCCAAGTAAAAGTGCAACAACTTTCAAATCGCCACAAATATGCCATTGGTGCTCATCGTATTTTATGCATGTCAATAGGTACTTCATATTGTCATATGATTCTTTCATGTGAACTGCATACCCTACAGGAAGAGATGGTAAAATATTTCCAATATGCAATAACACTGCCTTTAAACTCAATGTTGAACTGTCTATAAACAATCTCCATTCTTCTAGGTTATAGTTTATATTTAAAGCCGCCAGTAAGCCGTTAATGTTACTGCAGAAAACCAATTTATTCTCCATATTGAAAAATGTTTCCAAGTCTTTGTGGCGTTTGCGAAAAACACATACCGAAACATCGTCTTCTAACAAGTTCCACTGCTGCAATCTTGATCCAAGTAACTCTGCCTTACATTTTGGAAGTTCTAAATCTCTTACAAGATCATTTAATTCTGACTGTGTTATTTTGTTCGGTTGGTGGCATGACGTGCTCGGTATAAAATCAGGATCTCTTGACGTTGATGGCATATCTTCTTCCTGACGAATCACTCGATCGCCATGATCTGATTCGTTTTCTGATTCGCAAGTGTAGGATTCTGGGGGTTTTGGAATAGGATTTTCGTCACTGTGAGGCACAGGTCTTATCGCAGATGGTATGTTTGGGTAGTTAATAACCGATTTTTTTTTCTTGGACATACCTGTGGCTTGTCCAACACAAGGTACCATGCAAAAGTAACAATCATTAATATGATTTGTAGGCTCTCTCCAAACCATCGGGACAGCAAAGCGCATAGACCGTTTTTTGGCAGTTAACCAGCTCCTCAGACTTGAAGCATATGTATTACAGCAGACGTGGGGTGCCCACTGTTTGTCTTGATCACCTAGTTTACAACCGAAATAAAGCTGATACGCCTTTGTTATTAGTGGAGTAATAGACCGTCTCTGAGACGCAAAAGTCACATCACCACACACGTAACAAAACTGATCTGGATTGTTTACACACTTTCGAGACATCTTGCATGAACGCTGTCAGCCAAATGAGGAAAAAATGGCTAATATAAAACAACATAATGTACACGTATGTATAACGTAACACAATCATGCCGATTACATCATCTTTCCTTGCCGAATATAAAAATGTAGCACGTGCATTCTTGTGAATTACAGTATATTAACACTGTCACAGCAGGAACACATATAATTACCGTATCTCTAAAACTTGAACTAATATTGAAAAAATAAGTTTCATTCCGGTTTTAGCACATTAAAAATAGTAATATTTTGTTGATTGTATTTAGGATATTTTTTGGCTGTTGATCAGTGTAATGCACTAACGGACTACCTATTACCAAGTCGAAAAACACAGAATCACTATTTTATCTATATTTGAGTCAAGCTGAACTAGGCAACCAGACTTACGCAGCCATCTTGTTTCCACGTCCTCATCGATGCGCTCACAAATCGATCAATGTTGCCAAGTATGGAGATTTTTCACTAAATCTGGCGATTTTTTACCCGTTTGTATCCATTACATAAAATTTCTCAAAGAGAGCCGAAAGTCTTGAATATTAATGGTCAAACTAGATTCGATCTCCTCCCCTCCATCCGCGGAGAAAGACATACAGAAATCATTTGTTTCATGAAATTCACTCTTGGTCTGAGAAAAAGGACATAAGCGACAAGTTCCAAAGTTCATAGGGTGTGGCGTTAAAAATGACCTCTTTTGCTCTTGCGACGTGTGGGCTCGTTCAACACAACAGCGAACAGCCATACCGACTACAATGAAATCGCGGAGCGTTGTGCGTCGCTTTACGCTTCATATTTTTTCATCCTGCTCGGATTCACATCATTGTAAATTACGCCTCCTTGTTGTGTTTTTGATTTATGGCTGGCTTTTTCGCTAAAATATTGTCACTACTATTAATGATAGGGGGAGAATTTATGTTACTTTTATGTACACACCGACCGGCAATTGTTAAATCAGCCAGGTTATAAAGTACGGTTGCAGGGACGGACTCGACTGATTTGCAACCCTGGATTAAATCAGTTATACCAGTTGAGAAACTCTTGAAAGGACTTGAAAATCATTCCTTATCCACTGCCGACTATGCCGTTTTAAAATTACAGTGTACTTATCCCGCGATGTATCCTGAAAGTATGTTATTATTATTATTATTATTATTATTATTATTATTATTATTATTATGATAATTGAGATGAGCAGAGTACACAGTACTATAAGCTCATGCAGTAAATATAGTGTACGGACACGTAACACAAATACATCAAATAGAAAAAAATAAAAAAAGACAGTTCATAGCTATAAAGTTTGTACACTCCTCCAGCTATCATACTGCACTTTGAAGCTATTAACTGAAGTAGCACCAACCACACTTTCAGGTAAACTATTCCAGGTGTTGAATATGCGGTTGGGAAGAAACCACTGTCGGACTGTTGTTTTAAATGGCTCCTTATGCAGTTTGAAGCTGTGTCCGCGTAGATTGCTGCGCGACAGATGGTATAGATGCATGAGGTTGGTGCCCATCAAACCATGAAGTATCCTGAACGTAACTATAAGATCGCCACGAAGTCTTCGCTCACAGAATGAGGTCAGGTTGAATAATTCAAGGCGATCTTCATAGCTTGGTCTTCGTGCTCCAAAAGGGATACGAGTAGCCCGACGCTGTACTGATTCGACGAGATTTCTATCGCGCAGAAGCGCAGTGTCCCATACCAGGCCAGCGAATCCAAGAATTGGCCTCACGAATTCCTTGTAAATGTAGGCGCAAGTGTTGACATCGGATCCTTTGAAAGACCTCTCCAGCATGTATAGAAGTTTCTTGGCTTTTGATGTAACGTGGTGAATATGCTCTGACCAGGAAAGACGATCGTTGACTACAACGCCCAGATCAGTGTGGCTGGAAACTGCTTCGATGTTGTGGTCAGAGATCTTGTATGTAAATCGCGGATTTGTCTTCCCGAGGTGAAGGACACAACACTTAGTTAGATTTAAGGGTAAAAGCCAACTGACTGACCATTGACAAACAATATCAAGATCTCGTTGAAGCATAGCAGAATTTAAGACAGTATTGTAAATCTTGGTTTCGTCGGCATAAGCTGAACATCTGGAGGAAATCAATGCGGGCAGGTATACAGAAGGAACAGCACCGGCTCCAAGACAGAACCTTGAGGAACTCCACTTGCTACATGATGAAGGTGAGACTGGCTATCACTGACGCGCACAGAGAAAGTCCTCCCGGTGAGAAAATCCTTAATCCACAGTAACAACTCGCCTCTTATTCCCATACATTCCAACTTAAACAGAAGCCTTCTATGTGGTACGCGATCGAAAGCCCTAGAAAAATCTAAGTAGATTATATCAACAGGAGTCTTTGTGTCCAGATACTGAGTCCAATCGTTGAGAGAGTGGAGAAGGTTGGTCATTGTTGATCGACCAGGGAGAAATCCATGCTGATTCTTAGGGAAAAGGTCATTTTCGAAAGCAAATGACAGGAGCTTATCTAATATGATTCTTTCAGCTATTTTGGCCGCGATAGGAACGAGACTTATTGGTCGATAATTTTTAGCGGAGGATTTGTCGCCCTTTTTGAATACAGGGGTAACAGAAGCACTAAGCCAGCATGAGGGTAGGGTGTGAGATCTAAAAGACGATGTGAATATCAAGCTTAATGGTAGGGCCAGTGCTGAAGCGCAGTTTTTAAGTACAGCAGCCGTCATCCCATCTTTACCAGGGGAGGAAGAGGTCTTCAGATTTCGCAGGTGCATTAATACATCTTCAGGCAGGAACTCAACTTCGCAAAGGCTGTTGGGACACCTATGGCAAATAGTGGTCGGTAGAAGGTCTCCATTAGGCTCATCGACAAAGTCATCACTAAAGGACTCTGCCAGTAAGTTGGCAGATTCGGTGGCATCCATGTGGAGATGACCGACAGCGTCGCGGATCTGAGGTGATGAAACTTTGGAATTCAGGTTTGTTCTTAGATACCGAAACAGCTTCTTCTTATTTTTGGAGGTAACGAATTTTCGTTCATAAGCATGTTTGGCATTATGTAACGTTCTAGATAGGAGGTTAGAAAAGGATCGATGAGACACGAATCTTGTGAATGGCCACTCCTCCTAAACCGTTGCCACAAAGATCTCTTGTGACGAAGCATCCTCGGTCTTTTAGAGTGGTCAAAGTTTATAAACAGCGCTAAAACCTATAAACTGTTTTTCTTAGTTTTTGATTTTTTTAATGGCCTAGGTAAAGATATTTACCTACGACTTAATTAATAAATTCGTGGTGTTGAGTCCCAGTTTACTGCTCAAGGGCTCCTTGATGATCCAGGACGTTAAAATAACTTTAGCACCCGCTATGTTGAACACAGTATGACGGCTATAGAAACTGCCCTGTGTTGCTAATTTATCTCTACTTAGGAGTTATTTAACTTTGTGATGAGCTTGACCTTAATATGTCGTTGGAGATCGGATTTCAAATTATAGGTACTGTCAGATAGCTACGCAAAACCCTAAGCCTGGCGTAAGTTTCTTTTACCCATGGCTTAGGATTAGTTTATCGATTAATTAATCTATGTTAGATATAAACTTAATTTTGCTAAAAACACTATACATGTTTCGTGTATTTTGAAATTTGAACATCGCCCCTGGGATCTTGGAAACGGTAAAACAAATGTCACATAAACAGTATTTACTGTGGGACGTACATCAGTGGATTTTTGCGTAACGTTATGCATCAATAATTACTGACGTCCAGGCTACACAGTCAATAAATATCACATCTTATGATAACTATATTGATGGATCACAGTGAATACTGATCTTTTGGCATTTACTTAAATGCCGGGGAAAGTTGTTTAGGTAGATGAAAAAAAGAACTTGGACAGAAAGTATTTCCGAGTTTACTCTGTCGTTTTTATTTTTTCCTTTACTTCGACTCAAAACTTTAGGAAGATCCACATTCTCTGGAAATTTCAAACAAATTACACAATAATATAACCACTTTTTCTCTCCTACATGGTGGCATAATTAGAATTACGATCTGACATTTCAGCTCGCAGTTTCTTGAAATTATACCATACTCGATGTCTTTATTATCAAACTTAAATAATATGAATGAGTTACATTATATTGTTCCCCATTCGATTATCTAAAAGCAACTATAAGAAGTAAAGCACTTGAAGCTCTATATAAATGCATAACATGTTATCATCTTTGAAATTATACTAAGTGACAAATAAATCCGAACACCCAGTTTAAATGGTTTTATTTTAATAAAATTTTGTATAAGTACTTAATGAAGCATAATAAGTAAATGATAAAAATTTCGAAATGATTGCACTGCTTTAAAGCCCTTTGACCTTTAATAATGTGTGGATGCACCCTGATGTGCTACGCATTCTCCAACGCGCCTAGGCATGCTTCTGATCAGGTGGTCAATGTCCTCCTGTGGTATCTCATTCCAGGCAACCACCAACTCCTCTCGAAGTGCTTCTAGAGTCTGAGGAGGACGTTGCAAATTGAGCAATCTCCTACCCATCATATCCCACACGTGCTCAGTTGGGGATAAGTCGGGAGATCTTGGTGGCCATGGTAACAACGTGACATCATTATGTTGAAAGAAGTCTATTGTGACTCTTGCCACATGTGGTCGGGCATTATCTTGTTGGAAAGTTGCATCTGCCAGGGTGTCAAGATAGGGTAAAAGATGGGGTTCTAGAACTTCGTGGATATAATGCTGCGCGTTCATGTTACGTCTGATGAAGATTAAAGGTGACCTGGAACCATAAGCTATAGCACCCCAAACCATAACTCCAACAGTGTGATGAACATGTCTTTCAACAAAAAACTGTGGATTCCTCCTTTCACCACGTCGCCTTCTAACCCTGGGACGACCATCGTGCATGCCTAAACAAAATCGAGACTCGTCACTAAAGACAATACTGTTCCATTCCTGATCCCAGAGTAACCACTCAAAGCGATTACGTCGGTGTTCTCGAGTTAAAGGGAGGACCCAGTGTGGCCGGTATGAAAACAAGCCAAAACTTCT
The DNA here is from genome assembly GCA_963669975.1 of Acanthoscelides obtectus. NCBI lineage: Eukaryota > Metazoa > Arthropoda > Insecta > Coleoptera > Chrysomelidae > Acanthoscelides > Acanthoscelides obtectus. The sequence continues at coordinate 13,009,485 of CAVLJG010000004.1, forward strand.
CATTCGTCGGTAAACACTTCGCATGCCAATAGGTCTTCCGTGTTCTGCAAACCATTCATTTGCAATGGACCTGGTAGTGGAGAAACGGTCCCTTAAGGCCAATAATCTTAGGCGGCGATCTTCACGGTCTGTTGTTCTACGGCGGCGTCCAGTGCCCCTTGCTCTTTGCGTACGACCTTCTCGAAGCCATGCCTGACAACACCTAACCACAGTGTCTACACTTCTTTGCACTCTAACTGCAATTGCCCGAAAAGAAAGTCCAGCTTCCCGAAGTCCCACTATACGGCCCCTACCAAACTCACTAAGTTGACGAAATCGTACAGGTCTCCGTACTCTAGGCATCGTAACCGATCGTAAAGGATGTCAAGAACCAAAATCCGCCAACGTTGATTCTTTACTGCGTTACTGAATTAAAAAAAAGCAGTATAAAAACCGGAATGTCCAACTGATAAGGCTGAAAATTTTTTCACTTGTTATTTACAGTAAGATAAATACATTCCCCAACTTTTATTAAAATAAAACCATTTAAACTGGGTGTTCGGATTTATATGTCACTTAGTATATATGAAATACATTTCTATCAAATTGAGACGGGGGATAAGAGACGAAAAGTCATGTTAATGTTCTAGTTATACCACCTTGCAGAGATGAAAATATTTCAAAAAAGTAGACTTAGCAGTTTTATATATCCTCATGAACTGTTAAATCGTCGTGAGAGACTCAATATAAACGAAATGCAAATAGAAAGAAAGATGGAACCTCCGTCAAAAATATGTTTAAGGTGCCCCCTTCCGTTTTGGGCTGGGTACATCCTTGTATTAGACCTTGACCTTCAAAGGTCAAATTTTTTGGCAGTGAGAGACTCATCCGTAAAATTTTCTATACCATTCATATCCGGTATCAAAAATATAGGACGACATCAAAAAAATTGGTTGACCTTGGAATGACCTTGGAATCCAAGATCAAGCTAAAATTCAAGGTCACCGCCAGAGAGCTACGAAAAGATGAGTTCTTTTAGACTGATGGCTTTCGAGAGTAGGTACTTCTCGTATTCTGACTAACACCCTGTTTAAATACTCATTTTATTATTTAAAATTCTCAACTCGTTCTTACAGGAACCCGAACTACCTGTGTACATCACCCAATACTTGATACGAGATACCAAGCCGGATCTGTGCTACTACCAACTTGACAATGTACAATGCGTACAGTAAGTGAATAAATCAAAATCAAGTTAGCCATTTATTCGATTCACAATTAGGGTTTATTATCTTATTAGTGTCGATACAAGGTATCTTGTTGTGTACCTTTATCGCTGTTTTTTTTTCTGTTAATCCGTAATCGAGCGATGGGGCTTGAAATTGAATTATGCCGTCTTGATAATGAACACTTGTCAGTTGGAATATTGGAGACAATTAGACCGATAATTCCAAATGCGGATATGCACTAATTTCAAAAGATTTACACCCAGTGACTACTTAGAAGCTCTTTTGCTACCCCAAGTGTATCAAGAAAAGACAAATATTGTATAGCAATCCCATATACTTGCAGTTAGTTTGAGCCCTGCAGACATTTTTTATCAGTATTTCGGAAAAAACTAGGTTCTTGTGTGGATTAGTTGCGTATATTCGGAACCATAGTCAATTTAGCGCTGGAACCAACAAGGAGTCTCAGAAAGCTCATCTTCCTTCTTTCCAAATTAGTCCTCAAGTTATCGTTTTTTGATAATCATTCATTTGCAGCCTGAAATTCCTCATAGAGAGAAACTTTTCAAAAGGAGAAACTTTTCAAAAGGAGAGCCCTGACGCTGACATGGAACAGTGTGCTCGTAAATTTAGAAATACCTAGCCTTTCTGAAGGAGATAAAAGGATATGAGAATCAAGGAGGCCATAAAGGCGTCCTAGAATTGGCCCCTAGAGAGGAGTGACAGCCCCCCTCTGATTAGCGTTGAGCATCGATAATGTAGTCGGGGCGGCAGCACTCCAAAGATGTGAGCAGTACTCGAGGCTAGGTCTGATCTGGACCTCGTACGGAGTGAGGAAGTCAAGTCATGCAAACCCCTGTCCCAAAGCGATGGAATTTAATTTAAACGTCAAGGCTGGAATTTGTAATATGTTATCTAACTGACTTTTCGGCTGCCACAGCACCTTTTTTGTTTGGAATTAAAATGAAAAATAGAAATACTGACGATCTACAGTGGCACATAAGGTATTGCGACCAACGTTTGCCGTATACCATTTCAGATTTCTGCCGCATTATACACTGCACAGAGGCAAGGTTGTAAAATACGTTGACATGTTCATTTGTTAAAGATCGGTACATAAATCGAGTCTCGTTATTTCTGTATATAGTTTTGATGTTCGGTTCTGATTTTAATGGCAGCCTAATGTATACCTACCATTTTATGGAGGTATGCAACAATCAGAACAATCAGCAGTTCCAAAATCGGATATCTTTGGAAGATAAAAACCGTCACAGCGGGAAAACAACGATGCTTTATTTGTTGCTCTTGTATAATATAATGGAAGTATTATACGCTAGTTGAGATATACTTGGTTGATGAATTGACTGGAGAATGCTTTGATTTCCAGTTGCAGAGGTCATATCCTAGTTTCTTTTATAACATGTCGGGGGCAGAGGAAAGGGTAACTTGAAAAAAAAGGTTTCCCACGCAACGCCGTTAGATATAATAATAATAATAACAGCATTTACTTCCCAACCGAATAATTATAATTCCAAAATATTACTATTTTTTCAAATTCAAGAGAATAAAAAAACATCAATATAACATAAATAATGCTATTTGAGGTGCTGCTGAGTTGAGGAGAGGAACACATAAGGATATCGCAAATACTGCATATTGTATTCTGTTGACGTTCATGCACATGACTTTTGCAGGAGATTTTAAAGCTAAGCTGGCATTTGCAACGGTGCAAAAAGAGGTATTTTTTCTATAACATATCCAATATTGCTACTCATATCGTTAACAAAAAGCAAAAAATCAATGGTCCCAAATTTCGAGCCCTGTGGTACCCCTGAAGATGCTGTATATTGAAGACTCGCAGCCATTGTATGATGTGAATGGCTGACGATTACGTGAATAGCTGACGATCAGTTATCAGTTCATAAAGCATTATCGAAATAAAAGAACGCCATAGATTTTATATCCTAGATAGAAGATAGGGATACTGTTGCGTCTTGTACCACTTCGGATTTTACTGCTATTTCACTTGAAACATAGATTATTTTGAATCAAAAAAAAAGTATGGTACTTTTCATGATTTTTTCCCCAAAACACTGTACATATCTTTAGCAGTTATTTCCTCCATTATTTCCACCGCCATCTGCCATATGACGTTAACGTTTGTGGTTATGGTCATATATGACAGGGGCTTGCCTACGGTGTTGCCAGATTGGGTTCCGCATTTAGGGAAAAATATGAAAAGTCGAAAATTTATTATATACTAAGTGACATATAAATCCGAACACCCAGTTTAAATGGTTTTATTTTAATAAAAGTTGGTGAATGTATTTATCTTACTGTAAATAACAAGTGAAAAAATGTTCAGCCTTATCAGTTGGACATTCCGGTTTTTATACTGCTTTTTTTTAATTCACTAACGCTCTAAAAATGAATATGTCAGCCGCAGTAAACAATCAACGTTGGCGGATTTTGGTTCTTGACATCCTTTACGATCGGTTACGATGCCTAGAGTACGCAGAGCTGTACGATTTCGTCAACTTAGTGAGTTTGATAGGGGCCGTATAGTGGGACTTCGGGAAGCTGGACTTTCTTTTCGGGCAATTGCAGTTAGAGTGCAAAGAAGTGTAGACACTGTGGTTAGGTGTTGTCAGGCATGGCTTCGAGAAGGCTGTACGCAAAGTGCAAGGGGCACTGGACGCCGCCGTAGAACAACAGACCGTGAAGATCGCCGCCTAAGATTATTGGCCTTAAGGGACCGTTTCTCCACTACCAGGTCCATTGCAAATGAATGGTTTGCAGAACACGGAAGACCTATTGGACCTTTTGGCATGCGAAGTGATTACCGACGAATGAGAAGTTTTGGCTTGTTTTCATACCGGCCACACTGGGTCCTCCCTTTAACTCGAGAACACCGACGTAATCGCCTTGAGTGGTGCAGACAACGGTCATTCTGGGATCAGGAATGGAACAGTATTGTCTTTAGTGACGAGTCTCGATTTTGTTTAGGCATGCACGATCGTCGTGCCAGGGTTAGAAGGCGACGTGGTGAAAGGAGGAATCCACAGTTTCTTGTTGAAAGACATGTTCATCACACTGTTGGAGTTATGGTTTGGGGTGCTATAGCTTATGGTTCCAGGTCACCTTTAATCTTCATCAGAGGTAACATAAACGCGCAGCGTTATATCCACGAAGTTCTGGAACCCCATCTTTTACCCTATCCTGACACCCTGGCAGATCCAACTTTCCAACAAGATAATGCCCGACCACATGTTGCAAGAGTCACAATAGACTTCTTTCAACATAATGATGTCACATTGTTACCATGGCCACCAAGATCTCCCAATTGAGCACGGAACCGCTGTCTGCAGTTGACTGTCTTTGGTTGGACGAAGGAAAGCAACACGTTCAAGTTGTACGATCTGAAAACAAGATTAACTACGAACATGTATACCATAGAAATTAAACGTATCAAATCCGTCAAACAGGTCCATACAGTTAGTCCATAACATGATTTCCCTGTCTTACCCATAGTAGCCTCCATCTAAGAACATCGCATCGCCTCTCTCCAATATCTGAAAGCGTGATGCAGCAGAACGCCCACAGGGCACCAGTCACGCAGGACACATACAATAACCGGCACGCCGGGTGGCTTAACAGAAATATTTTTCTATTTAAGGTCAAATGTGTGGGGGCAACCTGTGATGTTTGAAATATGTCTAATAAGTGCCTAAAATTGTCGGAGTTGGATGTGTATTAATATACTAACATCAAAAAATTGCCTCCTTCTCGACTGAGGGACATTTTGCGTCTGTAGTGACTATTAACCGGGGAATATATTCAACATGTTTTTGATAATCGTTATGACTAAAATTGCGGAGATGTTTAAGAAAACAAATATTTAAGTAAGATAAAAATATTATTGAATATTAAATAAATGTTTAATAAATATTTCGTGCTATCGGGGTCATAGATGGTCTTTTGGTTGAAGTTAATTAACATTTTACTATAGACATGTTATTGAAAAACTCTTTTTCATGGATAACTATGTGACTGAAAAACCGGGTATTATAACTGGATTTGCGTTTGCGGCTCTAGTTACTGAGAGTTATCATGAGGATCCTGTACAAACATTATTCTCAATAATTTTCTTTCTGCTTCCCTAATATCAGTTTCCTATTGTTTGGTGTATCTCTGGCGCCGTGTCGTCCCAAAATTTTGGTGGTCCCTGTCTTGTGGTGGCGCATTTGTTGAAAAAGCCGACTTGTTGCATGGACCCCGGCGCTAGCGGGAGCCGTCTCGTCCATTGTTTACATGGACCTCGGTCAGAAGATGCGGACGAAAAGACGTGACGTGAATAGAAGCTTCCATAACGATGCTATTGTTTTTGTTTTTATGAGTTTCGAGTATAATGCCGTGGAATTCGAGATGGATCACAAACCGCTGGATATTAGGAAGGAGATTTTATTTATTCTTATTGTTTTGTTAACGGAACGATACATACTGGGAGAACTTGTAGACCATTTTCAGGAATCTGCCGGTCAGGAATATGCAGATGGCACAACATGTTGATTGTTCGAGAACTTATAATTGGTATTCCTTCAAGAACGGGTTGGTGTTGGAATACGTGCAAGCCTGCATCACTCACTCATGAAATGATTTTTCTAGTTGTGTACCTTTCAAAATAATATTTTCTCTGTACTGACTTTTGAAGCCAGTCTGTTTAGTAGGTTGAAATTCTGGGCGATTAGATGTATAATAATAACAATAATATTTTTTATTGGTCCAATTACAAAGTTTTCGTATAAATAATAACGGCAATGTCCAATAAACATAATATACCCAAAGAAGTGTACACTTGTGCTTGGGTTTTAACCGAACTTGAGTTATATTAATACAACACATTTTCTTTAAGTATACTAGTCAAATGTATACATTTGCATCATTTTATGATCAAATAACATATAGGTTTTTAGTGTCAACAAACTTATGGATTTGTAGCCTTGGATGATTTAGGATCCATGGTTTTAATTCAATTTTTAAACGTTTTTTACATTTTGGATGTTTAAGGTTTGCAAGAATAACATTCTAAAATTTTGAGCATAGAAAATAGTATGATCTTTGGCTGATAGTTTTATTAAGTCTAGGAATTAGTGCAGGTGTTTCCTTGAATCGCGACGGTTGTGGCTGATAGAAAGTAACAGTTTCGGATGTTTTGTTAAATATGTTATTGTATGATAAAAATAAATTTGCCGGCAGTCAAAAAGCTGAGATTCATTGTAAAGAATTTCTGAGGGATAACATTTCTTTCTTTTTGTTCAACATAACTTTAAAAATCCACTTCTGCGTAATTTCAATCTTTTTATAATAATAAAGTAAAATAGTAATGATTGAACAAGGGCATGATATATCATGTGTAGATATTTTACGCTTAAAAAACTGCTGGAATATTTGACTTTCGGAATAAGGTATCTTAATTTTCTTACTAAATTTTCAATATGTTTATTCCATCTTAGATGGTTATCTATGAATACCCCTAGGTATTTGAAATTATCAACGGATTGTGTATGTTTCTACAACTATTCAACGTTTCAATTTGAAGTTGATTGAAATTTGGGGAAGATCTGTTGTCGCAAGAAAATGTAATAAAGTATGTTTTGTTGAAATTGACTGTTAAAATCCTTTCCGTGAAAAAATTTGTAACCTTTTGAAAATCTAATACAATTTTGTTTTTGAAGAAGTCCAATCTCTGTCTGAGTAAATAATTGTCATATCGTCTGCGAAACCAATAATTTCTCCATCGTTTTTTAATTTAAAAAGATCATTAATATATAAATTAAACAGCATTGGTCCTAATACGGTTCCTTGTGGAACTCCGCATCTAACAATCATATTTTCACTCAGTGTACTGTTGATGTTCACACATTGTGTCCTGTTTTCCTAATAACTTTAACTTAACTTAACTTTTTTTTAAAATCGTAAATTTTGCAAGGTTCTTAATAATTTTTGATGTGTAAATACTATCGAATGCTTTGATTAGGTCTACAAAAAGGCATGCTGTTGATTTATGATTATCAACGTACTTGTAAATTTTGGTTGTTAACTGAATAAGTGCATCTTGATTTGATGCATAAATACTTTATTTTTTCTCAAAAGTGACAGTTGCAGATATGGCAGCTGGACGTTACCGTGAAGTATTTTGTTCAATCGAATGCAGGTCATGTAGTCTCTCATTTTGAGCTATGAAATATAAAAACGCACTGGCAGACTGTGAAACTTCAAAGTTTTTAAACCATGAATCGCGTATATGAAGTTGCAATACAATATGAGAGTTCGGGCTTATAAAAATATCTCTCTGACCGCAAGATACATGTCGTAATTAACAGGTTGTCCTCTTTATCCCACAATGTCAGCGCAGGTGCTCTCTAAGGATCGGTTTTGGATACGATACTGTTCCTCTCACATCCTCCTTTCCTATAAGTCCGATCCACAGTTTTGCTGATGACAGCACTCTACATGCAGGAATTCACAGTGACAAGCCGGTAAACTGAAGAAAAGAAGACTAGCAGCGACTTCCTCTTAATTGGAAGTTATCACTGTCTACGGATGCAACAATCTGGTACAGTTTAATACTTCCAAAATACAATGCTGTACCCTGACTAACATTGTGAGAGATTTCGGTTTTGTATTATAAACCGTTATTTTGAAATTTCCAGTTGCCACATTTATGCTAGAATATAATATCTATGGATCAATTCCATCATCCCGAATTTCAACTAGCTAACTTAATCCTTTCACTTTTGATGCATACTGGCGGGGAAGTATTGTTATCACGACAATTTTTTTATTTTGTCTGTCTGTCGGTCTGTCCGCTGATCTTATAACCACATATAACTTGAGAAAAACCGCTCGGATCGGCAGAGAAAGAGACCAAAAACGAAAAAGAATAAAAATCGCCCAAACGTCGTTTTTGACGTTTCAGATGATCATTTTTTAAAACATTTTAGAGGCAAAAAAACGTGAGGGTTGTAACGGGGGTGGGGAGCGTTTATCCCAATTTTGTTATATCAGTTCGTTTTCACGCTGCCAACCATGGTAATTCTATGCATCTGTTAGACATATTTCTCAAATTATAGATTTCTCAGTACATTAGCCCTTAACACTTCTCAGCAGTCGGATCGCATACCTACCGGCCGCGGCTGCTGCTCCCTCCTTTGCCACAGCATAGTGTTTCCTTTACTCTGCCCGCGCTGCCACGTCTAACCGGTTTAAGTATTGGGGAGAGGCGCCATTTCCAGATGCACCAACGGTATGGCAGGGAAAGAATATATATATATACAGGGTGACTTTGAAGTTGAGTCATTATTTTTCAGATAATGATTGTAGAAGGAAGATAAACCAAAATATGTGTGTAAAAATAAAAAAAAATTAAAAAAATGTTTTTACCTTGTTTTATAAAGTATCCTCCAGACAAGTATTTCACTGCGGACCTGTATTTGATCGTGAGGTCTTGGAGCACCGGCATGCAGTCCCCTGTGTGGTCTTAAGTCACCTGATTCACGAGCCCGTTGTACTACATTAACAAAGGCACGAGGGGTTGGTTGCACTCGATTGGGAAACCGATCCGCATAAACATGTGCCATTTTTTATTTCGTTTGAGCCACGCAACAGACACCACTATTCAAACGCGTTACCGACTGACACTGACTGTATACAACTGACTAAAATAATTGTAAAAACATCGTTCCAAATTCTTTCGCTTTTTTGTTTCCGATTCGATGAACCAAACACGAGCACATAATATTATTTTTGAGACAGGGCGGTACTCAAACTTCCAAAGGGCTATAATTTTGTTACTTTAATTTTACCAGAAAAATGGTAAAGGAAAAAACATTTCTTTTGATCAGATCTACTCACTGTTAAAATAAATGACTCAACTTCGAAGTCACCCTGTATATATATATATATATATGAACTAATTGTATGGATTTGTTCGACCGACTTTTTTCTCATAAGGTGTAGTTTGTGCTGAAAATAAATCTCTATGAACTTTTAACGGCGTTGCATGGGAAGTGTAGAGTCAACCCACTTGACCCAGTTTTTTTAAAAGTACCGTATATTAATATATAAAATATCGCAATGACCTTCTGTCACCACGTAAAAATCCGACAAAGCAGGCCGAGTACGATCCGCAGTACTGCCGCCCTCATAACGAAAACGAATTACGTGTTTGTTTTACGTGGTCGCAATAAAACCCAGCATCGGTGGGTGTAGTACCAGATAGCATCTGAAATCGTACCGGTCGCCACAATAAGACAATAAGCGGCTTCATCATCAGCATCGTTTTGTTGAAGGCGGTACCGCGTCAAAAGCGCGGTAGCAGCATCGGTTGCATTGTAGGGCACCTCCGCAAGACGCGAGCGAGGTAGTACCAGCCGTACCACGTGGGCGCTCTCCATCCAGCAGGCTGCGCTGCAATTATTTTTAGGTCGTGCCGCGCGGCAGCCGTCTTCAAAAGAAAGCTTATGGGCCACTCCTGGACCCGTACCTTACCCATAAAATATCTTGGCAATAAATATCATAAGGTAAGAGGTAAATGGTACTTCTGGAAACTTCTTGTGGCATACTAGTATCAAAACACAAAACCAAAATACAGGGGAAGCTCCAGGTAAGCATGGGCATGCGTATCGTGTCTGTGTTAAACTCATTGTCGTTGTGTGCGACTGGTCATATACAGGGTGTTCCTTAATGATATGCGAATATTTAAGGGTGTGAATCTACATAAAAATTAATGCTTTACAAACTATGGTCCAAAAATGTTTCCTTACAAAAACTCGGGGTTTTGAAGTTTTAGGAAAAAAATGGAAATTAATTAATATTTTCAGAACCGCTTCAGATATTTCACTGATATTTAGTAAGTAGTGAATGTTAATGAAGTTGCTTATTTTTCGATGCAAAAATAATGTTTAGCTTTAAAATTATTTTTCAATTCCCCGCTCAATTTAAAACAAATGATCTGTTTTGAGTTGCTTTCCTCCGATGCGCCATTTTTGAGTAAAAAAATAAAAACCGTTCTATTGTCCGAGAAAATTAATGTAGTAATTGAAGAATGCAATTTAGCAATAAATATCTAGTTGTTCTGGGATATGTCACTGGCTTTTGACATCTGACAAGTTTGTGTTATTCATACCTGTTCGCTGTGATATCTTTTGCATTATTTAGTTTTTATAATCTGGTTATTAATGGTGAATTATTCAAATGCAGAAATGGCGAAATGCATTACGTATATGGCCCTGCCGACCGTAATGCTGAACAAGTCAGACGGATTTATCACCAGAGATATCCCGATCGTGCTTTGCCAGAAAGTCGAACCTTTTCTAATATTCATCGTCGTCTTGTTGAAACTGGTTCTGTCCGAAAAGGAACATCTGAAGGTAGACCTATAATTGTGAGAACACCTGAAATTGAGGAAGCAGTGTTGCACGAAGTCGAAGAATTTCCTGAAACGAGTACGAGGAAGATCGCTAGACACTTAAATTTCCACAATAATCATTTGTGGGCAGATGAAAATCCCTATACCGTAACCGACACCCATTTCCAACACCAATTGTCGGTTAACGTATGGGCAGGAATTATTGGCAACCACTTTATTCGCCCATTCTTCTTGCCGGGACGACTTGACGGACAGACTTACCCCAATTTTCTTCAACAACAGTTGCCTTTGCTGCTTCATGATGTTCCGTTAGTAATCAGAAACAATATGTGGTACATGCACCAAGGTCCCCAGACCTCAACAGTTTAGATTTCTTTTTGTGGGGCTATCTTAAGACACTAATGTTCACAAGTCCCACTGACACTGTAGAGGAATTAAGAGAAAGAATAGTTGCAACTTGTGATAGAATAAAAAACACTCCAGTGATATTTCAACGAGTGTGCAATTCCATGTGAAGGGGGGCGGAAGCATGCATACTAAGTGAAGGGGGCCATTTTCAACAATTTTTGTAAGCATTTCGTTGGTTTTAATGTTATGTTTATGTTGTCAGTTGTTGTTGTTCATTACCCCTAATGTGTTTAATTTTTCCAATTAAATTAATAATAATTTTGCAAGTTAGACAATAGAACGGTTTTTATTTTTTTACTCAAAAATGTCGCATCGAAGGAAAACAATTCAGGAGAGATCATTTTTAAATTGAACGGGGAATTCAAGAATAATTTTTATTCGGCGTAGCATTTTTTATCTAAAGCGGTTCTGAAAATATTAATTAATTTCCATTTTTTTTCCCAAAACTTCACCCCAAGTTTTTGTGAGGAACCATTTTTGGACCATAGTTTATAAAGCAAACTTACATTAATTTTTCATGTTGAATATTCGCATATCATGAAGGAACACCCTGTATATTCAACTGTACTTCCGAAGAGAGACGGAAAAAACTCAGTTTTCCTAAAATCGTAATTTTTCCCGGACTTAATTTGTTGTGAAATTTCTAAATACTCGTATGTCGCACATTAGCATTGCCCCTTTTTCTCCTCTACAAGATGGCATAATTAGAATTTCAATATGATGTCTCATCTCTTGTCCTCCAGCGTCAACTTATTTTTTCTTACAGGCGCCATATTGGATTTTTGCGAACATGAATAGAATCTGTAATTCTGATTTCAAAAATGTATAGTATGTCACAGATTGACATTACCAAACCTTAGTGATTTCAGAAAAAGGAAATTCCTAAATAGGCCGTGAAGTTATCAGACTTCATTTGTTTCTTATACCAGACCAGACCAAATTGAAGATAAAAATATAGTTTGGAAAACTTAGAAGAGAGATAAATCTAGCAGTGAACAATGTACAGAGAAGAGTCAGGCTTTGCCTACAAAATAACGGATATTTTGAACCACTGCTATGGTTTACCTGTGTTTATTTATGATTGTTATTATTACCATCGGTAAAATGTCAAATTTATGTTCAGATTTCAATATACCCTTTTATTTTCTTATAATTTTCACCCAACAGCAAACGCATGGCCTTCTAAGGATATCACTGAATTTAGGATTGAAAAGTCCATTTACATACTAAGTGACATATAAATCCGAACACCCAGTTTAAATGGTTTTATTTTAATAAAAGTTGGTGAATGTATTTATCTTACTGCAAATAACAAGTGAAAAAATTTTCAGCCTTATCAGTTGGACATTCCGGTTTTTATACTGCTTTGTTTTAATTCACTAACGCTCTAAAAATGAATATTTCAGCCGCAGTAAAGAATCAACGTTGGCGGATTTTGATTCTTGACATCCTTTACGATCGGTTACGATGCCTAGAGTACGGAGACCTGTACGATTTCGTCAACTTAGTGAGTTTGATAGGGGCCGTATAGTGGGACCTCGGGAAGCTGGACTTTCTTTTCGGGCAATTGCAGTTAGAGTGCAAAGAAGTGTAGTCACTGTGGTTAGGTGTTGTCAGGCATGGCTTCGAGAAGGCCGTACGCAAAGAGCACGGGACACTGGACGCCGCCGTAGAACAACAGACCGTGAAGATCGCCGCCTAAGATTATTGGCCTTAAGGAACCGTTTCTCCACTACCAGGTCCATTGCAAATGAATGGTTTGTAGAACACGGAAGACCTATTGGCATGCGAAGTGTTTACCGACGAATGAGAAGTTTTGGCTTGTTTTCATACCGGCCACACTGGGTCACCGACGTAATCGCCTGGAGTGGTGCAGACAACGGTCACTCTGGGATCAGGAATGGAACAGTATTGTATTTAGTGACGAGTCTCGATTTTGTTTAGGCATGCACGATGGTCGTGCCAGGGTTAGAAGACGACGTGGTGAAACGAGGAATCCACGGTTTTTTGTTGAAAGACATGTTCATCACACTGTTGGAGTTATGGCTTGGGGTGCTATAGCTTATGGTTCCAGGTCACCTTTAATCTTCATCAGAGTTAACATGAACGCGCAGCGTTATATCCACGAAGTTCTAGAACCCCATCTTTTACCCTATCTTGACACCCTGGCAGATCCAACTTTCCAACAAGATAATGCCCGACCACATGTTGCAAGCGTCACAATAGACTTCTTTCAACATAATAATGTCACGTTGTTACCATGGCCACCAATATCTCCCGACTTATCCCCAATTGAGCACGTATGGAATATGATGGGTAGGAGATTGCTCAATTTGCAACGTCCTCCTCAGACTCTAGAAGCACTTCGAGAGGAGTTGGTGGTTGCCTGGAATGAGATACCACAGGAGGACATTGACCACCTGATCAGAAGCATGCCTGGGCGCGTTGGAGAATGCGTAGCACATCACAAATTTTTATCATTTACTTATTATGCTTCATTAAGTACTTATACAAAATTTTATTAAAATAAAACCATTTAAACTGGGTGTTCGGATTTATATGTCACTTAGTATGTTATCGTCCATATGAAAGAAAAATTTGGTGATGATAGTCGAAAAAAAATACCACTAATTGAAAATTTGACTACCCCATCTTGTAGAGAAGAAAAAGTAGCAATAAAAATATACAATTTATTTTGAGATCCCATCTCAAATAAAGTCAGAAAACAACAAGTGATTTTAGGATAAATCAGGTATGCGAAATAAATGACTATCTGATAATTTTAAGGCCTACCTAGGAAATTCGGCTTAAGCACGGCCTTTTTTAAAATTCAAAAGTATCTTGGGAAAATTTTGTAATTTCAATATAGGATTTGAGAAAAGCTGTTGTGATATTGGCACAACCTATAGAGATGTACATGTTGTGGGGTGGAATACGTAAGCTTTTGTAACCAAAACCAGCTTTCTGAACGTCCATCAGTTTGCAAAGCGACCAATTAATTATTTTTTCTGGTAGGACAGGGGTACAAAAGTCCTTCACGCTTCTGCAGATCAGATGTATGCATGCATGTCCAGAATCCCGTCATTGTGAAGATAATTGAGTCTTAATCGTGTCGAATGGCGGTCAATACATCTCTCTCATTGGCGCCGAAGGGGTTCTTGTTGCAACAAATAACCAGTTACATCAGCAGACCTGTTTTTCAGTAACCCTGTTGACTAGCCTGGAGAAGCTCAATACCTCTCGATACTGTTTCGCTGTGCCAGAATGGTAATAACATGCATTTTTTATACTGCTATTTAAATGTTCTTGTGAATATTTGTTAGAACAGTTCTGGGTATAGAAGCTCCAATCCACAAACTCTAGCAATGACAGTCCAAGAAGATCTTCACGTACTCTGGGAAATATATTCTGATTCTAGACTTTAACCTTATTCAAAAAGAAGCTCTTTTAATAAATTTGCCTGTTGCCAGATCCAAATATACTAAGTGACATATAAATCCGAACACCCAGTTTAAATGGTTTTATTTTAATAAAAGTTGGTGAATGTATTTATCTTACTGTAAATAACAATTGAAAAAATTTTCAACCTTATCAGTTGGACATTCCGGTTTTTATACTGCTTTTTTTTTAATTCACTAACGCTTTAAAAATGAATATTTCAGCCGCAGTAAAGAATCAACGTTGGCGGATTTTGGTTCTTGACATCCTTTACGATCGGTTACGATGCCTAGAGTACGGAGACCTGTACGATTTCGTCAACTTAGTGAGTTTGATAGGGGCCGTATAGTGGGACTTCGGGAAGCTGGACTTTCTTTTCGGGCAATTGCAGGTAGAGTGCAAAGAAGTATAGACACTGTGGTTAGGTGTTGTCAGGCATGGCTTCGAGAAGGCCGTACGCAAAGAGCAAGGGGCACTGGACGCCGCCGTAGAACAACAGACCGTGAAGATCGCCGCCTAAGATTATTGGCCTTAAGGGACCGTTTCTCCACTACCAGGTCCATTGCAAATGAATGGTTTGCAGAACACGGAAGACCTATTGGCATGCGAAGTGTTTACCGACGAATGAGAAGTTTTGGCTTGTTTTCATACCGGCCACACTGGGTCCTCCCTTTAACTCGAGAACACCGACGTAATCGCCTTGAGTGGTGCAGACAACGGTCACTCTGGGATCAGGAATGGAACAGTATTGTCTTTAGTGACGAGTCTCGATTTTGTTTAGGCATGCACGATAGTCGTGCCAGGGTTAGAAGGCGACGTGGTGAATAAAGGAATCCACAGTTTTTTGTTGAAAGACATGTTCATCGCACTGTTGGAGTTATGGTTTGGGGTGCTATAGCTTATGGTTCCAGGTCACCTTTAATGTTCATCAGAGGTAACATGCACGCGCAGCGTTATATCCACGAAGTTCTAGAACCCCATCTTTTACCCTATCTTGACACCCTGGCAGATCCAACTTTCCAACAAGATAATGCCCGATCACATGTTGCAAGAGTCACAATAGACTTCTTTCAACATAATGATGTCACATTGTTACCATGGCCACCAAGATCTCCCGACTTATCCCCAATTGAGCACGTGTGGGATATGATGGGTAGGAGATTGCTCAATTTGCAACGTCCTCCTCAGACTTTAGAAGCACTTCGAGAGGAGTTGGTGGTTGCCTGGAATGAGATGCCACAGGAGGACATTGACCACCTGATCAGAAGGATGCCTAGGTGCGTTGGAGAATGCGTAGCACATCAGGGTGCATCCACACATTATTAAAGGTCAAAGGGCTTTAAAGCAGTGCAATCATTTTGAAATTTTTATCATTTACTTATTATGCTTCATTAAGTACTTATACAAAATTTTATTAAAATAAAACCATTTAAACTGGGTGTTTATATGTCACTTAGTATAAATGCTTTTTTTCAATTCCAAGAATTATTTGTTTTCTCCATACAAAGTTTGGTTTCTTGTCACTTTGAACAGAAGAGATTCTTGTGAACTTGTCTGTGAAGTTGATAGTTTTTGAGGTATAAGCGGTTTGCTATTTGAATTTGTGCCGTTTTAGAGCATAAAGAACAATATGAGAGAAAAAACCTCTCACGTTGCCAAATTCCCCAAAATTCTACCAATAAAGCCCCTAAGCACTTAAGAGGATATTAATATTGTCATTGTAAACCTTTGTGTTAACCAATCCCGCGTTTAATGATCCTTCGCTATACAGGGTGTTCCTTAATGATATTCGAATATTTAAGGGTATGTTGAAGTTTTAGGGAAACAATGGAAATTAATTAATATTTTCAAAACCGCTGCAGATATTTCACTGACATTTTGTATGTAGTGAAAGCTAATAAAGTTGCATATTCTTTAATGCAAACATAATTTTTAGTTTTAACAGTGGCGTGCGAACGGGTATTGAATTCGATATTTTAAAAAAAATGGTACGCCAATGTTTTTTGCCACATAAAAATTATTTTTGAATTCACCGTTCAATTTAAAACAAATGATCTCTCTTGAGAGATAGAAAAATAAAAACCGTTCTATTGTCCGAGAAAATTAATCTAATTCAACAATGCAATTTAGCAATAAATATCTAGTTGCTCTGGAATATGGCACTGGCGTTTGACATCTGACAAGTCTCTTATTATTTAGTTTTTGCGATCTTCTTAATAATGGTGAATTATTCAAATGCAGAAATGGCGGAAATGCTTTACGTATATGGCCTTGCCGACTGTAATGGTGAGCATGCCTGACGGATTTATCACCAGAGATATCCCGATCGTGCTTTGCCAGATAGTCGAATCTTTTCTAATATTCATCGTCGTCTTGTTGAAACTGGTTCTGTCCGAAAAGGAACATCTGAAGGTAGACCTCTAAGTGTGAGAACACCTGAAATTGAGGAAGCAGTGCTGCACGAAGTAGAAGAACAAACAACCTAAGTACGAGTACGAGGAAGATCGCTAGACACTTAAATATTTGCCATCAAATTGTTTGGAGAATTTTAGTGGATTTTTTGTTATATCCTTACCATATTTTAAGAGTACAGGCATTACTTCCCATTGATTTTCCAAGGCCTGTGACCTTTTTTGTATTGTATTGACTATTCCTATACAGTATTGTCTGTCTATGGAAAATAAATTGAATTGAATTAAATTGAATGAAGAAGAGACAAGCACTAAGTAAACCAAGAAGTTAAGAGCGGGCAACTCTTGAGCGCTGTAGCTATTGAATCCGACTAGAAAGTCACTTAGGCCCGTATCGTCAGTCGTTGCTACAATAAATTGTACGACGCTTTCATGTTCATAGTTTTCTACTGTTCCGTGTCAGCGTTCTACTTTGAGGTTATGTCACAAATATCTATTTGCTTCAAGTTTGCTTTTGATTTATATCATCAGATTTATCAGCCTGAAATTTCCTACAATTTAAAATGAGAACATAACTTCATAATAGGACAGCGCTGACGCTGACCCGGAACAGTAGAAATCCAGAAATCTCCAACCTTTCTGAAGGAGATAAAAGACTATGAAAATCAAGGAGGCCATGAAGGCGTCCTACAATTGTAGGAACGACTGACGATACGGCCCTGAAGCTTCTGGTTTGGATTCTCACAGACCACCTTAGATAGGACATGGAAATAGAAGATGATCCAAAGTTGGGAAGAAGATGAAATGTCATTCTTAAGCCCGGTTTTTCAATCGCAAGTTAACTTTTTGGTTAGTAAACTATCGCCAGGAAGTTAATTTGTAGTTACTTGCAAATGCGTTTTTCAAGTATTTTGACAGCGTCAGTTAACTTACCAGAAGTTCAACATATATTTATGTTACAGCCCTGTATCTGCAGTTCTTAGATATCGTGTTCTATGTGTTTTGTGCGCTCGGCATCTGTGTCCCGTGTCATACATGACAGTTCGATTGAATTAAATTTCTTAAAACAGCCAAAATCGAAATCCGGAAATTTCATTAAAAACGAATAAAACATAAAACCTTCGTCAAATAAGGTAAGTTTTTTCAAGCATTGCTCGTACAAATGTTTAGTAGTAGACCCTATAGACGGCATTATATAAATGGTGATAAAAAAGTTTGCAAATGCAATGTCTAATGAACCATACTAAGGTCCAAAAACGATTAAGTTGTAAATATCTGATGAATATCGTATTTTCCACCTTTTTTAATATCATTTCTATAATCTACAAGCCAAAAATAAAGGGGATACACAATACCTCTATTCTTGTTGCTAAAATTCTCAAAAACTGTTGCATGTAGCATAGAGAAAGAGATCAAAAAGAGAGCTCAAAATGTCTCGAAGAATGAGGAAATGATGCTAATATCATTGGTGAGCAAAAGTAAAGATGTAATAGAGAGCAAAACAAGTGGTACAGTTACGTGGAAACAGAAAGGTTCAGTCCGGCAGAGCATCGAACAAGAATTCCAAGCCCTTACAGGGTGCCACCGAGAGACAAAAACTCTACGAGATAAATATTTCAATTTAAAGAAAAAACAAAAAGCAAATTTGCTACAAACAAAACCAATATAATCAAGACAGGGGGAGGTTCATGCCAATTGCAAGCATTCGATCTGATTGATACACAAATACAAGATATAATGGGACCACAATTAGAAGGTTTGACAACAATTATGATGATGAGTGTAGTGACCAAGATGAGGTGGTTTCTGAACATGGTAAGTCTCATCGCTGTTGATTGAAACATTTTTTTAATTATTTTTTAGTTCCTTATGCAATTAACTGTGATGACAGTAGTCTTCAATAATGAGAAATGGAACTCCTATACTCCCCAACAACTCAAGAGGCCCAAAACTATAAAGCTATCATGTACGAAAACGGTACAAAAGAAAAAATATATTTCTGTTAACTATCTACTAATGGAAGAAAAGCTGAATTTTTTGAAACTACAAAAAGAAAAATTCATCGAAGAACACAATAAAAAAATGGAAATATATCAAAAAAAAGGTTCAGCTGTTAGATTTACAGATCAATGCATTCGATAAGTAGAAAACAAAGGATTTATTTTGTTAATTTCTGGAATATTTTCACTTGCACTAATTTTTTTTGTATTTCGCATTTTTGAAGATAATAAAGTGTTTTCAGAAAATCATGTTTATTTTCATTCTGTAGGGGATAATTCATGTCAAGTAGATGCGAGCTTTGGCGAAAACTTTAGGTGTTTAAAAAAATCGACTGAGTGCCAATTTTGAGGCTTGGGACATCTATTTTCAAATGCCGTGTGCGCCTTTTTTGGGCACCAACAATTTTGGCCACAACTCTTATCCACTTGCCATGGATTATCACAGATCTTATACTAAACAATTTTCATCTAGCATCGAGTCATTCACTGAGCATCAGTGAATGTATTGAATCGATTTACAAATTTGCAAAATAATTATTAATATGGTAAGTTCTAACATTGTTGATTGCATTTTGTGGCAACCTAATATTTACAGGATCTGTCTTCACATTATCTACATGAACCATGTTAATAGCATTTTCCTGTTGAGGACTAATAAGGGCATAGCTTCATTATTAGGACAAGCAATATTATGTAGCACTGCTGTTCCTAGAGTAACTGATTGAGCTGTATCTAGATGAACACTGAGACCCATAGCTAGACATGGAAATCTTCTTTTCTAAACTCCATAGCTTCTCTCTGAAACATTGCGACTACGAATGATAGATTCATTGTATAATTCTTCAGCAGGAGTTGTAGTTGTATTTAATGGTGTCATCAAATAGCATTTAATAGGATAACCTTTGTCACCAGCCAACAAAGAGTTTCCAAAGTGACCTGATTCAAATTGTCTGCAGAGCTGAGAATTTCCGGAAATGTATGAATCTGCGTCAGAAACAGTTCGATTTCTGAAGAGCTCTGCATGGCCTCCTCCGGGAGAAACAATTTTTATATGCGTGCAGTCAGTTGCACCTATGCATTGATGAAAGCTAGCTATATCATTTATAAACGATTGCTTTGCCCTGACAAGAGCCTCAAGAGTGTCCAGCTTTTTTATGTGATTACTTCTTTTACTCGTTAGTACTTTTAAGAATCTTCGGACTGTTTTGGATGCAGTTGCACAGCAAAATTTCCAGCAACAGTTAAAAAACTTCCATTGTGCAGTGCTAACAACAGCCGCTGTTGGGGCGTTAAGCAGTTATTCCTGGAATGACCAAGTCATGGAAAAATATGGAAATGAACAATGATAGATACATCTACCTGCTTGCAGGATATACTAAATCTTCATAGACTTCGTCCAGGAGAGTTTCTACAGTCCTTTTTGTAAGACGAAATCTTGCGAGGAAATCGAGGTCATCAAATTCATCAAAGGAATTCGGCCGATTATTTTTGGCCTTCTCGCGTCTTCGTCACTGCTATACGCATTCACGTCGTAATCCATAAACCTATTTATAGCTTAAATTAATCGATAGATAAGGAGCAGACCATAGAGGAGCTGAGAGCCGAATTGGAGATGGTTCGACAGGAGCTGTCAAAAAAGGACGATGACAAGAAGACCAATGAAAGATTGATGATGATCATCGAAGCCCAGCAGCGGACAATTACCGACCTAACAGTTAAATTAGACCTCCTACTGAAAACCCAGGTACCTTCCCATCTAAATATTACAAATTCTTCCCAAACACCTCCCAAAAATCCCAGTAAAGACAAAGCTGTCAATCTTAAGAGACCGTTACATAATTCAAGCGATCTTTCCACAGACGACGATACACTCCCTGACGGTTTTACCAAGGTTAAGCCCCGTAAAACGCGACGAAACAAGACCGACACGACAGCCTTTCCTCCTCTCCCTTCACCAAAATCGCAGTCTGAAACATCTCATTCAACTGCAGGCGACTCGAATAAACAGCCTGTGCCTAATCTATCGGTTACTTCCACGCCTTCGACATCTCAGGTACCAGAAGACACGACTGCACAGCCCCCACGCAAGGTACGTGTTACCCCATCGTACTTCGTGATGCTTCGAGATGGCGAGGCGTAAATCACAAGTTTATTTCCTTGGGCATCAAATTCGAACGCGCGGTTGCCGTCGATGCAGGAATCAGGATAATTCCCAAGTCCGAGGATGATTACCGCAGGATTATTCGTCTCTTCAGGGAGGAAGAGGTGCCCCATCACACTTTCCCCTCTACCCTCCGAGAGGAACATTCATGCTGTAATCAGAGGAGTACATGCGACACTTTCGGAAATTGAGATCAAGGAAGAGTTGCAACAGAGGGGATATTCCCCCATGCACATAATTCGCCTGAAACGCGGTGGCGGCGTGCCCATGCCTTTGGTGGTAGTCATACTGCCCAAGATAGAAAAATCTCAGCAGCTGTTCAACGAACACGAGCTGCTAGGTTTGGCTATCCGAGTCGAAGTTCAAAAGAACTCAAGACTCATCGGGCAGTGTCACCGCTGCCAAAAATATGGGCATGCGCAATCTTACTGCACTGCACCACCTAAATGTCTAAAATGTGCCTCTGACCACATGACCCACTTATGCCCTCAAACAGAACAAGAGGAACGAAAGTGCGCGAACTGTGGAGGGGGGCATCCAGCGAATAGCCGAACTTGCAGATTTGCCCCTAAGAAAAATCTGCAAGTGATAGTGCAAAGGCGCAATGTAAGTTACGCGGATGCAGCTAGGGATGCAACCCGGGCTGCCCCCTCTGTGGGATCTTCTGCGAACACGCAAAATGTGGACCTGGCAACCGCGCTAAGGTCCTTACAGCAGATCATAGGTCCTCTGATTAGCGCAACACAGGCTTTGCAGGCGATCTTTCCTGCAAATGGCTAGGTACAATCGACGACAGCCTGCATTTATCAAAATTCTTTTTTGGAATTGTTTGGGTCTAAGGGACATTCCCAAAAGACGGGAATTTCATCAAGCTCTTGTGGACGAAAGTATAGATGTGGCCTTGCTGCAGGAAACATTACTTAATCCGGGAGATCGTCTAGCTTTCCCGAATTACGATGTTATCCGGGCTGATAGATTGACTGGACGGGGTGGCGGCTTGGCAGTGCTAGTGAAACGCGGTATTGACTACCACAGAAGCACAAACGCTGGCATGCAGAGCATCGAAGCGGCTTCCGTGGTGGTCAATATGACGGGAGGTGTGCCGTTAAAAATCACATCGGTGTATGTCAGGTGTGGTAACAGGCTGCAAGAGGCGGATCTGGAAGTCCTTTTAGACTACTCGGGTCCACTTATTGTGGCAGGGGACTTCAACTGCAAACATCGAGCATGGCATTCCAGGTTGAATTCCACCAGTGGGATCCGACTGTACAACCATGTGATACGAAATGGCTACCTCATACATAGTACTGAGGAGCCGACGCACCACCCATTTAATCACCTTCAGGCACCTGATGTTCTTGATTTGGTATTATCCAAAAACTGTAGCTACAGCATCACTTCTCGAATCAAGTATGACATCTCAAGCGATCATCTTCCCGTCGTTTTGGAAGTGGCTAATGAGCAGATCTTGGGGGATGAAATCCCTCCAAGGAAACGCATTGATTGGGAGCTATACAAGTCGCTCCTCAAAGAGTTCCTCAATATACCGATCATAGATGATGAGAACGGTATAGATGCGGCTCAAGCAGAGTGGACAAGTTTTGTTCAGCAAACTCTGCAGCGTGCAGCTGTACTTCCCGTGCAGCGACACGGCAGACCTTTTCTGCCAGCAGACATTCGTCAGAAAATTTCTGATAAAAGAGCTGCAATTAAGCAAGCGAAAAGGTCTTGTCATCCTGATGATATTCGCAGAGCGACGAATCTTGTTCATGAAGTAAGAAATGCTCTTCATGAATTCCGCAATGAGCAATGGAACGACTTTCTGGCGGGGATGCTTGACTCAAGCATTCCTCTCTGGAAGGTGACGAAGTCGCTCAAAAACGGAAAGCGTGAACAAATCCCACACATTCACGGTCCTGGAGGCATTGTCTTCAGGACAGAGGAGAAGGTTGAGGTTTTCGCCGATGCCGTGGAAAGACAGTTCTCTCCCAACTATGATCTTGATAATGACCTCGACGAGGAGCAACACATCGTAAGATCTGTCAGGAGATATTTTAGGGCCAACGGCGTCAGTGACAGTCGCGCATTCGTTGGTGATTTTTCTTCATCAGGAGATTCTTCTTCAGAAGCTTCTTCAACCGAAGATTTGCTTAGCACATCAGCGGTATCTCCTGAGATCCCGCATTGCACACCAGCAGAGATTCAAGGTCATATTAAAGACCTTAAAGTGCGTAAAGCACCTGGGGAGGATCAAATCACTAATAAGGCGCTGAAGCTGCTTTCGCGGAAGTCCTTAACTTATCTCGTGGCAATAGTCAATGCCATGCTCAGGATCCAGTACTTCCCATCCGCGTGGAAGACCGCTGAAGTTATAATGATTCCAAAGAAGGTGGGTTCGATATTTCCCCAGGATTATCGTCCCATTAGCCTGCTGTCAGCTGCGTCTAAGCTCGCTGAAAAGGTGATTCTACGTCACCTTGAGAATTTCTCGTCAGATCACCATGTGATTCCTGACGTGCAATTCGGTTTTCGGTCTGAACATAGTACGGAGCTACAGGCGGTTAGGCTGGTGGAACGTGTAACCAGAGGATTCACCCTTAACGAAAGTACTGGCATCTGGCTTTTGGATGTCTCAAAAGCATTTGACAAGGTGTGGCACGCGGGCCTCTTGTATAAACTAATCCAAAAGGGCTTCCCTTTTTGGCTTCTAAAACTACTGAAATCCTTCCTTGAAGGTAGGAAATTTCGGATCAAAATTGACAATGTGCTGTCGACAACACGGCTGATTACAGCCGGCGTCCCTCAGGGTTCGGTCCTTGGACCTATCCTTTACTCACTGTACATCCATGACGTCCCTAGTCAAAGCAACTGTGAAGTCTATCTCTATGCTGACGATACTGCATTGGTGACTCAGTCGTGGTCTAGTGACCTAGTCCATGACAGGCTGCAAAGTGCGGTGGAAGAAGTATTAGATTGGGCGGATCGGTGGCTAATTAAAATAAACCATTCGAAAACGCAGGCAATCTACTGTACAAAAAGACGTCGCGGCGTTCCGTCTGAAGTTTCAATGAATGGACTTCGTATACCATGGGAATCCTCCGCTAAGTATCTCGGTGTCATTCTGGACAAAGGGATGACTTGGCGGAACCATATGGAAGCGCTAAAAACTAAATTCCAAATTACGTTTCGGCAGCTTTACCCATTATTATGTAAACGATCAAAATTAAGTTTGATTAACAAGATTCGACTCTATAAGGTGGTCATAAGACCAGCAATGACATACGCATGTGCGGCTTGGTGTTTTATTGCTAAAACACACATGCGAAGTCTGCAGGTTCTGCAAAGCAGGACGTTGCGCACTATTGCTGATGCCCCATGGTATGTCTCTAACGAAACTCTACATAGATACCTCGATGTCCCTTACCTAAAGGACTACATTAAGCAACAGGCGCAGCGGCGCTATAGCCTAGCGGAATCGCACAGCAACCCTCTGTTGCGTGATTCAGTGGACTACACAGTCGAGCAAGTTCGCAAGCATAAAAGGCCGCGGCTCGCACTGTAATCAAAATTAACTCGTGAACTTAGAACAACCAAAATTTGAGCATTTTTACACAATCTTTAGAAAAAGTCAAATATTTTTAGACCATATCAAAATCTGTGAAGCGATTTTAACAATGCCTTAACGCTGCATATCCTAAAAGATTCTCTTCTTCCCCTTTGCTCTCGTTCTTCCTTCTCTCCTTTCCTTCCCCTTTTTTCCTTAAAATTGTCTGGTTTCTGGGTTACCAGACCTGACAGACTTACAAACTGACACTGTGACTCAAGAGCTAAGTTCCCACGGACCGCTCTGACAACCAACGATGACTTGAGACTACAGCCTTTCTAGATAACTCATAGATGGTCTTCTGGTTAAAGTTAACTTCCGTTTTACTATAAACATGATATTGAAAAACGCTTTTTCATAAATAACTATAAGTTAAGACCAAGGTAGTAGTAGTTAACCTGCGATTGAAAAACCGGGCCTAAGAGCTAAAGTATTTGACACGGCAGAATTTAAGTAGCATGCTGCTATTTGGCTGTCTAGGCTTCGCAAAACCGGCTAGTGACGCTGAGCTGGAGTAAATAGTGATTGCTTGGAGGTTCAGGACTTACATTGAAAGAAAGCCCGCCACTGCAGCCGCATCTCTGACCTATATAAACGCATCACGGCGGTGAATGCCAGCGTAATTAATGCATCAACGTTTTTTAATGCTAATTGGCAGAAACTCCGAGAGAGTTGGGCGTAAGCTGAGGCAATTCATTAAAAATGTCATTAATTTTGCTTGGTAGACGTGGCTGGGCCAGCAATGGATGTGCCAATGACGACGCGACGAGCCGCCCTGCTGGTCCAATGAATTTTTTGCAGTCGCATTTCGATAAAATTGATCCTTGGACGTTACGACTGGGACGCTTTTTACCGATGGCGATCTTTGGGTTTGATCTCGATCGAAACGACCAACCTTACGGATCGATAGTTTGTAGTGCTTTTATACTAAGTGACATATAAATCCGAACACCCAGTTTAAATGGTTTTATTTTAATAAAAGTTGGTGAATCTATTTATCTTACTGTAAATAACAAGTGAAAAAATTTTCAGCCTTATCAGTTGGACATTCCGGTTTTTATACTGCTTTTTTTAAATTCACTAACGCTCTAAAAATGAATATTTCAGCCGCAGTAAAGAATCAACGTTGGCGGATTTTGGTTCTTGACATCCTTTACGATCGGTTACGATGCCTAGAGTACGGAGACCTGTACGATTTCGTCAACTTAGTGAGTTTGATAGGGGCCGTATAGTGGGACTTCGGGAAGCTGGACTTTCTTTTCGGGCAATTGCAGTTAGAGTGCAAAGAAGTGTAGACACTGTGGTTAGGTGTTATCAGGCATGGCTTCGAGAAGGCCGTACACAAAGAGCAAGGGGCACTGGACGCCGCCGTAGAACAACAGACCGTGAAGATCGCCGCCTAAGATTATTGGCCTTAAGGGACCGTTTCTCCACTACCAGGTCCATTGCAAATGATTAGTTTGTAGAAGACGGAAGACCTCTTGGCATGCGAAGTGTTTACCGACGAATGAGAAGTTTTGGCTTGTTTTCATACCGGCCACACTGGGTCCTCCCTTTAACTGGAGAACACCGACGTAATCGCCTTGAGTGGTGCAGACAACGGTCACTCTGGGATCAGGAATTTAACAGTATTGTCTTTAGTGACGAGTCTCGATTTTGTTTAGGCATGCACGATGGTCGTGCCAGGGTTAGAAGGCGACGTGGGGAAAGGAGGAATCCACAGTTTTTTGTTGAAAGACATGTTCATCACACTGTTGGAGTTATGGTTTGGGGTGCTATAGCTTATGGTTCCAGGTCACCTTTAATCTTCATCAGAGGTAACATGAACGCGCAGCATTATATCCACGAAGTTCTAGAACCCCATCTTTTACCCTATCTTGACACCCTGGCAGATCCAACTTTCCAACAAGATAATGCCCGACCACATGTTGCAAGAGGCACAATAGACTTTTTTCAACATAATGATGTCACATTGTTACCATGGCCACCAAGATCTCCCGACTTATCCCCAATTGAGCACGTGTGGGATATGATGGGTAGGAGATGGCTCATTTTGCAACGTCCTCCTCAGACTCTAGAAGCACTTCGAGAGGAGTTGGTGGTTGCCTGGAATGAGATACCACAGGAGGACATTGACCACCTGATCAGAAGCATGCCTAGGCGCGTTGGAAAATGCGTAGCACATCAGGGTGCATCCACACAGTATTAAAGGTCAAAGGGCTTTAAAGCAGTGCAATCATTTTGAATTTTTTATCATTTACTTATTATGCTTCATTAAGTACTTATACAAAATTTTATTAAAATAAAACCATTTAGACTGGGTGTTCGGATTTATATGTCACTTAGTATATTTTGCTGCTGCTTATTTTGATTTTGCGCAGTAGCAGAACGAACCTTCGTTATCCGTTATCGAAGTAAAAAGTCTCCGTTAGCTACAAAGAATAGGGACTTATTTCGGAATGATATTTTGCCTTATTCAGCATTGTTATCGGAAATCGCATGCTCTGTAAGCTAAATTAAAATAATTGCAAGTTATAAAATATGGGTTTTAGATCACAGATAAAAATGAATGCAATAAAAAGTATTCTAAATGAAGTGAACTATCCTGATTTTTGTTACATATGCAATGTGTCAATGTGGCCGAAACTTATATATGAGAAAATTTAACAAAATTTCAAAATTTCGGGATCAAAATCAAAAAAAAATAAGCATCTTGTCATTACTGTCAAATTACCACCGTTCACTTTAGTTATAATAAAAACGCTTGATCTTCCAAACTTCCTTATTATCAAAATTCAGTATTCAATATTCAAAATATTTATTTCGTCATGAATAAACATCATAAACAAAGGAAATTCTACAATATAGAGCAATGACGAAAAATGACAGTCTATCGATTATAAAACCGATACATTGGACCCTTTAATACAAAGAGTCCATGCGAGAAAGCCCTGAACACCCTAAAAATCCTTAAACAAAATAAAAAAAAACAATAAGGAGGCAAAGGAAAAGGCGGTGAAATACAAAAAGGCAAAAACGAAGAAAGAATCCCGGGAGCTGGCAACGGACGCGAAGAACAAATCAATACAACTTGTCAGCGAGTAGGAATATTAAAACGATATTTTTGCTCACACAAATGCTGCTAAAGTAGCTGGTGATTCTGTAACAACGTTTTTGTCAGTTTTGAGAACGTTTTTGACGATGAGCTTTTAACTGAAGTTCGTAAATTATTCCATAAGTGAACCGCCACATAAGCAAACGGTCGTCGGAAGGAACGCGTTCTATGCCTAGGTATTATAAAATTGAGATTATTTCTGCTCCTCTGGGCACGAGGCAAAGGCACACATCTTTCTCTTAAATAGGGTGGTTGACCTGTTTTTATAACCCTATAGATAAAATAATACATGTAATATTTTCTGCGATTCGTCATGTTTAATATGTTGTAGTTATTCAGATAGGGAGTGATATTTTTGAAATTTTTTGGGGGCATAGTGTTAACCAAGTTTTGGCAAAAATTTGGTGTAAAACAATCCCATATTTCTTGAAGCTTTTGTCTCAGTTCGGTGATTGTAGAGCAGGATGTTGTAGTAGAACCATTTTCATCTCGTGGCACAAAGTTTCAATAGGTAACAGATCTGGACTGCTAGAAACCCATTTCAAAAGTGGTACATTATTTTCTTCCATCCATTTTATAGCCTTTTTTGAGGTATGGCACGCTGCACCATCTTCCTGAAACACAAAATCTTGGCCGGATGTCAAACATTCTTCCATCACTGGTAAAAGCGATTCTCCTAAAATTGCCTAATATGTGTTTGTATCCACATTTCCATCAATAAAATGAAGTTTTCCTACTCCTTTTGATGACACACTGCCCTAGACTATAATGGACGCTGAAAATTTTACTTTTCTCTTCAGACAGTCAACATGAAATGCTTAATTTTTTTTGCGAATAACTCTACTGCGACTGTCACCAACACAAACTTCGAATCGGGCCTCATCACTCCATTGTATTGCACACCATTGTTGAGGTGTCCATTGTCTATGTTCTTTAGCCCATTTAAGCCGATTTTTCTTTTGCAGTGGAGTTAATAGTTGGGCAACTTTAGGGCTTTTGCTTCACTTTTGTTTATAAGGAAACTTACCTTGCAAGTGCTAAATCCCAGTTTGTGGGCCTCTCTATGAGTTGTGCACCTCGAAATTCTCCTTCCAACAGCGTCACTCCACAGAGCACTTAATTGTAAATAATTGGCACGCCTGTTTTCACGATTATTCTTCTTAAAGCTCTTCGGTCGGCATTTGTGATATTAATTTTTTTAACATATCGTGGCTTAATATTAACTGGACCAGTTACGTTATATCTTCTAACAATATTTATCACACTGTACCGCGATAAGTCTAACAAAGTTGCAATTTCTGAGTTTGATTTCCCAGAATTATCAGTAACCGAATTTTCTCACTAATAACCTTTTCTCTACCCATTTTGAAAACCTTAACTACCCAAAACTATTTTAAACGTATTCTGACAGCTGTGATTATAAAAACAATTGTCATTGCTTTTATTTTTCACAGCCACCTATGCGTTATAGACTTATTTTGCATCGAAATGAAAATAGGTTGATATGTTGTAATTGCAACATGTGTTATTTTTATGCTGCAAATTTGATTAGTTACTGACAAAGTTGGTGTTTTTTACTATTCTAAGTGACATATAAATCCGAACACCCAGTTTAAATGGTTTTATTTTAATAAAATTTTGTATAAGTACTTAATGAAGCATAATAAGTAAATGATAAAAATTTCAAAATGATTGCACTGCTTTAAAGCCCTTTGACCTTTAATAATGTGTGGATGCACCCTGATGTGCTACGCATTCTCCAACCCGCCTAGGCATGCTTCTGATCAGGTGGTCAATGTCCTCCTGTGGTATCTCATTCCAGGCCACCACCAACTCCTCTCGAAGTGCTTCTAGAGTCTGAGGAGGACGTTGCAAATTGAGCAATCTCCTACCCATCATATTCCACACGTGCTCAATTGGGGATAAGTCGGGAGATCTTGGTGACCATGGTAACAATGTGACATCATTATGTTGAAAGAAGTCTATTGTGTCTCTTGCAACATGTGGTCGGGCATTATCTTGTTGGAAAGTTGGATCTGCCAGGGTGTCAAGATAGGGTAAAAGATGGGGTTCTAGAACTTCGTGGATATAACGCTACGCGTTCATGTTACCTCTGATGAAGATTAAAGGTGACCTGGAACCATAAGCTATAGCACCCCAAACCATAACTCCAACAGTGTGATGAACATGTCTTTCAACAAAAAACTGTGGATTCCTCCTTTCACCACGTCGCCTTCTAACCCTGGCACGACCATCGTGTATGCCTAAACAAAATCGAGACTCGTCACTAAAGACAATACTGTTCCATTCCTGATCCCAGAGTGACCGTTGTCTGCACCACTCAAGGCGATTACGTCGGTGTTCTCGAGTTAAAGGGAGGACCCAGTGTGGCCGGTATGAAAACAAGCCAAAACTTCTCATTCGTCGGTAAACACTTCGCATGCCAATAGGTCTTCCGTGTTCTGCAAATCATTCATTTGCAATGGACCTGGTAGTGGAGAAACGGTCCCTTAAGGAAAATAATCTTAGGCGGCGATCTTCACGGTCTGTTGTTCTACGGCGGCGTCCAGTGCCCCTTGCACTTTTCGTACGGCCTTCTCGAAGCCATGCCTGACAACACCTAACCACAGTGTCTACGCTTCTTTGCACTCTAACTGCAATTGCCCGAAAAGAAAGTCCAGCTTCCCGAAGTCCCACTATACGGCCCCTATCAAACTCACTAAGTTGACGAAATCGTACAGGTCTCCGTACTCTAGGCATCGTAACCGATCGTAAAGGATGTCAAGAACCAAAATCCGCCAACGTTGATTCTTTACTGCGGCTGAAATATTCATTTTTAGAGCGTTAGCGAATTAAAAAAAAGCAGTATAAAAACCGAAATGTCCAACTGATAAAGCTGAAAATTTTTTCACTTGTTATTTACAGTAAGATAAGTACACTCACCAACTTTTATTGAAATAAAACCATTTAAACTGGGTGTTCGGATTTATATGTCACTTAGTATATATATTATCAAAATATTCATTGTTAATATTTTTAACCTATAAAACCCTGCTACATTTTTATTATTTGTGTTTTATAAGAAAAAAAACTGAGATTCCAATAGTTGGGCCAACTGAAGTGGGAAGGGGCTCGTATTTTTGTATGCATTTTTTGGTTCGCGACGATAGCGAATCACCATAGACGACATCTCCATAGTCAAAAAGTGATGAAATTAAGCTATTACACAAATAATATTTTTGTTTGGCTGATAAATGTTTTTTTTAATTTCTTTATATTTCTTAGTCGCATGTAAGCTAAAGTTGTTCTGTTTTTTATATGACTTCCGAAGCCAAGCGAGCTATCAAATATAATGCCTAGATTTTTTGTCTCCTAAACCATGGGGATTATGTCATTGTTAATAGAAATTACTAAATTTTGTTCAAAATGTTCTCTTTCATTACTGTTTTTATTCATAACCATTACTTGCGATTTTAAGGGGTTTAGTTTAAGATTGTGATGCTTTGCAAATATGTCAATACTTTGGAGATCTGAATTTAGTTGTTGGTGTGCAATATAGATTGTGGTTTTATTGAAAGGGAGATATATTTGTGAGTGATCTGCATATTATTTTATCTTCGCGAATTTTACCGATTTGACCATGTCAGATATGTAGATTGAAAATAGCAAAGGAGATAAAATTAAACCTTGAGGAACTCCTCTTTTTATATGTTTAAAACCGGTTTTGTAAATAGCGGAATCATATGCTAACATAACATAGTTTGAACGGTTGCTTAAGTATATTTTTATTAGATTTACGGAGCTCTGCGAAAACCCCTGGTAATGTAACTTGGCTAGTAACATTTCATGATACAGAGTGTCGATCGCTTTACTAAAATCGAGAAGAACCATGCACGTACTATTTTTTTGTTCTTGATGATGTCTGATGTCATCCAAGATGATGTACTTGTGGTAAAGTTTTTCCTAAAACCGCATTGACTATCGGGTATGATGTCGTTTGTGTCACCAAATAATCTAATTTTATTATAAATATGCCTTTCTAATATTTTGGATGTAGCGGGTAATATGCTAATAGGCTCCAAGCCTGTAAATTCTTTAGGTTCTGCTATTTTTGGTAAGGGTTTAACAATGGATTTCTTCCATATTTCTTGAAATAATCCCCCCAAAATACATGTGTTGATTATATTCAGCAAGGCATTCGTACAAAATGGGATACATAACTTTAGGTCTCTCATAGAGAAACCATCCTCTCCAATAGCACTTTTAATTGCTATGGTATTTCTTACAACAAATGTATAGATAACAATGATGTAAAAAGAATGCGAAAGGTTTAAAACTCGTGTTTATGACTCATTCATGGAATTCAACGCATATAAGTTAGTTGAAACAAACTGGTCAAATATGAAAGATAGACAAGGGTGGATTTCACAATTTAACGAACCATTATTCTGCACCAATAGGGTACGAGTACCAAACAGTCCGTTAAATATACCCAATCAGCCTCAAGATCTCTCCGTCAAATTTTTGGCAGCAAATAGCATCAAAGTATTCCAAACAAAACACTGTAAAATATGAAGTGACAGCTTCCCATTGAAATCTTTTCAGTTTATTAAATATTATGAAATTATGTAAAACTGAGCCAAAATTTTTAAAAATGCTTGATGTCTGAGTAAAATCTATTTTTTCAGATTAGCTGAAGGTTTTTCCATGTTTACTGCAACTTTTGTAATTCATATGTGATTATATCATCTACTGTGTGCTTATAGTTTATCCTACATTCGCAAACTTGCACTTAAAAACCCTTACATGAAAAAGCCTTTTCACTCAATTTTTGCATTTCAACACATTCATACACTTCTTTCCAGTTCCTCAACGATATTTCAACCCCACTGGTCCGAAACTGTTCAACATTCATACATACAATTGCAGTTGCAGTTTTTTGTTTCAATTTCAGTGTATAATCAGTCGCACCATCGGTGATGGTACATTCAACATAATCACGTATTTAGGGGTTCGTGCAGATTTAACGTGTACACGACAGTGTCATCACTTTCATTTATTTACAAATGGAACATCTTATTGAATTTATTGTCTTGTAAAAATACAGTTGTAATCGGTTCTTAACGTATATGTAATATAATATCAATTTCATTCTTTATTTCAAGGTTCCTCAAGAACAGAGTCTGGATTATTGCATAAGGTACATGTAACCAGAGAAACCCACTTAAGTCCAAAAGCTAAAAAGCTATATAAGATAGCCAGTCACCTCTCTAGAGCTAACAGAAGACCAGGATGTACAAGAAGGTTGATTAGAACTACCAGAAGTACAAGAGAAGTATTAAATGAGGCATTGCAGCAATTGGACAGCACTGTAGCTACTTTTATCAAAAGCTGGATCACACTGGCTGGTAGTAAATCACAGGGACGCAGATATAGCTTAGAAGACAAATTGATGGGACTTATACTTCATAAACAAAGTGGTAGAGGATATCGAGCATTACCAAAATATTTGTGAGAAAAGGTGATATAATTTGTATACGAATGATTGACCATAAAATGACTATAACTATTTCTTTAATTTTAATTCCTACCTTCACATCCGCTGAAAAGATCTTCCACAAGCCATAAAATGTTGAGAAACTTAGAACACTGGTTAGGACATCTATTTTAGCAAAATATACATAAAGTCGTTACGTTTACCTACCACTTCAAAAAAAATGCCATTTAGATTTTGCTCCTTTCAAATGTAAAATTGTTATTTATATTTTATACACAATATCCTTATACAACTTAATTTTGATCATATCATTCCAACTTATTTTAGGTTTAATATTTTGTATTTTTTTTTTGTTGTGACTACGTGGCAGAATAGCACTATGCTAAACCTCGCCCCTAGTAAAGACGATTTATAATTTTTTTCAACGGTGGTTGCCTTTACTTGATGGAAATCAATTTTACGTAATAAAAACACTCCGAATGGTTTAATTTCTGCTATATTAGTCATTAATACGTGACGCGCGACTCACCCCAGCATTGGAGAAAGACACTGTGTGTCGAAATGCGCGTCATGTATTAATGACTAAGAAAGTGGAAATTAACCCATTTGGAGTGTTTTTGTTACGTAAGACTTATTATTAACAGGATGTAAAAAGCCCCATTAGGTTTGCCCTATTAAGATGGAAAGGCCCATTATTCAGCACTGGTGTGAGACCAATCCACCAGAGGTCGCAGAAATACGGTAACATTTTAGTATTTGAGTTTCCCATCTCTAGTAGGGTTTATCTCTGAACTGATCGGTCAACTGGATGGGCGGTTTTATAGGCGATCGGCGACCTTAGGACTGAGCTGTCTGGTGGGGGGTACTCTGGGTCCCTTGAGTGGCGTGGTTTTTGCGCGGTGTTTTTTAGAATCGGGAACCACGTTTTGTTTAAGACAAGGCCTTCTTCTTTTCTATTGAAATTGTCATAGTGTTTATAGATTTCAATTGCTTCTCTGTACATTCGGGCTGAGTAGTGCGTGGATGTTGATAGGACTTCAGTTTGGTCGAACAGAACATTGTGGCCGTCTTGGGGTGCGTGTTCGGCCACCGCTGACTTATCAGTTTGTCGACAGTTTCTTTCATGCTCCTTGATGCGTATTTGGAAGCTACGTTTAGAGGTGTCTACATTTACTTTGCCACAGGAACACGGTATTGTGTATACGCCGGCACCGCTAGGGTCCTTTACTGATGTTAGGAGTTGCTTTACTCCCTAAATTACATTAGGATTAGCCGTGAAACCCTTCATTCTTCAAAATTACTATTCCTAGTTTTTCCATATCATTGATTGTTTCCAAAAAGGAACATGTGAGAGATCACGGTTTAATGAGAACAAATGCTTTGCATTTAAGAATAATTGAAAATATGTAATAATCAAATGAATCACCTCGAGAGCCAGTTCTCAACCAGAAAATACACAGAGCTCATTAGTAATCGAACTCCGAATCTCGTGTCGGTGTCGGTGTAAGATTTTAAGATTCTGTTGGCGTATTTTATTTAGTTGAGGATTAAACTGCACCGACAGCGGCCGATGTGCAAAGAAAATTCTTGCGTTTCTTTTTTAGCTAACGTGTGGACTTTTCTGGGAAAAATCCAGCCTGATGCCTCTTTAATATTCCGACTCTGTCCAGGAGGACATTTAGCAGCGGCTGGGAGTCATAAGAACAGTCTTACTTTCTTACCGTCGGAGGTGGACTCGAAAAGGTTCAATCGACATTCGAGCCACGCCAACCTGTACAAAATGATAGCCAGGGCAGTAGAAACATCGCCGAAAACTTTATTTGATTTTGCTCGAACACATCTCGTCATGGCAACAGGTGATGAGAAAAAGTTGTGTGATTTGTTCAGAGCTAAGAAGTAGGGTCTCATTGTTAGGCCCAAACAATCTACATATACAGGGTGTTCCAACGAAAATGGAAAGTAGTTTTATGAGCAAACTGGAAAAGGTATCAAAAATCTGCTTTCGTGGCAACCTTGATATGTCACTAGTGCATATTTTGAAATAATTTTAATATATACAGGGTGACAGACGAATTTGATGCCTCCCATCCCTGTAACGGTTCCAGCGTTCATGAAGTTCGAATTTTCCTTCCATCCCTATGCATATCTATACTCATCCCCATATCTAGTAAAGCTCATGACCATCAGAGCTTCATAAGAAAACCAACACGTGACAAAGTTTTCGGTCGCTTCTATTCACTCATTTTCTAGTCATTGTAGATACGACACATTTAATTTTCTTCTCCCGACCACGTAAACTTAACAGTACCATGTGCTAAAATCCAATTATTTGTGTTAGGC
This sequence comes from Acanthoscelides obtectus, assembly GCA_963669975.1. Classification (NCBI taxonomy): domain Eukaryota; kingdom Metazoa; phylum Arthropoda; class Insecta; order Coleoptera; family Chrysomelidae; genus Acanthoscelides; species Acanthoscelides obtectus. The sequence goes on from CAVLJG010000004.1 coordinate 13,045,094, forward strand.
AAAGTTATTCTGGGCCAACCTCTTACTGAATTCTTTGGGGCACTCCTTCTGTGGACCTGATTTTTTTGAAGACCCTTAGCCTTAAACCAAACTTTTTGGTTACTCTTAGCCTCTGGAAACTTTTCCTTGGATTGCCCTGCTTGAAATCTCCCCTTTTGGATCTTTACTTGAGCCTTATTTGAAATCCACGAATCTAGCCTACTCCAACCTCAACCTCACTATACAGGGTGTATCAGTTTATTGTTGCATAACTTTAAGACTCGATAGAATGTTTAAAATTAATGCATAAAGTCTATATAAACATGGGTCGAAAAATGCGTGGCTTCCGAAATACAGGGTGTTCCAATTTACTTTCTAAAATAGTTTTTTTTAAATATTTCGAACAATATTTGATGTATAACAGTGAAAATTGGTATACAAGGCTTTTTTGGTACGACAAAACGAACCATGGGCATAGTTTTACTGTAGCCGCTAGAGGGCGCTCTCTACTGTACCTGTAGTGTATTAAAATGACCGAAAATTGTTTCTTAGTGCAATTTTTTGCTCTTTGAATAAAAAAACTGATTCTTCGCACTTTTCAACATAAAAAAGCTTTCTTGTCAATTTTCGTTATAGTTAGCCGTTTTTGAGATATTTCGATTTTTAAGGTTCGATGCATTTTTAATTATTTATGATAAAATAACGTTAAAAAGTCAGTATCTCGATAATTTTTAGAAGTAAGCTGTGCCTGCAAATATTTTTGAAATTGAAAGCAGAATAAGGTTAAACGTCAATTAGTTGACAGTTAGTTTTGTTGTCTGTTGAAACCTGAAACGTTTTTTTGCAATTGTGAATGCACGAAATTTAGTTTCTTTTACCTGTTTTTTTTTGTAAGTTTTATAAAAATACCATTTTTATTCTCCAATCAAGAGTTAACGGATATTCATTTTGTGTATGGCTTTGTAAATGGAAACGTAGCAGAAGCAGCCAGAGAGTACGCACCAAGATTTCCAAACAGACGACATCCAATTCGCTCAGTATTTGTGAGAGTGCATCGCCAAATAATTGAAAATGGTTTTGGAAATCTCCAAAGGGATCAAAACATAAACATAAACATGTTCGTCAGCGCAGATTTACCCGTATGATTCTGCGTGAGTTTGATAGAGATCCGACCAGAAGTGTTAGGAGAGTTTCTGGTGCCTTGGGAATTTCAGCAAGTCATGTTCACCGTGTTCTTAGAAATGACCATAGACGTCCTTCCCGTTTGCAACCTGTGCCAGGGGACGGAGAACGAAGAATCACATTTTGTCAGTGGATTCTAGATAGAACTGATAATAATAGGGAGTTTTTAAGTAACGTTTTATGGACCGATGAGTCATGCTTCACTAGACGTGGAGTGGTAAATTTTCATAATCAACATATTTGGTCGCATGAAAATCCGCATACAGTTCGGGAAAGAAATTTTCAGCATGAATTTAGTGTGAACGTGTGGATTGGTATCTACCGTAATCGACTATTTGAACCCTACCTTTTGCCTGCAGGGTTAAATGCTGCGACCTTCTTGGAATTTTTAAAGGCTGAACATGCAAGTATGTGGGATGATGTTATGTTAGATTTAAGAAGATCGGCCTGGCTCCAGCTTGATGGTTGTCCAGCTCATTATTCGAGAATAGTTAAAAACTGGCTGGACGAAAATTATCCAGAAAGATGGATCGGCCGTGGAGGACCAGTCGCCTGGCCACTACGATCCCCTGACCTAAATCCATTAGATTTCTTTGTGTGGGGATTTCTAAAAGAAAAAGTGTACCAGACTCCCGTAACCACAAGAGATATGCTAATAGACAGAATCAGGAATGCATGTGATGAAATAAGGCCTTATTTGAATAATGCTATACCACGTTCGATCATTCGTAGATGTGAATTGTGTATTGAACAATTGGGTTTACATTTCGAGCAACTACTTTAGATTTTGTATGTTTGTCCTAACTATCCAATAGCATTTTAGTTGTAAATAATTAATTTAATTTGTTAAAAATAATATTGGAAAATTAAACAAATTATTATTCTGTTTTTTGTGTTTATTGGGAGTTAGGAATTATTGCTGTGTTTAAAAACACAATCTAAACGGTCATCTTAATTACTTGTAATGCCCAAATCGAAAATGTAAAAAAAATATTATTTTCCCATAAATAATTAAAAATCGAAATATCTCAAAAACGGCTAACTATAACGAAAACTCACAAGAGAGCTTTTTTATGCAGAAAAGTGCAAAGAATCAGTTTTTTTATTCAAAAAGCAAAAAATTGCACTAAGAAAAATTTTTCGGTCATTTTAATACACTACAGGTACAGTAGAGAGCACCCTCTAGCGGCTACAGTAAAACTATGCGCATGGTTCGTTTTGTCGTACCAAAAAAACCCTTGTATACCAATTTTCACTGTTATACATCAAATATTGTTCGAAATATTTAAAAAAAACTATTTTAAAAAGTAAATTTAAACACCCTGTATTTCGGAAGCCTCACATTTTTCGACCCATGTTTATATAGACTTCATGCATTAATTTTTAAAGTTCTAGTGAATCTTAAAGTTATGCAACAATCAACTGAAACACCCTTGTATTTCTTGGACATGGCCTCCATAGGTCTCAAAGGCATGGATACGGCAAAGGTAAGTTTTTCCTTATCGCATTGTAGAATTTATTTAACAGAAAATAATATTTTTAATGTATACGTATATAGTTTGTAGGCTCACTAGTTCTATTTGGCAAAGGCAGTCAATGATTTTTTTGTTCAATCAGTTAATTTGATTAAAAACAGAGACTGTACTTTCAAATGCGAAACAATAAAAATTCCGCCATTCTTACTATTTTTAACTCCGGTAACAGAAGACGTAATGCTGACGTTTATTAAGAAAATTTCTAATGGAGAAGACAACATTCCGTGATCGCTCCTGCATAATCGTCTCACCTTTTACGCATTTAGTTAATGCATCATTCGAATAAGGTTTGTTTCCATCTATCCACAAAAAGGGTGACGGACATGTAATTCCTAAGTACCGAGGTAATCGTTACTTTCAGCCTTTTCATAATTATGCGAAAATGCGTACTGTTTCCGCCTCAACAAATCCATTAACCTGTTAAATATCAATAGCAATCAATTTGGGAAAGTGCTTGCAACTCAAGATGCATTAATTCCAGTATATGGTGAGCTTATACAAAATATTGACAGTAAGCCGAAACCCTTTCAATATTGTTTGTTGCAGTTCTGATACAGTTCATCATTTCGTTTTATTAGATAAACTTTTCAGTCATGGTATTTGTGACTTCGTTATCTTGAGTCGTACTTGGATGAAAGGACGCAAACAGAGTCTGGATCTCTCAGGAAGCTAGTTATGTCCTCAATTCTGTGTGAGCGCAGAAAAGGCGATATATTCTGGACAAGTATAGAAAATTTGATTATATCCTAACTCCTGTCGAATTTACTATTATTTACTATACACCTCAGGCAGGTGTTTTTTTCCTTTTATTTGCTTTGGTCGATAACCAACTGCCTAGATCCTTATTTTCAACATCAGGCTCTAATAGTAAACTAGATTATCAATTACTTAAGTCCCTTATTTTTAGGAAAGGCATGTACCAGTATTCTATTTCTATCATAGTTACATAGAGTATTGTATTGCTCTGTTTCTTCAACTGGTTCCTGTTTTTGTTTAAGCTTTTGTTTAACCAATTCCTTTTTATCATTTTTCCTCGTTTCCACTTTGTTTGCAAAATCGCACAATTCCTTTCTAATGCTTTTTTCTTCTTGTTTTTTCCTTTTAGTTGTAATTTTTTAATTTTGATATATTTTTTATCTCACTCTGATCTATTTTTTAGTTGTTTTCTTCCATTTTTTCCAAACTTACTGTAACATCTCCTAGTGTCATACCTATTTTCTGAGAAAGCATGTACAAAACTTTTTAATCTTTCTGATTCTAAGAACTGAGATTTAGTCTAAATTCAGAAGAAAAAAATTGATACAATTCGGTATTTTCTCTCTATTTGGTCATTATAATATGAGGAGCTGAAAGGATCCTATCTTTCCACAATTGCATCAGTATAGAAAAAAAACTGTTTCATCTACAAACGGCCTACGGGAAGCAAAACCAGGAGGCCAGGCCGACATATTTTGCTCAATAGTAGCAACGTTTGATGCTTATCAAGCCTGATATTAACTTCTTGACCTACTTACATCCACTGCTCAATCATGCTTCCGCCAGTTCCCTATGTTCAATCGGCCATAGCATCTGCACACTCCCAGAATCGGTTCGGGGCCAATGCAAGAACTCTTGGCCCGTGGTCTTTTCTCTTGTCACTATAGAAATAATGTCGCATAATTAGATGTCCAGCAACAAAGAGATACCTGATCTACCCTCTGAATCTAACAATTAAAACGGATTTTCAGTCTCTAAGACAAACAATATCACATCATTTTATCAGATGCATTATTTATTGTACGAATACCTACGTAGCCAATTTATGTTATACGTTATTAAAGTAGCCTTATTGATCTGTATCGCGTAATAGTAGCTATTCAGCAATAGGTATACACATTTAGATGCGGCTGATATTCCACTAAAATGGTGGATATTCGAGTATTAATGTCTACTACATCTTCGCTAATAACATATCATTTATATAAAGTAGCATATCGCTAATTTATAGTTAAAACCTTGAATTTGCATAGTCATTTTTAGGCTTTAATGTATCTTAATCTGACGTGTTCAGAAGTGGGATTTTATACTTTTCTTTAATGATCGGATATTATCAGCGCTCACTTTCTTACAAGCGTTTTGATTGTTTAATATTTATGAGTACTAATTAGGTTTTCTAAAGGAGAGGATTACAGATTTTTAATGATATTTGATCAGAGATTCAGGTGTGTCGGAAGTGTTTGCAGTGATGCCAAATGTACGGATGTTCCGCATAATATGTGATATCAATCTTCTTGTTTTAGAATAGATCGTATGAATGTGCATTGAAACATGGGACACTTTTTTCATCACATAGTGCAGTCTACTTCTCTGCGGGAAACAGAACACAATATAAGTACCTATGCTGTATTATCCAGAAGATAAGTTGGATTAATCGTTTTCCAATTACGTACGTCCTCTTCAACAGATGCAACATAACCATTACAAAACATTATCGATCCGAGCATATCAACAAGACATAAATAATAAGCGGTAGACATCAAGGGAGTAATAAAATCCCATAAAAATGGAAATGTCTATAGTTGCACGTATGGTACCGCTGGTGAAGCGGCAATAATCATAAAAGGCACTCACTGGGGTCGAATATCCGGACGGTGTTCTGCGTTCCATGGGGGCCCACCAGGGGGCCCCACAGGCACGCCAACTCGCACTCAGTTCTTCAGATGCTCTGCTGACTTCGTAATGGCGTAAACAACCCACCACACCCACTTTATTTTAGCACAGTTAAGAGGATCTAGACTAAAAATCAGGCCAGCTAATTATTCTCTTTGTGATTTTTCTACTGTACACAGGAATGCAGGAATCGCGCTTGTATACAGGGTGACTTTGAAGTTGAGTCATTAATTTTCAGATAATGATTGTAGAAGGAAGATAAACCAAACTATGAGTGTAAAAATAAAAAAAAATTAAAAACATTTTTTTACCTTGTTTTATAAAGTATCCTCCCGACAAGTATTTCAGTGCGGACCTGTATTTGATCGTGAGGTCTTGGAGCACCGGCATGCAGTCCCCTGTGTGGTCTTAAGTCACCTGATTCACGAGCCCGTGGTACTACATTAACAAAGGCACGAGGGGTTGGTTGCGCTCGATTGGGAAACCGATCCGCATAAACATGTGCCATTTTTTATTTCGTTTGAGCCACGCAACAGACACCACTATTCAAACGCGTTACCGACTGACACTGACTGTATACAACTGACTAAAATAATTGTAAAAGCATCGTTCCAAATTCTTTCGCTTTTTGGTTTCCGATGCGATGAACCAAACACGAGCACATAATATTATTATTGAGACAGGGCGGTACTCAAACTTCCAAAGGGCTATAATTTTGTTACTTTAATTTTACGAGAAAAATGGTAAAGGAAAAAAACATTTCTTTTGATCAGATCTACTCACTGTTAAAATAAATGACTCAACTTCGAAGTCACCCTGTATAATTGTCATTCTAATAATATGGCTCGCTGAAGGTTCCAAAGTATCGTTTTTCCACCTCAAATTTTTACCAGTTGACATTATGGAGCAGTGCCGATTGAGCACCGCATTATCGCGTACGACAGTTTTGTCCGACATAATGAGTCTATCAGGGCTGTACAGCGTAAGTTTCGTCGCCACTTCAGTGTTCATCGGGATCGAGGTGTTTCTTCCCGAACCACCATCCTTCGGGTTCAATCACTTCGCACACGTGGTGATCAACAAAAGACCACCAGGAGCTCCTAGAACGGTTCTAACCCCTGAAAATATGGACAAGCCTCCTTCGCTCGGCTAAATGCTTCTGAGCTTCGCCCTTCAGTAAGATGTATTTTGCATATGGAACTCTTACAGCCTGGAGATCATGCACAACGAATAAACTTCGCACAAGAGATGGAAGCACTTATCGAGCAAAATGAGAACCTCATTTTCTTCATCAATTATCGAGTGGTTCAATAATTGCCTAATATCTCACTCCTCACTGGCACACTGCTCGAACTGGCCAGCATAGCAATGCTGACGTTGCCAGATGGTCGATACTTTTGATAAGGGCAGTTAATTATTTTTTTATTATACATGCTCGTTGATAACTTTTTTCTTATAATGATCCTCTATGAACGTACAAATATGACGTTGCGTTTGAAATGCTGAGTCAACCTACTTGACGGCATAAGAGATAATCCAAGTTATGTCCATAAAAACTTGTTTCTTAGGTAAATCGGTTACGCTAAACAAATAGATAGATACTTCATTTGTCCACAAATCATGTCTACGAATGATATGGGAAAGCGGCAAACTATACTAAGTGACATATAAATCCGAACAGTTTAAATAGTTTAATTTTAATAAAATTTTGTATAAGTACTTAATGAAGCATAATAAGTAAATGATAAAAATTACAAAATGATTGCTCTGCTTTAAAGCCCTTTGACCTTTAATAATGTGTGGATGCACCCTGATGTGCTACGCATTCTCCAACGCGCCTAGGCATGCTTCTGATAAGGTGGTCAATCTCCTCCTGTGGTATCTCATTCCAGGCAACCACCAACTCCTCTCGAAGTGCTTCTAGAGTCTGAGGAGGACGTTGCAAATTGAGCAATCTCCTACCCATGATATATCCCACACGTGCTCAATTGGGGATAAGTCGGGAGATGTTGGTGGCCATGGTAACAATGTGACATCATTATGTTGAAAGGAGTCTATTGTGACTCTTGCAACATGTGGTCGGGCATTATCTTGTTGGAAAGTTGGATCTGCCAGGGTGTCAAGATGGGGTAAAAGATGGGGTTCTAGTCCTTCGTGGATATAACGCTGCGTGTTCATGTTACCTCTGATGAAGATTAAAGGTGACCTGGAACCATAAGCTATAGCACCCCAAACCATAACTCCAACAGTGTGATGAACATGTCGTTCAACAAAAAACTGTGGATTCCTGCTTTCACCACGTCGCCTTCTAACCCTGGCACGACCATCGTGCATGCCTAAACAAAATCGAGACTAGTCACTAAAGACAATACTGTTCCATTCCTGATCCCAGAGTGACCGTTGTCTGCACCACTCAAGGCGATTACGTCGGTGTTCTCGAGTTAAAGGGAGGACCCAGTGTGGCCGGTATGAAAACAAGCCAAAACTTCTCATTCGTCGGTAAACACTTCGCATGCCAATAGGTCTTCCGTGTTCTGCAAACCACCCATTTGCAATGGACCTGGTAGTGGAGAAACGGTCCCTTAAGGCCGATAATCTTAGGCGGCGATCTTCACGGTCTGTTGTTCTACGGCGGCGTCCAGTGCCCCTTGCTCTTTGCGTACGGCCTTCTCGAAGCCATGCCTGACAACACCTAACCACAGTGCCTACACTTCTTTGCACTCTAACTGCAATTGCCCGAAAAGAAAGTCCAGCTTCCCGAAGTCCCACTATACGGCACCTATCAAACTCACTAAGTTGACGAAATCGTACAGGTCTCCGTACTCTAGGCATCGTAACCGATCGTAAAGGATGTCAAGAACCAAAATCCGCCAACGTTGATTCTTTACTGCGGCTGAAATATTCATTTTTAGAGCGTTAGTGAATTAAAAAAAAGCAGTTTAAAAACCGGAATGTCCAACTGATAAGGCTGAAAATTTTTTCACTTGTTATTTACAGTAAGATAAATACATTCACCAACTTTTATTAAAATAAAACCATTTAAACTGGGTGTTCGGATTTATATGTCACTTAGTATATATAGTAATTAATTCGGTATACATGTCCTGCACATACATGCATATGTAAGTAAAAATAAAGACATATTCATGTATTTAAAAAACAAATGCTGAAATTTACGAGGCCATAAAATATACAGGGTGACTTTGAAGTTGAGTCATTAATTTTCAGATAATGATTGTAGAAGGAAGATAAACCAAAATATGTGTGTAAAAATAAAAAAAAAATGTTTACCTTGTTTTATAAAGTATCCTCCCGACAAGTATTTCAGTGCGGACCTGTATTTGATCGTGAGGTCCCCTGTGAGGTCTTAAGTCACCTGATTCACGAGCCCGTTGTACTACATTAACAAAGGCACGAGGGGTTGGTTGCACTCGATTGGGAAACCGATCCGCATAAACATGTGCCATTTTTTATTTCGTTTGAGCCACGCAACAGATACCACTATTCACTGACACTGACTGTATACAAATGAATGAAATAATTGTAAAAAGCATCGTTCCAAATTCTTTCGCATTTTTGTTTCCGATGCGATCAACCGATACGGCGGATTATATCCGTTGTCGCCAAACACGACCACATAATATTATTATTGAGACAGGGCGGTACTCAAACTTCCAAAGGGCTATAACTTTGTTACTTTAATTTTACCAGGAAAATGGTAAAGGAAAAAAACATTTCTTTTGATCAGATCTACTCACTGTTAAAATAAATGACTCAACTTCGAAGTCACCCTGTATACATCCAATGAGCAATTAAAACAATATGGAGAAATAAAATAAAGAGAAGCTACACCCCCATAACAATAGGATACCTAACGAAAAAGAGCAAATTAAAATAGCTCTGACGTAAAAATTAAGTAAAACTACTAACTAAATTTAGAGAATATGGGCACCTGGGAACAAGATGTTTTCTCAGTTTTTTTTTTTTATGAGTTCATGACAGATATTGGTCGATCTTCGGAGATTAGTTGGTAAACTATTATACAGGGTGTTTCACAACTTATCCAACAAATTTTAACCACATATGCACTGTTAGAAAGAAGTCGATTTCTCAAAAAAATTTAATAAAAGTCCAACAGAAATTAAGATATAAACCTGAGTTTCAATGATAAATTGAAAAATAAATATCTGTATTTTGCGTTCATCGTCGTGGTATTAGAATACGCATTAATAACCTATTGTAGCAAATGTTGAACCAAACAACTGACGAAAACAAAATACCAGGAATTTTTTGCTTTTTCATACTGATAGAACGTGTAAATAAGGTTTAATCTGTATCGTGGGTGATCTGAATGAAGAACGGTCGATATTACATATACAGCCTAACCGCTAATGCTTCTAAATCTTGTGCTGTGCTGTTTTGTCCAAATCACAGAAGAGCCGAAGTCAAAGCTTCCTTGAGTATATCTATTAACAATCAAAATCTTCCTTTTTCCTGAGGACTCTGTATGCGAACCAAAATTTGCTGAATTTTTAAGTGCGAAAAAAGTTATGTGAATCTTTTGTGTTATCAATTTTTAATTATTGCAATCTAGTTTATCATCCTTGTTTGGATGTTGCAAGTCGTAACAGAATATCTGTAGTACAAAATAACTGCGTACGATTTATATTTAGTTTAAGAAAATTTGATCATGTTTCGGATCGTTATTCTTTAATAGTTTAGTCAAATACAACTATCTAACCTTAATACATAAGTTACTTGTCTCTGGAACAACTAATTTTTAGGTATAATGTTCATCAACGACATATCCGTAACACATTCGCTTTAACAATGCCACTTCATAGTTCATCTGTTTTTAACAGGTCCTTCTCATATAATGCATGCATGTTGTACAATAGCTTAGATTACAGAACAAAAAGCCTGCCGCTGTATGGTTTTAAAAGACACTTAAAAGCTCTTCTGCTCAATGGTGCTTCTTAAAGGTGTTTTTCTCCAGTATTATATTTTTAAGCTAATTTTTGTTTAGGTTGTGATCAGTTACATGGGCATTTTCCTCCTTTTATTTTCTTTACAGCTGTACTTTTTTACCATCTATTATTCTTATGCAGTAAGTGGTTAAGTGTAAGAATAGCTGTCATAGCTAAACTTCGCCATTAAGCTGCTCACTAATCTAATTATAGATAATAATAATGCATTATCTGTAATTTGTTTTTTCTAATAAAAGGGGGTTTATTATTATTATGATTATTATTATTATTATTTGTGAAGTTAAATAATAAGGTATTTTGCGAGTTTATGTTTTTAGTTATTTATTAATAATAATGGCACATGTGTACAGTAATGAGGAGTTAGTGGACATTGTTTTAGCGTACGGAGAATCAGGCCAAAATTCGCGAGCAGCTTCTCGTTTGTATGCACACCGATTTCCGAACAGGCACATACCACACCACGAACCATTTAGTACAGTTGTTTTACGTGCACGTGCTAATGGAGATTTGCGTCCCAGACGTGAAGTGAATAATAATAATAATAATAAGTTTATTCACGTAACATACAAATATAACTAAAACTAACAAAGGTATACATAAATAAACTGAATTTACCGTTCATATTGCCAGATCGGATGGATGGTCACCAGTATTTGGAATTTCTTCGGAATGATTTGCCGGCCCTTCTTGAAGATGTACCATTGGTGGTCCGAGCACGGAAGTGACTTTTGCACGATGGGCCACCTCCGTATTTTCGTTTAGAAGTTCGTGATTTTTTGAACAATCAGGTTGTAACGGTTTCACCGTCCGATCGTATTTATTAAATCACTTCTCGATTATCATTTCATTAATCCCCTTTTTACTTGGAAAAATTTCCGCTTGGAGCGCCCTTGATGCGGAGTTCCTGATCTGCGATCTTCCTCGCGCTTCCTTTTCACTTGAGCCGCCGATCTAGCAAGAGCTAAGAATTTTGTTCTCTGTAGCATGAGGTCATATAGCGCCATGTTCTAGAATTTTGTAGAATGTGTGTCCGAATAGGACAAAATGGTGAGTTTTATAATACTATACAGTTTTATTGCTGGGTCTGCCTGTAGTTTATAGATAGTCGATATGTAAGTGGTTTATTTCTTGTACGATTTTAAAATATCCATCGAACGTCATTTTCGACTACTTCGATCATTCGCCATAACTTTAATCAAATCGAGGTAGAAATCGATCCACATCGATTTTACCTCTGTGTGCGTATATATATTCATAGTTCAGTGAAATTATGAGTACGTTGATTATGAATATTCGATATTTGTGTTTTTATATCAGAAGCATGTGGTGAAATTTTCGATGACCACCATCTTGTTTTATGCTTTTTTTGCTATTTCATGATTTTATTTTATGAAAGTCATTTCCAACTTTCGGTTTGATTTTATCAAACTATGTAATGTAATTCTAACCTAGAAAATCGTTGATTCTCTTTTGAGGCAGACTGAGATTGGAAATACCTTGGCCATTAGGGCACGTTGCTAATGCACACGGTTCTGTTTCAGATTGGGGCCACCCCCTTTCCCTTTCCCTTTGCATTTGTCTTTGACTTTTGCCTTTGTCTTTGACTTTGCTTTTGCCTTTGTCTTTGACTTTGCATTGCTTGGCCTATCACTTCACCCATGCATGTGCCTTGGCAGCGCTATCACCTTTGAGTTCAACTTCGCCTACAACTGGTTTTGAAGCCACTAAATGTGAGGTCACCCCTCATAACTGGGACCTCCGCTTCAAGCACCTGGCCATCCTCGCTTCAGTCCAGTCAAAATGGACCAGCGATAGTTAAGTGTATAGTTTTATAGCACCGCCAAAGATTTAAAACTTATTTTGTTCTTTAAAATTTCAGTTTCAAATGTAATGGAAATGCTTTTTTGTTAAATAAAATCTGTTAAATTTTTGTGTTCTGTTTGTTCTTCTATCCTCTAGCCATGCCATGGTCGACATACAGCTACACGCCTGTAGATGTCTTCATGCCACCGTCTGAGCTACCGGAAGCTAATGGTAACCCCCTTTCTGTGATTGTGCAGAAAAGTTGGAATCTTCATTGCATTCCATCTTTTCTGGACTTTTTGCGGAAAGGAAGCGTTACAAGGTATACCAGATACGCTGGATCGGAAGGGGTAGACCAATTGCATTGCCTCCACGGTCTTCCGATCTAAATCCTCTGGACTTCTTTTTATCTGGATACTTGAAAAACGAGATATACCGTACTCCAGTTCAGAATATTGAAGAATTGCGTGACCGAATCACAGTGGCTGCCGATAATTTGAGCCTTCAGGCACAGCAAGAAGGAGGTGTATTATTATTATTATTTTATAAGTTAGTGAACTGTTAATCTGTATTATTTTATTATTTCGATTTCTTTAGGACTTTTATTTCATTTTTTTGAGAAAGCATTTTCTTTCGTAACAGTGCATACGTGGTTAACATTTTTCGGATAGTTTGTGAAACACCCTGTATATTATGCTAATGCTGATCCTCATATTTGTGCCTGTAATACTTCTCAATGCATTTTCCTTTGCAGCTGATTTAAAGTCACCTAAGTCGATAGACCAATCGCAGTTTTCATTGAACCTTCTAGACTCTAAACTACTAGCTGAATCAGTTTTCTCAAGGAAGATATGGTGTTAGGAAACATATGACGCATAGGTCATCGTATGAATACAATGACCTTTAAAGGAAAAATACTAGTCACACGTAAGACAACGTATCACCCTCGCTCATCAGACACCTCTTTTATTCTAACGAACTTATCAGAGATCTAAGGCTAATGATGATGTTTTATTAGAGACTAAGGAGCCTGGGCAGAAGAGTGCTGTACGATCATGCTTTTCTGTTAGACGGGGTGAAAAACTTGCATCCATGCGAGACATTTTCCAACTATTCTACGTCCTACGGCGACTGGCGAGGAAGTATTGTAATCGCTAATCCTAGGCCCAACTTCGATAGCAATGCTTGGATTTGGATGAAATTTTTACACAAGATTACTACTATGCCAATGGCGAACAAGCTTAAAGCATCCCACAAACCGGCGCGAAATATTCGCTTTGGCTGCGAAAATTTCGCGGCGATGAATTCGCGATCAGATTAAAACGCGGCGGTTTACGGACAGGCTCAGACTCAAAAATTCGCAATGGCAAAAACGGAATTATTGATAGAAATAGTGAAAAAGTATCCTTGTTTGTATGATTTGTCGAACGATGAATACAGGAATGTAAGAAAGAAAGACAAGATTTGGATGGAAATAGGAAAAGAATTAAATACAAATGGTATGTACCTAATATTTTTCATTAACTTGTTAAATAATGTACAGTCTACACAAATGTGAAAACGAACATTCTATATATTGGGCATAGGCATATCAGAATTAAAATAATTTACGAATTTGTCACGAGTAGAAAATACTAGCCTTGCTGCCCGCCGAGGATCATTTGCTATATCAGTAAAAGCTCCAAGAACGGGTTCTGGGGGATCTAAGAATTGAAAATATTTATCATCGCCACTTTTACTTCGTAAAAAATTGTGTAAAACACATGCCGTACGTACAATTAGAATAGTAGTATCTACTTTAGTTTCTAATGGCCTGTAAAATATTCGCCATTTTTGAGACAAAATACCAAACGCATTTTCCACGACCCTTCTAGCTAGTCTTACATTGTATTTCTCTTTTCTGACGTCTGTTAAAGTCTGCTTATAAGGAAATGGTCTCATAAGGTATGGTTTTAAAGCAAATGCTTCATCACCAATTAAGACGTACGAGCAGATTTCATTTTGCCCAGGGAGAAATCTAGGTGCAGGGACACTCATTAAATTTTGTTCAAATCGTTTTCCCATGTTTGAGTTTTCGAAAATACCCCCATCACTATTTTTTCCGAAACCACCAATATCAACACATATAAATTTATAGTCCGGGCCAACAATAACCATAAGTACTATTGAATATTTATGTAAATAGCACCAGTAATTGGAGCCACTGTTGTTAGGTCTCTTGATTGTTACATGTTTACCGTCCACGCTGCCAATGCAATTGGGAAATCCCCATCTATTTTCAAATTCTTCAGCACATTTTTCCATATATTCTCTGTTGGTTCTGGTAAATATATATGCTCCATATGTCTGCATATCGCTTCACAGACTTCGGTTACGATTGCACTCACTGTTGTAAAGCCAACTCGAACGCTATGCCCAATGGTATAGAAGGTGTCACCAGTGGCAAGGAATCTATAAAAAAATCGTTTTTAGGTGATGAAGTAAAAAAAAGGTGGAAGAATATCAGAGACACATTTACAAAATATATAAAATCTACCAAACCAAAGACCGGCCAAGCAGTGGGCAACATAAAGAAATGGCAGTGGGCTGACTACATGGAATTTTTCCGTCCTTTTTTGGCATTTGCCAAAACGTCGTCTAATGTGAAAGATATTGTCGTCATACATTATGAGACTGCCGAATTTAACTCAAATATATATCAGGAAAGGGCTGGAAATGTAGAAACCGAAAATTTGGAAGACCGCGGCCATGGAGAAGATGAAAATGCTGATGTAGATGCAGAAGATGCACAGAACGCCTCGGCAACACAGACAGCACCACCTTCTTCATTGAACACTACAGCAGTGACTACTCCAGGGCACACCTTTCCGCAGACTGCAACTACACCAAAATATAAAACGAGCAGAAAACGCTATGAACCACCATCTTCGTCTGTACAACAGCTCATTGATTATTTTGAAGGTAAAAAACCTAAAAAAGAGAACGAGGCCATTGATTCACTTTTCTTGGCACATGCACAGACTGTGAAAACACTTCCCTTAAAGCGTCAAGCCCGAATAAAACTAAAAATAGTCGAATTAATAGCGCACGAAGAATTTGAACATATTGAAGAAATGTCTTCAGCGTCTACCCAGAATTCTGCAAGTATGTATGATAGTAGTATGTCGTCCTTCCCAAGCGGCACTGGGTTTACTAAAATAATATACCCAACAGAGGAGGCAAATTCTGCCTCGAATTATTTAGCAACATTTAATCCTAGTGGCAACATGTAGTCCAATTATTACAATAAAATATTTATTTCACGATCCCTGAAGTTTTCGTATTCGATAAGCCTACTAATTTTAATACATATAATTTTTTTACCTGAGTGTAATAGCAAGTCGTTCTTCTGGCGAAATAGCTTCACGATAATTTGTGTCAGATTTTCGTATTTCATCTTTCACCAAGTTCAATATTTCATCGAAACACCCTGGAGTCATTCTAAAATATACGTAAAAGCGCTGTTCATCCAGCCGAAGTTGTGGCATCAAGGTATGGTATTCCCCAAATTTATTTCGTTCCAAGTTAATATCATGTACCCACTTCCTTCGTTTCCTAAACAAAATTGAAAATATTTGTTTTATGTACTTCGTTAAACTTAATACATACCCAACTATCAAATGGCGTTAAATAAACATAACTTACCGTGCATTTTGTTCCTCTTCTAAAGCAAGAAATAGAAGTGCCTCCTCTTCTTCTGAAGACGAGCTCATTGCAAAAGGCAAAAATAAAATGTACGCAACCTGTCGAAACCTTCACGTTCGCGGAGCGAATAAGACGCTTTGGTATGAATAAACAGGCGAAACAGATTGCGAATTTCGCTCTGAATTTCGTTGCGAATTATTTCGCTCCGGTTTGTGGGATGCTTTATAGTTTTTGGTCGAGAAAAAGATTAAAAAAGAAAGAACCGAAATCGCTCATAATTCGTTTTTTAGCGTTTTAGATCATGATCATTTTAAAAAAAATTGATAGATTGAAAATTGGGAGTTTGTTGGGGGTGATATCTCAAATTTTTAGGGCAATGTAGTTTAGTCATCGTGATTCTACGTACACATTAGACGTATTTCACACAACATACATTTCCCCTTAAAACGTAGAGTGATAGAAATCTGTTTTCGATCCACGTCACTCCTTTTGGTCTCCGGGTTCACCAGCGAGCATGCCAGCCTCATTAGGTGTTCTACTATTAAAGGCGCGCTGCCACGTTGCCGCATCTGACGCGTCGTGCGGTCAGGCATCGGTGAGGGGCGATGTTGCCAGATGGACGGAACTATCCATAGGGCAGGGAAAAATGTCTGTGGGCTCATTATAAAGGCATGCTTATAAATGTTCGTATCTAACTTTCTTCTTATGCTAAACATAATCCACTATGAACTGACGAGGAGATTACGTGAGGCATGCAGAGTCAGCCTTCTTGGCGCTATCTTTTTCATAATCACGTTTGCTTTCTACACCAAGAGATTGCCGATCGTCAATCCGTAGCAAACTTGTTTAAGCAATTTTTTTAAAATATATCGCAATTTCTGCAGTTCCAAAAATTTTAGATTTTTTGAATAATTTGGAACAAAATGTTCGGTTTTTTAGTTTTGAAGTCTCAAAAACCCTGAATATGTTCATTGTTATATTCAAGTTTACCAGATATCTCAATCCTATCTAAAAGACCCCAAAAAGTATGTTTGGCTCAGTTTATTTTAAACCATTGTTTTTCAACTAATTGTCAATGATGCGCTATGAGCTACCAAACGCAGAACATTCTTTAACATCTCGTAGGGAAATATTTGGAGATTAATTCAGAGACTTCCCAACTCGAAAAATGGTAAAAAAATCCCGTTTTATAATTTTTCAGACTTAAAACTTGTAACACGGAAATCGTCAACTTTAGTAAAAAGTTACATATGACCTTTTTCGTTCACATTAACCCAAAAAAACTTCAAGTCAGTGTCCGGAGCGAAGAAACAAGTCTTTGTGGTTCGTTTATAAAAAGTGTTTAAATAAAGCATTACGATACAAATTTTATAAGTTCATGCAACGGCTTATAACATCAGAAGTGGGATAGACTCACTCCTCCTTTCAGCCTACGTGACTTTCGTGTGATTCCGAAATTATGTGTATTGTGAAAAGTACCATGAAGAAATTAAATTGGTCTACTTGCAAGTGCCGATCTATTGAGAGATGAGATGGGTGAAAGTTTTGATAGTTGAGAGTGCTGTTTGTAGTTTGATGAGTAGATGTTACTCGAGTTTGCGATTGGATGTTGTTGAGTGAATTTCGCAAATGATAAATGTAGCTAGATAAAGGTAAAGAGAAGGCTTAAGAGAGATGCGGCAACGAACTATATGATCATAAGATAAGGAGTATGAGAAAGGACCCTGGTGAGACATGGTCAGCAGGTGACAAGTAAGAAAAGAATAAATGGAGTGGAGATATGTGGCATGTGATTTGCAACTAGTGCGGACCCATACATTTATATGCAGTTGTGTTTGAGTATTATATTTTAATTAGTATACAGGGTGTCCGCAAAGTTGGGGTTTTCCTTTACACGACGTGTAGATCTTAAAAACATAAGCAATTTTCTTAGTCCATATACACCAATGTCTTAAGAGAACCGAGATAAAGGGCTCTGCAACATCAAAAATATCTGAATACCGTCCTGTAGCCGCGACCCGCCGCGATATCCCAGACTGGTACCGGCTACTAGCTGAACCCGACGACAGAACTGGGTCGGGGGTCGGGGTCAGTGTGTCAGGTCAGTATGCAACCTTCAACCGACGGTAAAGGGTCACGCGTATAGAGGTAACGAACCCGTATAATCGATTGCGTTTCAAAAAAATAATAATGGCACACCCATACACCAATAATGAACTCGTTGATATGTTGTTAATTTATGGCGAATGTCTTAAAAATGCTACAGAGGCTTCGCGAGTGTATGCAGATCGTTTCCCTAGACGACATCATCCAAGGCCCCGCAGATTTGTGTACCTGGTCCAGAGAGTCAGGGATACGGGCCATTTGGAGGAATTTCGAGGTGGGCACAGTGGGAGGCCTAGACAACCACGAATGGTGCAAGTTGAGGAAGAACTACTGAATCGCGTAGACGAGAATCCCTCAACAAGCACTATAGACGTGGCTAGAGAAGTGCAAGTATCAAAAACTAAAGTGTGGCAAACGCTGCGTGAAGAGGGGCTGTATCCGTTTCACGTACAACGCATACAGGCCCTTCAACCTGACGATTTTCCAGCAAGAGTGCGGTTTTGTGAGTGGTTGTTGCATCAACATGACAATAATCCGACTTTTTGAAGTGCATATTGGTGACAGACGAATCTACGTTCACGCGTAATGGGGTGAATAACTTTCGCAACACTCATGTTCGGTCAGTAGAAAATCCGCACGCTGTCCGTCGGGCACATCTTCAACACACATTTTCGGTGAATGTTTGGGCTGGCATGGTGAACGGTATGCTCATTAGACCATTTATTCTCCCAAATCGATTGGACGGGATGCAATACCTAGACTTTTTACGCAACATTTTGACTTCCTTGTTGAAGATGTGTCATTAAGTGTAAGACAATCAATGTGGTTTCTGCACGATGGTGCACCGCCCCATTTTCACGCGAAGTGCGTGAGTTTTTGAATGAATTATTTCCGAATAGGTGGATCGGACGTAATGGATCCGTAGCGTGGCCTCCGCGATCTCCAGACTTAACACCATGTGATTTTTTTCTTTGGGGAGAAATGAAACGCTTAGTGTACAAAACTGAAGTGCATACGGTGGACGAACTTCGTCTCAGAATTGAACAAGCTGGTGCTTTCATTCGGGGGTGGGACTCCATTCTCAAAGCCTGCACCGATGCTTGGCTACGTCGTAAAAACTGAAAACGCGGCAACGCCGTCATATTTCTTACCTCTGTTCGTGGTCTGCACCACCGCCAGCGTCTGCTCGGTAGCGCATCAGCTGATTTCATTTTCTGTTGGAGCGGTATGATTTCGGGCAGAGACGTACTTAGCCCTTCTCGTCAACTGGAGAGTGAGTACTTTTTCCTTTATTTTTTTTTTACTTGGTCGCCCTCGTTTCACTACACATTACCTTTGTTATTTCAAGGGTAGTTGTTTCTGAAAAGGACAACCCCAACTTTGCGGACACCCTGTATATGGTCATTGAAGTGATCGGTTTTCATTTTCTTTTTTATAGTATTAGTGATTTTATATCCATCTATATTATTTTTACCAATTGCAATAGGATTAAAAGAGAGCAGAATGATTAATTAAATGTCCCTGGTAACAACTAGTTAACTCATTTAAACGGTTTATAATAGGAATTTGGATTTTTTGGAGGGAGGAGAGTGTTATTTAAGGATTTATGTCCAGGAAAAGGCCCGTCTCGGGAGGAGGGATATCGGCGATTGAAAATGGAAAAGCGTAAGTATATTCATGTACAAATTGAAAAACACATTCGAAATTTGTTTGATCTCGAACAACCTGCTTATACGAAAAAAATTGTGTGAGGAAAATTCCACGACCGCGAGATTTTCGCCTTGTCTATTAGATAGTAAGGAGTCTCGGCAGAAGAGCTCAGTCTGTGCAGCATGCCTTTCTGTTCAGTTGTGAGTCATAGGTGACCTTTGAACTGGGACGTAGCCGTCTAGATATCGTCGCGTACGCAGATAAAACGGAGCCGGCCGTGACCGCGTCGCTATCATCCAAGTTGGCTTTGTATTCTGCGGCGTCTTCTTTTGTTTGTTAGGGAAATCGCGGCACCGGCGGTGGATCCAAAGATGATGCCTATTATTCTGGTTGGTTTAGGCATATGCATACGGCAACGAGAACCTTTCCTCGTTATCTTCCTAGACCAGGAAAGTTTTATAGTGCTTTTTACCGATTAAAGTTCTCAGGGTTGTTTTTCTAGCATGGCGGGTCTTCGGTTAACAATGACCTCCTGGCAAAAGTGAACTTGGGCTGGGGTCGTCCTGAGGGTCCAAGCGGCAAGTTGACATTTAAAAAAAATATTCTCACAGAAACTTCAAAATTGTTATAGCATTTAGTAGAACAAAATCTCTGCTTACCACAGCCATTGTTACAAATGAATGAAGCTTGGTATACTTAAGTAATATGATGCGCTGGATTAGGGCCCGATCGACAAGAAAAGTATGGCGCATCGGGTATTTTAGACTTGAAATACGACACTACATGAGATCTAGCATCAAATTGACGTTGGATTTGGAATCTACGCACCCGATTTATCCGAGAGACGATATTTTGAGGATATTAGAAAGAAAGTAAGAGTTTTTCAAAATTTTCTTTGAGAAAACCTAAGAATAATGTACGACATAGGGCCGATTTCACCAATATTAATATTATGGACCAATGGGAAATCGAAATGCAATTTGCTGTCAAAGGTCTCAGAATATCAGTGATTTCTATTAAAATATTGAATATAATCGTGAAAATTCGACTGTATTATAAACAAGACTTGATTCCAACATGATGCTTTTGTACAGAGAAAACAGGTCAACTTTCATGTATTTTGATTTGTGTTATAAATTTACATTTAACAATCAGTTATCCCCAAAAGCCAATGGGAATGCGGCAAATAATAGGTCGATTTTCTAGCTGTTAAATTTGGCAGCAGATCTAGACGTTTGTTAATGCATGACAATCTCGAATTTAAGATCAATATACTGTTATCAATACATACCTGTTGAATAGTGTGGATTTGTCTGTATTTTGCAAGAAAATAGAATATAAAATACATTCCATCCAATTCCTCATCTTCCTTTACATCATAATAGTAATTATTTATTAATTTACGGGTTAATGAATTTCTTCAAAGCAATAAAAACATTGTCCTCTCCATCCTAAAGCACAGATAATATGTGTAAGACGTGTCAATCCCTACATCTCCGTGATGCATAATGCAATTACTATGGACATAGACAAAAAATTATGAAAAATGTCTCACAAATAATGTCTTTTAAGTCCAAAAATCATAAAAACTATTAATGTTTATTGTTTGAATGCCTTTTCCACTAGTGTATCTATCTGTCACTTGCAGGGTTGCCAAGTCCAACGACGATCACGTCCCGTGATGAAGGGTGCGACATGAATCTTTTACATTTGCTGGTTTTAAATTTAAAGTAGGAATACAAACATAGTACTTATGATAGTTGGAGCTAGACTTATAACACTTCTTGAAGAATATTTGAAAAATGTGAACACCGTCATGGTCTGTTGTGTGTGGACCTTCGTCATAGTTTACTATCCTGATTATGATCATTTTTAGCAGATGTGTTGTTTCACCAAATTGATGAACAAATATAAGAAAGCTCTTATATACAGAGGATTTTTCATTTAAATTTACTAGGTATCATGATTATAAGCATCTTTGTTCGATCCGGAATGGGAAAGATCCTCCTATTTATGAAAATATTTTTGGTATCATCTAACCGTTGCAATCTGTGCACAAAATCTGTGACATATGATTTATAGCATAACCCGCTGCCCTATCAATATAAATTTAACATACAGGTCGCCTAGCCGTGGGGACGCAGTGGTCGGGATGAATATCACGGCAGCAACTGATGATTTGGGCATGTCTGGTAACAACGTATGAAGTGAAACTCGCTAACTTCACAAAAGATTTTGTACAATTTCTTTGAAAATGATGAAAGATATGTCTGATTTGGCAGGGTAATGTCGCAGCCTAATGGCAGTCACTCTTTCTGACACAGTTTTCGTGATGTCAAGAGCAACGACATGAGCCTCACCATAAGACTGAATGAGTTTACTCCACAATTGTGTGAGCTAGGAGATCCCCTGTGGATCGTTGGTGCCGGAAACCATACTGCCTGTCGCTAACCAAGCTGTGACGTTCGAGGTAGTCCAGAAGCTCGCGATTTATGCACCTCTCCATCACCTTACTTATAACAGAAAGCAGAGCTATAGGCCTGTAGTTGTAAGCGTCGGTCGTAGATCCTTTTTTTGGGATGGGTTGGACATGAGCAAATTTCCAGTTTTCTGGAAAGGTGCCGGATTCATAAGATATCTGGAAGAGACGCGAAAGAACTGGAGCAAGCTCCGCTGTACACCTGTTCAGTACAATGGCAGGAATCAAGTCCGGACCAGAAGCTTTGTTGATGTCGAGCGACAAGAGCACTTCTCTTACCGTCTTAAGCCTGAATGTTACCTCAAGCATTGTGTAGGGAACCCTTGAAATGACGGCAATTGGGCGTTGAGGGGGACGTAAATGGTGGAGTTGGCAGCCAAGATCTTTGGCTAGCACGTCCGCCTTGTCCTTTGAGTCGAATACACCTACAATAGTTCGATCCTGACACGTACGCGGTGGAAGGCTACTGTGTGAGAAGTCATTTTCAATCTGGTTGGCGGTGATTATATTGTCAATGAATCATTATTGTATCATAAATAAATAAAGTTATGAGTGTCGTCCATTATTTATTACCTAACCCAATACACGTTGATGAAAGTTGCTGCAGCCTGGTAATTTACGACGCTAAATTCATATGTGTCCTTAAAGAATAATCAAGCGGAATTTGATGTAAGAAATTGACAGTATGCGAGATTAATATATCCGCACCCAGTTTACCCCTTTTCGTAAAGATTATAGGTACACAGACTTTTTTGGGAATTGTTTCAAACTCTAAGCATGTATAGGGCAAAGCTAGTGCATAATTAATATATCCCCACCCAGTTTACCCCTTTTCGTAAAGTTTATAGGTACACAGACTTTTTTGGGAATTGTTTCAAACTCTAAACATGTATAGGGCAAAGCTAGTGCATTGTCTCCCGTAACCACAAATATCCTATGGGTAAGTACCTGTCAGTCGCAGGAACGTCTCCAGATCCAAAGCGCTCAGTTGTCCATTCACCTGTAGAAAGATTCCCGATTTCCCGAAAAATATGTCGTGGGAAAGCCGACGCGTCTATACTTTTGAATAAAACATTTTGATAAAGCTGGCAATGTGAAACGGTCTACTATGTCAATGTACGCGCTACGCGGCGAAGTCGCGGCGTCGTTCGCAGATGTATGTGAAAACGGCCTAATTTATGTGAGACTCGGTATCATTGCCAGCCAGCTCTCGATCTGTCTTCGGGACATTAGAGCTGGGTTGTATACGAATGAATCGTTACAAAACAACCATATAGGAATCGATTCATCTCATTTCACTCTCAGCTGTCAAGACTGTCAAAGTAAATGAGCCGTTCGCATAATAAGGAGAATTCAAGCAAAGGAACGACTGTGCGTTATGGCACTAGACGTCCTTAGGCGAGACCGGGGATGGTTGACTAGTTTTTTACGACATCATACATATTCTTTGTGCATACATGACAATAAAACTGCATCAATGGATAGAAGAACTATTGAACTTATAAAAAAATATAAAAACTAGTGCATTATTCAATATAATGATCATAATTTAAAGCATTTTACAGAATACCAATTCTTAGTCAATTTACCCCGGCTCCAGTGTAGATTGACTATATGCCCGGGGTAAGTAGACTTACGTATCACTTGTGCCAAATTATGAGAAGAGTCAAGTTATGGTATTTTTTTTATAATTTAACAAAACTTTTTATTCAAAAACAATTTTAATTAGTTACAGACGTTACCTTACAATAAATCTTTAATAAAACTATCAACTCCTAGTGTTTATTTAAACATTTATTAGTTTCATTAACTAAACAGTTCCTTTATATCTTATAATATAAGTCTTCAGTATCAGAAGCGCAATGTTTGCATTCAAAAAACATTACATCACCTCTTACACATTTGGAATGAGCCCATAACTTACAAGTTATGCACTGAATCCATTGTTCGCCTGGAACACTATCCACGTAGGATTCAGTGCACTCTAAACAAATCGTACTCTCGTCATCTGAATCTACAGCTTTACCCTAATTTTCATCGACGGTCTCATCAGCAATCTCATCAACTTTATCGGTTCCTTTTCCTTTACCGTTTCCTTTTCCTTTGCCCTTTCCTTTTCCTTTGCCCTTCCCTTTCCCTATTCTGTCCTTTGTATCTGTTTTTTCTTATATGTTTCTCTTTTGTCTTGCATATCTAAAAGATTTAGTTTTTCCGAGGTGTCGGTATACAGGGTGTTTCAGTTTATTGTTGCATAAATTTAAGATTCGATAGAACTTTTAAAATTAATGCATGAAGTCTATATAAACATGGGTCGAAAAATGCGTGGCTTCCGAAATACAGGGTGTTTGAATTTACTTTCTAAAATAGTTTTTTTTTTAAATATTTCGAACAATATTTGATGTATAAGAGTGAAAATTGGTATACAAGGGTTTTTTGGTACGACAAAACAAACCATGGGCATAGTTTTACTGTAGCCGCTAGACGGCGCTCTCTACTGTACCTGTAGTGTATTAAAATGACCGACAAGATTTGCTTAGTGCAATTTTTTGCTTTTTGAATAACAAAACTGATTCTTCGCACTTTTCTACATAAAAAAGCTCTCATGTGAGTTTTCGTTATAGTTAGCCGTTTTTCGAAGATATTTCGATTTTTAAGGTTCGATGCATTTTTAATTATTTATGGGAAAATAATATTTTTTTTACATTTTCGATTTGGGCATTACAAGGTATTAAGATGATCGTTTAGATTGTGTTTTTAAACACAGCAATAATTCCTAACTCCAAATAAACACAAAAAAACAGAATATTAATTTGTTTAATTTTCCAATATTATTTTTAACAAATTAGATTAATTATTTACAACTAAAATGCTTTTGGCTAGTTAGGACAAACATACAAAATCTAAAGTAGTTGCTCGAAATGTAAACCCAATTGTTCAATACACAATTCACATCTACGAATGATCAAACGTGGTATAGCATTATTCAAATAAGGCCTTATTTCATCACATGCATTCCTGATTCTCTCTATTAGCATATCTCTTGTGGTTACCGCAGTCTGGCATACTTTTTCTTTTAGAAATCCCCACACAAATAAATCTAGTGGATTTAGGTCAGGGGATCGTGGAGGCCAGGCGACTGGTCCTCCACGGCCGATCCATCTTTCTGGATAATTTTCGTCCAGCCAGTTTCTAACTATTCTCGAATAATGAGCTGGACAACCATCAAGCTGGAACCAGGCCAATCTTCTTAAATCTAACATAACATCATCCCACATATTTGCATGTTCAGCCTTTAAAAATTCCAAGAAGGTCGCAGCATTTAACCTTGCAGGCAAAAGGTAGGGTCCAAATAGTCGATTACGGTAGATATCAATCCACACGTTCACACTAAATTCATGCTGAAAATTTCTTTCCCGAACTGCATGCGGATTTTCATGCGACCAAATATGTTGATTATGAAAATTTACCACTCCACGTCTAGTGAAGCATGACTCATCGGTCCATAAAACGT
This sequence comes from Acanthoscelides obtectus, assembly GCA_963669975.1. Taxonomy (NCBI): domain Eukaryota; kingdom Metazoa; phylum Arthropoda; class Insecta; order Coleoptera; family Chrysomelidae; genus Acanthoscelides; species Acanthoscelides obtectus. The sequence goes on from CAVLJG010000004.1 coordinate 13,070,660, forward strand.
TACTTAAAAACTCCCTATTATTATCAGTTCTATCAAGAATCCACTGAAAAAATGTGTTTCTTCGTTCTCCGTCCCCTGGCTGTAGTCCTTGCACAGGTTGCAAATGATAAGGACGTCTATGGTCATTTCTAAGAACACGGTGAACATGGCTTGCTGAAATTCCCAAGGCACCAGAAACTCTCCTATCACTTGTGGTCGGATCTCTATCAAACTCACGCAGAATCATACGGGTAAATCTGCGCTGACGAACATTTATGTTTTGATCCCTTTGGAGATTTCCAAAACCATTTTCAATTATTTGGCGATGCACTCTTACAAATACTGAGCGAGTTGGATGTCGTCTGTTTGAAAATCTTCGTGCGTATTCTCTGGCTGCTTCTGCTGCGTTTCCATTTACAAAGCCATACACAAAATGAATATCCGCTAACTCTTGATTGGAGAATAAAAATGGCATTTTTATAAAACTTACAAAAAAAAAACAGGTAAAAGAAACTAAATTTCGTGCATTCACAATTGCAAAAAAACGTTCCAGGTTTCATTACAGACAACAAAACTAACTGTCAACTAATTGACGTTTAACCTTATTCTGCTTTCAATTTCAAAAATATTTGCAGACACAGCCTACTTCTAAAAATTATCGAAATACTGACTTTTTGACGTTATTTTATCATAAATAGTTAATAATGCATCGAACCTTAATAAATCGAAATATCTCAAAAACGGCTGAATATAACGAAAATTCACAAAAGAGCTTTTTTATGACGTTGAGGAAAGGTTTAGATTGTGTAAAGATGGGGGCACATTTGCTTCTGTAGAATGAACGTTTTCTGGTGTTTTGAGGTTTTCTCTCAGTTCCGGTTCAAACACAGGATTGAATGTTTCATCAAAAAGAGAAGGTGACTCACATTCAGTCCTCAAAGATATTGTTGGAGAGGGTTTTGTGGTAGTAATCTGGTCTGTATTTAGAGATAAACATTGCGGTGCGAGATAGTGAGTTTCAGTTATTGTATGGTGATCAGGAATTGGAACTTCTTCGACGATAGACAACCTGTTAGATGCATCGGAAGACGATGGAACAGGCACTGTACTCACATCACATGCTGAAGGATTATCACCATCAGGGGAAGTGAGCATCGGCCTATCTGTTACATAAGAACCACTAAACTCGGAGTCAGGAAAAATGTTTATCATTCAATGGTGAAATCCCGGATACTCCGAATCCTCATTGAATATTTTCAATTGTACCATTATTAATTTTATTTATAAAAAGTGCGAGTGTTTGCAGTGATAATTGTGGTGTTAGACGATTTCACGACATGGTACTTCTTACACAACTTGTAAAGAGCAGCACAAGCCTAATGAAGGTAGATGTTCTACTTCTAACGATAAGTATTATATTGATACAACGCTGTCACTTTGGTAAACAAATTGGTCAAAAGTAAGCACTTAAGCTACGCCATTTTGGCGACAAACTGTGCAATGAATTCGATGGCACTTAAATGAATCTCCAAAAGGATCTATTTTCCCTCACTCTAGTCGTGATTGCGAGCGAGCTCTCGATCTGTCTTCAGGATATACAATTACAGTTCTAATGGCACCTTCGACTGGCCGCGCTACGATAAATGTTCGCCTTTTGGAATGTTTTTACGTTTTACGGTTCTGTCATTCGATACGCATGCTCGCTGGAAGTACTATGGTGGTTCTTCCAGCTTGAGGGGAAGTTATTAGGCCTAATCGGTCAATTGGCAGACACGATTTCGATATCTGCTAGCCACGCGATGTTTTACAGCTCTTCTTTCACGATTTAAGATTGATGACTAATATTTATCAGTTTTCCTGGCTTCAGAAACCAAAAAATCGCATAATACGTTTTATAATACGAGGGTCATTTGTTAAGTAAGAGCCATTTTGTAATGGATAAGGAGAAGCATTATTGTTCATGTTTACTGTTATTAGCTTGGCAGCACTACAAATGTATCAACTGTCAAGAGTAAATGAATACTAGAGATGGGGCTAAGAAGATGCGTTAGTAGATATTTAATAAGTATTAATTAGGGTGATACAACGCCATGAGGAATATTTTAAACAATACATAAACACAGTATTCACACCGGAACTTGCTATCATAATTTGTTACAAGCATGAAAGAAATCTGAAATTGTTGTATGTTGATCAAGTTCGATAGTTACTTAACTATCAATCTCACGATGTACGCTCCTGAGTATGGCTTGGCGGGAAATACTTGACGCCTTAGATTGAAAATATGTATACTGACTACTACTTGACAGTTATCGTCTGATTTCCATACTGAGCATATTTTCCAAAATACTAGAGAAGATATCGTATAATAGAATATTCAAATTCTTAGAGACTAACAACATTTTAACAAATTGTCAACAGGGACCTAGGCCAGGATTTTCAACCGAAACGCGTACAATCGATTTTGTCCAAAGCATCTACAGTGATTTGGTGATGTCAACTGGCCACCAAGGTCACCGGACTTAACGGCTCCTGACTTTTTTCTTGAACCAAATACTTTAAAGCAGCTGAAGAACAATATAACGGTAGCAATTGAGAATATTCCTCCCGAAACCTACCAAAAAGTAATGGAAACTCTAATCAAGAGGGCTCCGGTTTGCGCGGCTTCTAGAGGCGCATATTTGTCTAATATTACTTTTCATACATAATTTCTCAATAAAAGATTTTACGAAAACGTTTCCTAATTGTTCATCCGGATCATAGGGTTTGATCTAACGAATCAAGTAGAAAAATATGTTTTTGTAGCTAAACCTGGGGAAGAATTTCTTGATTCAATGTAGCAAATGCTATACAACCGCTGTAAATCAATTGTGATACAAATAGTGTCAACCAAACAAAATTAACGATAAAATTTTGCTCTAAAGCATATGATTAAAATCTGTCTTGAAAATGTCATCGATTGTATGTGGTTCTAGGATTAGTAATATCTTACATAATATTTTTTAAGTGCTCTCAGTTTTATAATCATTTTCACAACTGCTGGTAGATGGTTAAAAAGTTTTAGGCAATTATAAAGAGGTCCTTTTTCAAATAATGTTAATCTATGCTTAGGATAAATATAGTTGAAAACCCTAGTATGGTTACCTGTATGCTCATTAACTGTGAACAATCACTTATTTTTAAATAGATATATGAGGCACCCTTGAATAGACACTCCAAAAACTGTTAAAATACCGAATTGCTTGAATTTGCTTTTACATGATTCATTCAACTTCAAACCCAAAATATTTCTCAACATTCTCTTCTGTGTGATTGAAGAATGAAGACTTTAACGGCTAATTCTAACGTAATTTAGGTTTTTTAATATCTGTTTATCAGTCTGAAATTTCCTACAATTCACAAATATACTAAGTGACATATAAATCCGAACACCCAGTTTAAATGGTTTTATTTTAATAAAATTTTGTATAAGTACTTAATGAAGCATAATATGTAAATGATAAAAATTTCAAAATGATTGCACTGCTTTAAAGCACTTTGACCTTTAATAATGTGTGGATGCACCCTGATGTGCTACGTATTCTCCAACGCGCCTAGGCATGCTTCTGATCAGGTGGTCAATGTCCTCCTGTGGTATCTCATTCCAGGCAACCACCAACTCCTCTCGAAGTGCTTCTAGAGTCTGAGGAGGACGTTGCAAATGGAGCAATCTCCTACCCACACTATCCCACACGTGCTCAATTGGGGATAAGTCGGGAGATCTTGGTGGCCATGGTAACAATGTGACATCATTATGTTGAAAGAAGTCTATTGTGACTCTTGCAACATGTGGTCGGGCATTATCTTGTTGGAAAGTTGGATCTGCCAGGGTGTCAAGATAGGGTAAAAGATGGGGTTCTAGAACTCCGTGGATATAACGCTGTGCGTTCATGTTACCTCTGATGAAGATTAAATGTGACCTGGAACCATAAGCTATAGCACCCCAAATCATAACTCCAACGAATGAGAAGTTTTGGCTTGTTTTCATACGGGCCACACTGGGACCTCCCTTTAACTCGAGAACACCGACGTAATCGCCTTGAGTGGTGCAGACAACGGTCACTCTGGGATCAGGCATGGAACAGTATTGTCTTTAGTGACGAGTCTCGATTTTGTTTAGGCATGCACGATGGTCGTGCCAGGGTTAGAAGGTGACGTGGTGAAAGGAGGAATCCACAGTTTTTTGTTGAAAGACATGTTCATCACACTGTCGGAGTTATGGTTTGGGGTGCTATAGCTTATGGTTCCAGGTCACCTTTAATCTTCATCAGAGGTAACATGAACGCGCAGCGTTATATCCACGAAGTTCTAGAACCCCATCTTTTACCCTATCTTGACACCCTGGCAGATCCAACTTTCCAACAAGATAATGCCCGACCACATGTTGCAAGAGTCACAATAGACTTCTTTCAACATAATGATGTCACATTGTTACCATGGCCACCAAGATCTCCCGACTTATCCCCAATTGAGCACGTGTGGGATATGATGGGTAGGAGATTGCTCGATTTGCAACGTCCTCCTCAGACTCTAGAAGCACTTCGAGAGGAGTTGGTGTTTGCCTGGAATGAGATATCACAGGAGGACATTGACCATCTGATCAGAAGCATGCCCAGGCTCGTTGGAGAATGCGTAGCACATCAGGGTGCATCCACACATTATTAAAGGTCAAAGGGCTTTAAAGCAGTGCAATCATTTTGAAATTTTTATCATTTACTTATTATGCCTCATTAAGTACTTATACAAAATTTTTTTAAAATAAAACCATTTAAACTGGGTGTTCGGATTTATATGTCACTTACTATAAATCATAGCCTCACAATAGGAGAGCGCTGACGCTGACATGGAATCTAGAAATACCATAGCCTGTCTGAAGGAGAGAAAGGACTATGAAGAGACCATTGAGGCGTCCTACAATAGGAAGGTTCGACATTTTTCGTATTTCTTTTATTTTAATTAAACTCGAGGGATTTTGTTATTAAAAAACGGTTAAAGAAATTTGAGTGCAAATTATCAATATTTACGTCGACGAAAATCATTTTAAAATCAAGGATCGACGCGAGGCTATAAAACGTACCTGTACGCGAGACTAGACCGCGTGACGTCAGTAGCCAGACACGTGCTGCCGCCCTCATAGAGTATTTGTATCTTGTACTGTCTTGAAGGTCAGAAAGGCGCCGGAAAAGGACGGCATCAACAACAGGATGCTGAAGAACCTTCCCTACAAATTCATTGCTGCGCTCACCAACATCGCCAATGCCACTCTGAGACTTAACCACTTCCCGCTGCGGTGGCGGGAAGCCCAGGTTATAATGCTCACCAAGCCAGGCAAGGACCGGAAGTTGCCTCAGAACTACCGGCCCATCAGCCTGGTTTCCTCGATGGGCAAAGTAGTCGAAAAGGCTATCGCCGTTCGACTAGAGAAGAAGGCAGAAGAACTCGAACTTCTCCCTCCAGAGCAATTCGGCTTCAGATCCTCCCACAACACGGAACTCCAAGCGCTACGACTGACAGAAAACATCACCAGTGGCTTCAATCTCCAGGAGGCAACCGGCCTCGTTCCACTGGACGTGGAACGAGCCTTCGACTGAGTTTGGCACGATGGACTCATCGCCAAAATGGAAGCCGCCGGAATCGATGCAAACATGTGCCAACTGATCCAGAGCTATCTAACACAAAGATGGTTCACGGTGAAGATCGGTACATGCCACTCAAGAAGACGACAGCTGGAAGCAGGCGTGCCCCAGGGGTCAGCCTTAGCCCCCCTGCTCTACAACATCTACACTCACGACGTACCGAAGACAGCTGACACAATGCTGGCCCTATATGCAGACGACGCTGCTATAGCCGCCAAGCATCGACGACCCGAGATCATCCGTAGGAGACTACAGTATGAACTGGATCACATCCAGGACTGGTGCGAGAAATGGAAAATCCGCAACAACGTCCAGAAGACGCAGGCAATCTTCATCCAACGAAGAAGGATTGCAAGACCTCCCGAAGCATCCATCTTCGACGAAGATATCCAGCGGAGCGACAAAGTCAAATATCTGGGGATCGTATTTGACAAGTCCCTCACCTGGAAAGATCACATAGAAGCTGTCATCGCAAAGACCAGAGCAGCCATGGCCCAACTCTACCCATTACTGGGTAGACACAGCCGGATGCTGCTAGCGACCAAGCTACGGCTGATCAAGGCCATCGCCAGACCTCAGCTCACTTACGCCTCCGCGGTCTAGGGGTACGCTGCTCCCAGCTACCGCAAGCGACTTGCTGCTCTAGGCGTGGAAGCAGAGGACGAGGACCAGGACGACCAGGACCAGAACCATCAGGAGCAGGACCCACCAGGACCAGGAACCACCAGGACCAGGACCCATCAGGACTACGTAACAAACAAGTTTACGACATGAAACTCTTGATTTTTCGAAAACAGAGGACGCAGCAAACCCTCTATCGATGCTCGCTTAACGACATCGATAGAATTGTGCGAGGTAAAGGGAACCAACCCGGCGTTCCCAGAGACTGAAACACATGAGGAGACGTTGTAGCAGACCGCAGGTCACGCACAACACATGGCGTTACCAAGACGCTGATGAGTCGGGCCACGCGGAGGATAAGGTTTAGTGGGTATCAGGTGGTCTCCTCAAGACAACCTGGAGTCCCACACACGCCGTAGCTCGGGCTATGGTATGGTGCATAAACGCATTCCCTCCTCACAAAAAAAATGTCTTGTATACGGAGTGAAAAGTATACGAATACGAATTTATATAAACTGGGACCGACGTATGTGTACTTTATTTATTTGTGCTAGCACAATGCTCCAAGGTTATCAGAAAGCTGATTCGCGAAATTTACCCCATGCGAATGTGGAAATGATGTACGAGTTTTTGGCAAATAATGCAAAATTAATTGAACCTCAGAGCAGCGGTGTTGAAGTAGTTCGGTAAGTACCTATATGAAGCAATTTTTTTTTGTTTAGCTCCAATGGTTAGTATTTTTTTGTATTTCTCCGCAAAAATTGATACTACTTTGCTTTAGTTTTAGTCTATTGAAAGCTAATAATATTAAGACATAATAATGCCTGCTGCTGACAATAATTTTGAAGGCTATTTATCTCTTCCTAGGTAAAATATTATGGAATTTAAATTATCATGCATACCTTTTTACGTTGTTACGCCTATTAAGAGCCCCGAAATTGGTTCTTTTTGCATGCATAATGAGGCTTTAATACACTATTCTGATGTAAAGTATGGTACCTAATATGTTTTCAATGAGATAAATTCCAGGGATCTAGAGAGAATCTTATTTTTTTAGGGTCTATGTGTCTCTGTGACTGAACTTCTACTGTTAAAGGTTCAGGCAGTTCATCATGCTCCTCCTCAATGACTTCCACGCCTTCAGGCTCGGACTTTTCTGTCTTTCTGCCTTGCCCTTTTTTCGCTGAAGACTCGTTTCGTAGAGCTTAATTGTCTACCCAGTTGACATGCAAATTTATGAGGTAGAGCGTTAGGATTCATCTGGGCTCGAACGATACTCATCTTGTATTGTAGATAGTTTTCCAGGTCAAAATGATATTCGCAGCAGTACATGGTCGACGTGGAAGAAACTGATTTTACATCCCGTCGACCTGCGTCAAACCACTTTTTACGTTGTGCGGCAGCTTTTGGAACACTGAAAAAAATTTTTGGTGGTGTTGTACTTGACGTAGTTGTACATTTTGGCACAAAACACCACTTTCTGTTCGACATTTATCACCGTCAAAGTTCACAGAATTTAACAGTAATCTATCGTACCTGCTCTAACTGCTCTAAACCGATTACTGGGACGTTGCTGTGAGAATGGTAAATGCAGCGGGCCAGCTAGCGAGGTGTGTCTGGCTACTGACGTCACGCGGTCTAGTCTCGCGCACAGGTACGTTTTCCAGCCTCGCGCCGATCCTTGATTTTGAAATGCTTTTAGTCGTCGTAAATATCAATATTTGTTGCTCAAGTTTTTTTATCGTTTTCAATAACAAAGTCTCTCGATTTGAGTAAAAATCAAAAAATGACGAACCTTCCTATTGTAGAAACGACTGACGATATGGCCCTTAGAGTATTCAACATGGACTTACGAGGTCAATGTATTTTATTAGCAAAAAATCCTAGATCTAGCGTTGCCCTAGTCTGATACACGTAGAGTATAGCTAAAATGTGCCGGCAACTGTAACGAAATAATCTGCGAAGAGCAGCTAGGTCGGCTTCGTGCTAACAACTTCCCGGGCCCGTATTAACAAGCTATAAATCAAATCGCCTGGGGAACGCCAATGCTATTGCCGCATCGAGATGCTTTCGATATGTATTAGCGAACAAGACAACCTGAACAACATGCATACCATGATAAAATATTGTTTGGTATTCAGATCGGGGCCAGTTGATTTATTTTCATGGTTATTAAAGCGATTTTTGGGTCTACGTTCGACCGTCTAACGAATTTTGGGTAGACTATTAGTGCTTGTCCAGCAATTTATTTCATCAGGAGGTGCATCAGGAATATACAGGATGTTGAAGTTAGAATCTTCCTTGGCACAGCGTATAGTTATTGTAAAAAATGGCCTCAAGTAAATTGACTCTTCTCACGGCTTCCGAAAGGGCTTATAGTACAATATTCCTTGAGATGTTGTTCCTCGGACTTCCATTATCTACAGCAGGGTTTCGCAACCTTTTTTTGTTGACGCTCCTCGGACTATAAATTATATTTTCATGCCCCCCTTTACTTTTTCAATAAATACAAAAAAACGCTCATTATACAGGGTGTCCCGAAAAAAGTATGCAATATTCTACCAGCGGTTCCTAGAGCTTAAAATAGGAAGAAAAGTTTATATAAACATAAATCGACAAACGTCCCCTAAGGGCGCTACGGTTTTTTAAAGGGGCTCCTATGAAGATGGTTTTTCCTTAATATATCCGAAACGCGTTGAGATAAAGACATAAAATTTGGTATTCTAGCCTAGTTTTTTATGCTAGATTTAAAAATATTAACAATGTTAGACAGTTTTGTTTGGAAGCGTGTAACAGGGACGGACTCAGGTTATTTTAGCCCCAAAATTTTTGTGTGATTCTATTTTTGAAATTCAATTTTAGAATATGAAAATTTAGGGTTTTCTACATAAAAAAGGTACTCTTATTGAATATCGATAAATTGTGCCATTTTTGAATAAAATCATACTAAAAAATTTGTCACATGATAGGAAATGTACTGCGAATTTAAATGAATTGTTGAATAATTAGCCATGGCAACGAAAAAACTAATTTAATAATTGGTAAATATTACATAAATATACTAAGTGACATATAAATCCGGACACCCAGTTTAAATGGTTTTATTTTAATAAAATTTTGTATAAGTACTTAATGAAGCATAATAAGTAAATGATAAAAATTTCAAAATGATTGCACTGCTTTAAAGCCCTTTGACCTTTAATAATGTGTGGATGCACCCTGATGTGCTACGCATTCTCCAACGCGCCTAGGCATGCTTCTGATCAGGTGGTCAATGTCCTCCTGTGGTATCTCATTCCAGGCAACCACCAACTCCTCTCGAAGTGCTTCTAGAGTCTGAGGAGGACGTTGCAAATTGAGCAATCTCCAACCCATCATATCCCACACATGCTCAATTGGGGATAAGTCGGGAGAGCTTGGTGGCCATGGTAACAATGTGACATCATTATGTTGAAAGAAGTCTATTGTGACTCTTGCAACGTGTGGTCGGGCCTAATCTTGTTGGAAAGTTGGATCTGCCAGGGTGTCAAGATAGGGTAAAAGATGGGGTTCTAGAACTTCGTGGATATAACGCTGCGCGTTCATGTTACCTCTGATGAAGATTACAGGTGACCTGGAACCATAAGCTATAGCACCCCAAACCATAACTCCAACAGTGTGATGAACATGTCTTTCAACAAAAAACTGTGGATTCCTCCTTTCACCACGTCGCCTTCTAACCCTGGCACGACCATCGTGCATGCCTAAACAAAATCGAGACTCGTCACTAAAGACAATACTGTTCCATTCCTGATCCCAGAGTGACCGTTGTCTGCACCACTCAAGGCGATTACGTCGGTGTTCTCGAGTTAAAGGGAGGACCCAGTGTGGCCGGTATGAAAACAAGCCAAAACTTCTCATTCGTCGGTAAACACTTCGCATGCCAATAGGTCTTCCGTGTTCTGCAAACCATTCATTTGCAATGGACCTGGTAGTGGAGAAACGGTCCCTTAAGGCCAATAATCTTAGGCGGCGATCTTTACGGTCTGTTGTTCTACGGCGGCGTCCAGTGCCCCTTGCTCTTTGCGTACGGCCTTCTCGAAGCCATGCCTGACAACACCTAACCACAGTGTCTACACTTCTTTGCACTCTAACTGTAATTGCCCGAAAAGAAAGTCCAGCTTCCCGAAGTCCCACTATACGGCCCCTCATCAAACTCACTAAGTTGACGAAATCGTACAGGTCTCCGTACTCTAGGCATCGTAACCGATCGTAAAGGATGTCAAGAACCAAAATCCGCCAACGTTGATTCTTTACTGCGGCTGAAATATGCATTCTTAGAGCGTTAGTGAATTAAAAAAAAGCAGTATAAAACCCGGAATGTCCAACTGATAAGGCTGAAAAATTTTTCACTTGTTATTTACAGTAAGATAAATACATTCACCAACTTTTATTAAAATAAAACCATTTAAACTGGGTGTTTGGATTTATATGTCACTTAGTATACATATTTCTATTGCAACATAGCTAACATTTAGGCAAAAACAAAATAAATACATTTTTTCTACGAACGAAATTGAAATTTGTTTAAAAAAGAAGACACACTACTACTTAAAATTAGCTTTACAATAAGTGTGCAAATAAATTACCATTCTGTTGGATACAGAGTCTCGCTCGAGGAACTAATGATTGCGTAGCGTAGATACACGTGAAACAGCTTCGGATTCGATATTGGCAGCCCAAAATACGTGGCATAAAGGTCATTTGAACCGCATTTAAAGCATTTTTACATATAATTATCATGTATTGTTACCAAAAAGGCTCAAAATGGGTCAGTCTGGAACGTGGGCGCAACAATCTCTTATAGTCCGCTTTGTGGGTCGCTGAAACCGAATCCATGGCCCATTCAGCCCGAAACTGCCTCGTTTTCGAGGTACTGGCAAGAATTCAACTTTGTCAAAAAACGACTAATAAAAAATATCTAAAAACTTTTTAAAAACTCCACAATTCGTAAACCTACTCCCATCGGACCACAAGACATGATTTACAAAATCAGGATTCTTAGACTTCCTAGTATACCACTCACAGAAGCATATTCGCCTTGAAAAATCAGTTTCCTTAACTCCTTGAACTATTTGTATGGATGGTACTTATTCTTACTTAACATTCTCTGTACTGCTGATTTTGACACGTCAATTTGTCATTCTATAGTTCTTACTGATGCACTAGGGATTTCGTTGACAGCTTGTGAAATGTTTATGTCGCGATTTTCATTTCCAATATTATATCCGCTGCTAGGCTGTTCGATGACGTTGACTAAATTAACTACTATTTTTCTAAATTGGGTTTTTTGAGGCTGCCGTCATTCGGGTTACATCTCCAAGTACCTCGCTGAGGTAATCTGCGCATCTTCAGCAGGTTTTGACAATTTGTTTTGTCGGATTTATGATTTTAATGAGAGAAAACGTACCTACTACTTATTAAAACACAATAATACTTGATACTTAATACTTGACGTCAAAGTCAGAGCCTCCTCAGATTCAAAAAGTGCGTTACTTATTAGGAGTAATTTCATTTTCTGACAAATTAATCTTGGCCTCCTTAGAAAAAAATTAATACATAACATTACGTGTGATGATATTTCAATGATACTCCAATCTTTTATACACTTGTGAGACATGACTAGGCTGAAAATTTTACGCTCTTTTCATAAATCGAAAAATCCAATAGGGCGGAAAAAAAGACGATTTAGACATGTGATACACGCTATCTTATTTGCCTTAAAAAAATCTCCGAATAATGTCACATTTTGACAGCTGTTCAATTAACAGTTTCGGATTTACAGGCAAAAACCGAAATTCTAAATTTTAAGTTTTTCGTCGATATATCGAAAGCACTAGGTTTCCTTTAAAACCTGCCACATTTAACCTTTGCTGTATGTAACGGGTGATTTTTTAAGAGGTATAGGATTTGATTTTAGCCTTAACATGGCCCCACAAGAAATAGTCCAACGGCGTTAAATCACACGATCTAGGCTGCCAATTGACGGGCCCCAAACGTGAGATAAACTGTTCACCGAACTCGCCTCTCAATAGGGCCATTGTTTCGTGTGCGGTGTGGCATGTGGTACCGTCTTGTTGAAACCACATGTCAGCCACTCCAGCTCTTCCATTTTGGGCAAAAAAAAGTTTGTTATCATCGCACGGTAGCGCTCGCCATTCACAGTTACGTTCCGGAAATTGTCGTCTTTGAAGGAGTACGGCCCGATGATGCCACCGGCCCATAATCCACACCAAACAGTGATTTTTTCGGGATGCATTGGTAGCTCTTGCAATGCTTCTGGCTGGTCTTCACTCCAGATGCGGCAATTTTGCTTGTTAACGTACCCATTCAACCAGAAATGAGCTTCGTCGCTGAACACAATTTTTCGATAAAAATGTGGATCTTCCTTCAACTTTGCCAGCGCCCACTCACCAAATTGGAAACGTTGTGGGACGTCGTGTGGCTTCAATTCTGGCACCAGCTGTATCTTATAAGGTTTTACACCCAAATCCTCTCGCAAAATTTTCCACGTAGTGGAGTACCAGAGGCCCAATTGCTGCGAACGGCGGCGAATCGACATTTCACGGTCATCACTAACACTGGCGGATACAGCCGCAATATTTTCTTCAGTCCTCACTCTACGACTGTGTGTTGGTGGTTTAATGTCCCATAATGTAAATTGGGTTCGAAATTTAGTCACAAGCTTCCGAATAGCTCCCTCAGTAGGCTGACCAAATTGCCCGTAAATTGGAAGCAGTGCTCGATGGACTCTCTTAACCGACCATGAATTTTGATAGTAAAATTCAATAATTTGCAAGCGTTGTTCGTTCGTAAGTCGATTCATGGTTAAATTATAGTCCAAACTGAACAAGTTTGACAATGACACAAGACACGATTCACGCGTCATCTGTCAAAAACAGTGTTGCCAAAAAGATACTAGCAAAAAAATCATCTATTATAACTGGAGCCGAGATCCCTGTATAGAGAAGCGAATTTTCAACACGCGGTATAAAGTTTTTTTGATTCACTCCGTTTCGATTAATGTGGTCTTCAATCGTCATCAGGTAACAATACTGCTACTGGTGTGAGGAGCGAATAATTTTATGTGTAACGTCCCAAGTACTGACTAAAGAATATAGATTCTTTATACTCTGGTGACAAATTATGCAAGCCATATGATTTAATAACACAAGATCGCATTAAGCTAGCCACAGCTACTAAAGTATGTTTACAAGTGACATTCTGACATTCGCAATGTTGATATTTACATGTGATTTACCGTTTAAAGAGACATGCGGTCATAGAGACACAGTGTGGCGTTTGACTTTGGCCTATTTAACCGTTCACGAAGAAATAATAAAATTGAAGTGCGCATTATAAATTCTTGACTCGTGTCCCGATATATCTGCATTTCCCATTAATTATTACTGACCGGCGTAATAAATGATAGAAAAACGCCGGTAAGCTACGCGATTAACACTAATAGAAACATTTGTAATCTGAATCGGATACGTATTTATTTTTCTTAGTTGCGGATCAGATTTTGTTAAGTTAAACACTTAAACTTAAAACCTTCAGTAGGGTATCAGCGGACACCATCTTTTGACGTCTTACAAAGCCAGCACTTTCTCAAAAAAAACTATACGTATAGCAAATATGTCATTTCTTATTTTAAAATTGTACGAAATATATAATTTTATCTTTAAGGAACCCTCTGCTTGCTATTTTATTTTCAAAGTTGCATTTTGGGTGATAATACTGTAGTACAAGCTGGTTTTTTCTTGCTTACACAAAAGAATACTCAAAATTATATGAATATAGCATAAACTGTATATTACTGTGACACTCTTATCGCAACAATGCAAGTTTGCATTATTTTAATGATGAAAAGTAGAACATTGTTAAGTAGTCATTTCTTTTATTTCGGATAAATATTCCCATCACTACACCACCATCACTATGATGATTTCTCTATCTAGTTGCGATGTTGCCAAATCATGGTTAGTAATATACCTTGATTTGGTTTGTCGAATTCTTATTTATACAACTAGCGCAGAAAAGTGCATTCGGCACAGAATTGCCATGAAAATGCGATTTGGAAGTGTCGCCGGTAGGTTTTTCTGTACCAAATACACCTCGTGCCTTACAGTAGCATTAGCTATATAAAGACACTTTTCTGAAGAATGTCTTATTCCCTTCCCAAAAATACTTCGGTTATTATTTTTCCTATATCATAGTTATAATCTATTTTTTTACTTTTTGTATGTATGTACTTGAAAAATTATTTAAAGTCAAGCTGATGTTACAACATGTACCTAATTAAATGTTATATAGGAGTAGATGAGAAATAACTGAAAAAGTAGCTGTTGCAAATCATTAAATAATGAAAACAACAAAGAACATTGCAAGTTTTTTGATGATTTGATGGAATGGTCGTAGATCTCTATTTAACTATACTGTTGGGCGATTATAATAATATGTTGGGTGGACCTGACGACGTGGTCGAAATCGACGAATAGATGTTGGGTATTTATATGTATATGCAGTGTGACTGATGGTTCCTTTTTTGTATTTTTTGTCACGCGAGCCGCTGGTGCATTTTCCACTATTTAGACACATACTGTTCAAAAGTTCATCTGATTTCCAGTAAATATTGGGACAACTTCTTATACAGGGTGTCCGCAAAGTTGGGGTTTTCCTTTACACGACGTCTAGATCTTGAAAACATAAGCAATTTTTCTTAGTACCATATACACCAATGTCTTAAGGGAACCGAGATAAAGGGCTCTGCAACATCAAAAATATCTTAATACCGTCCTGTAGCCGCGACTCGCGACATCCCCGACTGGTACTAGGACACTAGCTCAACCCGACGACAGAACTGGGTCGGGGGTCGGGGTCAGTGTGTCAGGTCAGTATGCAACCTTCAACCGACGGTTACGGTCACGCGTGTAGAGGTAAACGAACCCGTATAATCGATTGCGTTTCAAAAAACAACAAGCACTACAGACGTGGCTAGAGAAGTGCAAGTATCAAAAACTAAAGTATGGCAAACGTTGCGTGAAGAGGAGATGTATCCGTTTCACGTCCAACGTGTACAAGCCCTTCAACCTGACGATTTTCCAGCAAGAGTGCGGTTTTGTGAGTGGTTATTGCATCAACATGACAATAATCCGGACTTTTTGAAGTGCGTATTGGTGACAGACGAATCTACATTCACGCGTAATGGGGTGAATAACTTTCGCAACACTCATGTTTGGTCAGTAAAAAATCCGCACGCTGTCCGTCGGGCACATTTTCAACAAACATTTTCGGTGAATGTTTGGGCTGGCATGGTGAACGGTATGCTCATTGGACCATTTATTCTCCCAAATCGATTGGACGGGATGCAATACCTAGACTTTTTACGCAACATTTTGCCTTCCTTGTTAGAAGATGTGCCATTAAGTGTAAGACAATCAATGTGGTTTCTGCACGATGGTCATATTTGTTACCTCTGTGCGTGGTCTACTGGTCTGCACCACCGCCGGCGTCTGCTCGGTAGCGCATCAGCTGGTTTCATTTTCTGTTCGAGCGGTATGATTTCCGGCAGAGACGTACTTAGACCTTCTCGCCAACTGGAGAGTGAGTACTTTTTTCTTTATTTTTTTTTACTTGGTCGCCCTCGTTTCACTACACATTACCTTTGTTATTTCAAGAGTAGTTGATTCTGAAAAGGAAAACCCCAACTTTGCGGACACCCTGTATATTATAAATTAATATTTTTATTTTGCAATATCCTCATTTTTTATTACGTATTTCTCCCAAAAAAGTACAACTTGGCAACATGGACATCATTTCTCCTGTTTGTCAAGAAATAGACATTATAAAATGGCCATTGAGAATCCTTTGCACTTTCAAATATTTCTTATAAACACAAAAGCTTTGTTCCCATTGAAAATATGCGAAAAAAAATCATTAAGGAATTTCAGGATGACATTGAAAAATTACAGCACAACACCTCTACACAGTTTTCCAAGTAAAGTACCATTATTTACGGTGTGTATCTTGAACTGTTATTTTAGCTTATTACACGGCCAGTTTTGAAGCTTTTTTTTGTAAAAACAACGCTTTTATAGTTTCACATCTATTTTGTTCGAAAAATGATTATTTCTACTGATTTCTTCAATTCTTTCCGAAAAAAAAACAGTAATTTCGACCTTTATGCGCCAAAGTATAGTCTTACCATTATTTAATGTATGTATTTATCATTCTAGCTTTTTCTACGGCTAGTTTTCAACTTTTTTCTTTGAAAAACCAATGATTTTTTACAGTTTCACATCTATTTCCCTTAGTACTATACAGTGTATGTTATATTCTTATAATTTAGGGCATCCTTCTTTGCAAAGGGTCAAAAAAATCAGCGTATAAAACAGTATTCCATTCTACAGTATTACCACCAAAAATGCAGCTCTGAAGTTCTATAAAATAGCAAGCAGAGGGTTCCTTAAAAAAAATTATATTTTTGAAAATGTTACATCCTAATCTTTCATTTTAAAATAAGAAATAAAATATTTGCGATATATGCTAAAGTATAGTCTTACCGATAAACTCTCCCATTTTCAATCCGGTTCAAATAGATCAATTTCCATTGGGGTAATCTCCATACATATCAGCAATTTACATCTAAATACCGAAAAGTTCAAGTTTGTTAGTTATAATAGAAAAAACCTATAATATCGATGGTGCGGTATTGGACAGATGAGATATAATCAAAAATTTGGGTGTTCTTTATTACTAAAGTTCGGCATTTGCTCCCCATTCTTCTAAAAAAAATTTCAAAAGCGCTTAAGTCGTACTGTTTCCTTGTCAACAATTGTAGTCAATTTCACGATTTAAGGGCTGTGAAGGTATTACCAAATTTATATAAACAAAATTGAAAAGGTTTAAAGGAGGATCCTTGAATTTCTTCATGTGAACCTGAGCCAGGCGCAATGCAGAGCTGTGTTGACATTAAAAAATCCGAAGCTAGGAGTTCTGAAAACAGGTTTCATCGGCAATATTCCTTTCCAAACTATTACATGTCATTGGCTCTCCAGATATTCTAGCTCGAATTAATATTAATCTACCTCCGTTTTCTTCACTTTTAAACCATCTAGAGCAGTGCTCGCCAACCCTTCGATTACGACATATTTTAGAAAGGTGTAAAAACCATAGAAGCTTCCGTAAATTTTGTAAATTCTCATAATAAACACAATCAGAACGATCTCGATTACTTTGAACGGAATAAATGCGCAAGGCACGGCGACATTGCGCTCAGTTTAAAACTGAACGACGCAAAGTTGGGTTGGGTTAGAGATGGCCTGCAATTGAAAAACGTTATGAGCAGTTGTAAGAAGATGAAGCCAAACCATTCCCATTCGGAATGGGAAGAACAATATGTCTTTACAGAAGTTAAATGCAAAAACGTATGTTTGTTATGTAATACGAGCCCCTTCTCACTTCAGGTGGCCCACTTTGTACCAAAATATGCCTTTATAAACTAAACATGACGAACTATTTACTTCTAAAACAATTTATTTTCTCAAAAACATTTTAGATACACTCTAGTCGTAAAAAATACATATTTGAAATCACTTAGACCTATAACTAATAGAACATCTGAACAAATAAACAATGTGCGAATAAATGCACGAAGTTATCAAAGCAACAATTGAAAGATTACCATTGGGTAACATCATCTTTATTTTTTATTACGGCTGAAATTCTTTGGGGCATAGTATTAACCAAGTTTTGGCAAAAATTTGGTGCAAAACAATCCCATATTTCTTGAAGCTTTCGTCTCAGTTCGGTGATTGTACGAGCAGGATGTTGTCGTAGAACCTTTTTCATCTTGTGCCACAATGTTTCAATAGGTGACAGATCTGGACTGCTAGAAACCCATTTCAAAAGTGCTACATTATTTTCTTCCATCCCTTTTATCGCCTTTTTTGAGGTATGGCACGCTGCACCAACTTGCTGAAACACAAAATCTTGGCCGGATGTCAAACATTCTTCCATCATTGGTAAAAGCGATTCTTCTAAAATTGCCAAATATTTGTTTGTATCCACGTTTCCATCAATAAAATGAAGTTTTCCTACTCCTTTTGATGACATACTGCCCCAGACCATAATGGATGCTGGAAATTTCACTTTTCTCTTCAGACAGTCAACATGGAATGCTTCATTTTTTTGCGAATAACTCTACTGCGACTGTCACCAGCACAAACTTTGAATCGGTCCTCATCACTGCATTGTATTGCACACCATTGTTGAGGTATCCATTGTCTATGTTCTTCAGCCCATCTAAGTCGATTTTTCTTTTGCAGTGGAGTTAATAGCGGCTTTTCTTTGGCCTATAAACAAGTTGTGCAACTTTAGGGTTTTTACTTCACTTTTTTTTATAAGAAAACTTACCTTGCAAGTGCTAAATCCCAGTTTGTGGGCCTCTCTATGAGTTTTGGACTTCGAAATTCTCCTTCCAATAGCGTCACTCCACAGAGCACTCAATTGTAAATAATTGGCACGCCTGTTTTTCACGATTATTCTTCTTAATGCTCTGTGATATTACTTTTTTTCACATATCGTGGCTTAATATTAACTGAACCAGTTACGTTATATCTTCTGACAATATTTCTCATACTGTACCGCGATAAGTCTAACAAAGTTGTAATTTCTGAGTTTGATTTCCCAAAATTAAAAAATTTAATTATCAGTAACCGAATTTTCTCACTAATAACCTTTCCTCTACCCATTTTGAAAACCTTAACTACCCAAAACTATTTTAAACGTATTCTGACAGCTGTGATTAATAAAAACAATTGTCATGGCTTTTATTTTTCACAGCCACCTATGCGTTATAGACTTATTTTGCATTGAAATGAAAATAGGTTGATATGCTGTAATTGCAACATGTTTTATTTTTATGCTGCAAATTTGATTAGGGAGTGATAAAGTTGGTGTTTTCTACTATATATTATCAAAATATTCATTGTTAATATTTTAAACCTATAACACCCTGCTACATTTTTATTATTTGTGTTTGATAAGATAAAAACTAAGATTTCAATAGTTGGGCCAACTGAAGTGAGAAGGGGCTCGTACATCTGTTTCCGCTGCTATACAATGTAATATCAAGAGGCACTATAAAACTGTACATTCGAATTTTGAAAAATCATTCCCGTTATGTTCTGCAACCAGAACAAAAGGAACAATTAAAAAATTTTTTAGTTGAACAACAATGTTTTTAAAAACAATCGACAAAAGTAAGACTGCAACTGAAGAATCATACTGGGGTCCCAAATAATTACACAAAAGAAGAAACCTTATGAAGATGAGTATAGGTAATGAGCAATGATAGTTTTACAGTTAAGAAACGACTTCGATAGCTGTGCTTATTTTTCACTGTAGCTGGTTGAATACACAGATGTCGTTGACACCTTTCAGATGGCCGTGTTCGTCAGGATGGTTTTCAGTTGTGTGGACATTTTCTGAAACTAAACAAGGTTATGACTTCTTCACTCTGAAGTCCGATGGTTAAGTAGGGGACGAGTGCTGAATCGTTTTAATGATACCGTATCTGCCTTAGTTCAATTTTTCAAACAACGTGATGAACCGATGCCGGAACTGGAATATTCAATCTGACTTAGAGATTTTGGTTTTCTTGTGGATAATACCGAAAAATTAATTGAACATGATTTGCAGCTTCAGGGGAGAGACAAAGAACTAGCAGAAATGATATCTGATATAAAAGCGCTTATCAAAAAGCTTGAGTTTTGGGAACAAAATTTAATCGATGGCGATACCAGGCATTTTCCTGTTCTTTCAGAAAAGATATGTCAAAGTCCATTAGAACCAGATGACAGTAAATATCATGTAGAAATAGTCTCCAACTTGAAGGATAACTTCAAAAATCGTTTCAAGGATTTCAACGAAATTGCAGCAGTGACGCAATTTGCTGTTTCACCCTTTATGGAAATTGATATCCAAGTTTGCAACTTCTGTTACGCAGAATTTTAGCAAAGATATCAGAAATGATTGCGTTTCAAAATGATTGAACTTTGAAATCATTAGTCTCAAATACAAAATGTATCTGGCCTTCAGTAAGTGAAGATAAATATTCAGTTTTATGTCGTGTTGAGTTATTTAGTTCAATATATTTGTGTGAATCTTCTTTTCCAAAGTTGAGGTTTATTAAAAGCAAATACCGCAATCGACTTACAGATGAACATTTTGATAATTGGCGACCACTGATCTAGAGGAAGGCCTCTAACTTCTGGTCAAGTCTCCTGTGCGTGTTATGTATAAAAATCTCAGTAGCGTTTGCTGTCGTTGCGATATATTTATATCTTCATTGCATTTTTAATGGCTGAAATGGTTTATTTACATACAATTGCCACAGATGGTACTGTTTATCCTCGTTTTCCACTCATACTAATAACTCACAACTCATTTAAATATTCTATACTTCACACCCAACAGATCTGCCAAAAAGGATTTCGTTTGTAAGCATCCCACAAACCGGCGCGAAATATTCGCTTTGGCTGCGAAAATTTCGAGGCGATGAATTCGCGATCAGATTAAAACGCGGCGGTTTACGGACAGGCTCAGACTTGTGCGAAGCGAATGCGATTGTTCCAGCGTTTTTATCGCAGCGTATTTCAGTTCGCCTTTGACCGCGTTTTTGACGCCGTTCTTCAAAAATTCGCAATGGCAAAAACGGAATTATTGATAGAAATAGTGAAAAAGTATCCTTGTTTGTATGATTTGTCGAACGATGAATACAGGAATGTGAGAAAGAAAGACAAGATTTGGATGGAAATAGGAAAAGAATTAAATACAAATGGTATGTACCTAATATTTTTTATTAACTTGTTAAATAATTTACAGTCTACACAAATGTGAAAACGAACATTCTATATATTGGGCATAGACATATCAGAATTAAAATAATTTACGAATTTGTCACGTGTAGAAAATGCTAGCCTTGCTGCCCGCCGAGGATCATTCGCTATATCAGTAAAAGCTCCAAGCACGGGTTCTGGGGGATCTAAGAATTGAAAATATTTGTCATCGCCACTTTTACTTCGTAGAAAATTGTGTAAAACACATGCCGTACGTACAATTAGAATAGTAGTATCTACTTTAGTTTCTAATGGCCTGTAAAATATTCGCCATTTTTGAAACAAAATACCAAACGCATTTTCCACGACCCTTCTAGCTCGGCAAAGTCTTACATTGTATTTCTCTTTTCTGACGTCTGTTAAAGTCTGCTTATAAGGAAGTGGTCTCATAAGGTATGGTTTTAAAGCAAATGCTTCATCACCAATTAAGACGTACGAGCAGATTTCATTTTGCCCAGGGAGAAATCTAGATGCAGGGACACTCATTAAATATCAACACATATAAATTTATAGTCCGGGCCAACAATGGCCATAAGTACTATTGAATATTTATGTAAATAGCACCAATAATTGGAGCCACTGTTGTCAGGTCTCTTGATTGTTACATGTTTACCGTCCACGCTGCCAATGCAATTGGGAAATCCCCATCTATTTTCAAATTCTTCAGCACATTTTTTCCATATATTCTCTGTTGGTTCTGGTAAATATATATGCTCCATATGTCTGCATATCGCTTCACAGACTTCGGTTACGATTGCACTCACTGTTGTAAAGCCAACTCGAAAGCTATGCCCAATGGTATAGAAGGTGTCACCAGTGGCAAGGAATCTATAAAAAAAAATCGTTTTTAGGTCATGAAGTAAAAAAAAGGTGGAAGAATATCAGAGACACATTTGCAAAATATATAAAATCTACCAAACCAAAGACCGGCCAAGCAGTGGGCAACATAAAAAAATGGCAGTGGGCTGACTACATGGAATTTTTCCATCCTTTTTTGGCATTTGCCAAAACGTCATCTAATGTGAAAGATATTGACGTCATACATTATGAGACTGCCGAATTTAACTCAAATATATATCAGGAAAGGGCTGGAAATGTAGAAACCGAAAATTTGGAAGACCGCGGCCATGGAGAAGATGAAAATGCTGATGTAGATGCAGAAGATGCACAGAACGCCTCGGCAACACAGACAGCACCACCTTCTTCATTGAACACTACAGCAGTGACTACTCCAGGGCACACCTTTCCGCAGACTGCAACTACACCAAAATATAAAACGAGCAGAAAACGCTATGAACCATCATCTTCGTCTGTACAACAGCTCATTAATAATTTTGAAGGTAAAAAACCTAAAAAAGAGAACGAGGCCATTGATTCACTTTTCTTGGCAGATGCACAGACTGTGAAAACACTTCCCTTAAAGCGTCAAGCCCGAATAAAACTAAAAATAGCCGAATTAATAGCGCACGAAGAATTTGAACATATTGAAGAAATGTCTTCAGCGTCTATCCAGAATTCTGCAAGTATGTATGATAGTAGTATGTCGTCCTTCCCAAGCGGCACTGGATTTACTACAATAATATACCCAACAGAGGAGGCAAATTCTGCCTCGAATTATTTAGCAACATTTAATCCTAGTGGCAACATGTAGTCCAATTATTACAATAAAATATTTATTTCACGATCCCTGAAGTTTTCGTATTCGATAAGCCTACTAATTTTAATACATATAATTTGTTTACCTGAGTGTAATAGCAAGTCGTTCTTCTGGCGAAATAGCTTCACGATAATTTGTGTCAGATTTTCGTATTTCATCTTTCACCAAGTTCAATATTTCATCGAAACACTCTGGAGTCATTCTAAAATATACGTAAAAGCGCTGTTCATCCAGCCGAAGTTGTGGCATCAAGGTATGGTATTCCCCAACTATCAAATGGCGTTAAATAAACATAACTTACCGTGCATTTTGTTCCTCTTCTAAAGCAAGAAATAGAAGTGCCTCCTCTTCTTCTGAAGACGAGCTCATTGCAAAAGGCAAAAATAAAATGTACGCAACCTGTCGAAACCTTCACATTCGCGGAGCGAATAAGACGCTTTGGTATGAATAAACAGGCGAAACAGATTGGGAATTTCGCTCTGAATTTCGTTGCGAATACTTCGCCGCGATTATTTCGCCCCGGTTTGTGGGATGCTTTATTCCGGATACAAATATGCCTCGATACAACTCATTTTTTCACAGATTCTTTCTGCTTATAGGTCAACGCAAAACCACTGTAGGCGAAGTATTAATGTTTAGTCCAAATAACAAGTTGCGTGTGACAAAATCGCCAATAGACGGACTTGTGCGAGTTGATATTCATGACCAAAACATAAATTTTCACAAAATATTACATTTTTAATACTTGCACGTGGTAATGAAAAATGGATTAACATTAAAATTGTATTCTTGGTCATAGAACCATCAAAGTGTAGACAAAACGTAAAAGACCTTTTTTGTAGCAAATTTTATCCTCTACAAAAAAGATGGTAGTACTTTATACTATTAGATTCTTAGTTTAGCCATTTTACCTTCACTGTTTAATTTTCATAGAAGCAAAACGATGAAGAATTGAAATCTCCACAAAATCACTTTGATTACTTTCTTCGTAGGATCTATGGTGTTTGAGGTTTTAGAAAGTACTATCATGAGGTCAGTTTGAAGTTATTACTAGCAAGCAATAATCTAACAATCCCACTAAAAAATTTACTATTCCAAAATTGGAAAATTTCCGTATACGTAAAAATTCGTTATATTTTTTTCAAAGTTTTTAAAGCACCTCATAGCAGCCGCGGTGCCCTGTCATTTAAGCTTCTGCCTGCGCGACTGCTTCGGTGTAAAAACAACAAAACGTTCCTATTTCTTGACATAATAGAGTGATAGAGAGCTAACGCCTCACCAAGGCGCATTATTAATAATGATGAAAAGATTACAGGTATAATCTTTATTAAAGAGTCAGCAGTAACAGTATTAAAGAGAGACAAAACAAGTTAAAACAAATATCGTTATAGCGCCAGGCTCTCTATCACCGTTCAGCAATGGTATTCAAGTCTCATTCATTAAAAGATATAATCGCCAATCCGCAGCGAATATGGAATTCCATATTATTTTAATAACCATCATTTTTCCTTCTACGGCCAGACCATTTCGTATAATTTCAACATTAGAAACATCAATCCTAATTCATTTAGACACAGTGAGAAATTGTTGTATAGGGCGATTAGTTCTCTGTCTGAATAGAAGTAGTAAAAATGGCGCCTTACGATATCTATGCACATCTACATTGTTCTTATGTATATACTTACATATAGATTATATGTTTGTTCCGTTTTTAGACAAAACGACTGATCCGATTATGATGAATTTTAGCATAAAGATAACTTCGACCTTACAGACAAACTAGGCTACCTTTTGTTGGGAAAATCAAACTCCGTGGGATTGAAATAGGGGGTAAGGGTTACTAGAAAATAGGAAGCAAAAATAGTAATTTTTGCTTCCTATGCCAAAACTGGCAAGGAAGTATTGTAATCGCTAAGAATTTTGAAATTGAGGTATTATGTTTTTTGGATGTTATGACATGTACATCACGAAAAACCAGCTCAATCACTCTATGCCAAAGATGAAACAACTTTGTAGTTTTTAAAAAGTGTAGAGGCGGAGCGAAATAAGTGAAAATCGTTAAGAACTTTTTTTGGCGTTTCGGAGGCTCCTGATCGTTTTCATATTTTTTTTTTGTGGGGGTTGAAACTGGGGGTTTGGGTTGTGGGGTGTGGGGATTGTAAATGTAACGTCTTCAGTATTAGTCAATGACGCTCTATCGGAGGTATAGAGTCAATCTGACGCCATTTTTTAAATTCATAGTATAAACTCGACTCTCAAGAAGGTGAGGTTTTCTGAACTCAGAAGTGGGAATATGCTTTGGCTATAATTTTTAAACGATCGGCATTAAGAAGGAATTCCAGAAAGTATATTCATATATTAAGATAGTAGGAGAATATTTCTATAGAGAACAGTTGCGTTTTCAGAAATGTATTTACAAAACTATTCAACCTTTGGACATGAAATTTGGTAGGGAGGCAGTTTATGGATGAGACATATTGACTGAGAGCGAATGATTTTGTATCAGGGCTGGATTAAGAGGACTAAAAAGGTTCACGTGTGTGTATGAGAGTTATTTGTTTAGCTACTAGAGGGCTAGAATTCGACAGGAAAGCATTATATTGGCAATAGATCGGTGAGAGAGGACTTTGAGACATGGTCGTATTAAGAAGGTTAGATGCCATTCACAAGTTTATAATTCCTATGACTTTTCTCATAGATACCTAAAAATTGGCAATGGTGAAGTTATTTAGTTTTTTCGGAGAAATGCGATATTTTCTTGTCGTAAAAAGTAGCCTGTATGTTATTACGTGTCTCATCATATCTGCTAGAAGAAAGTAAAAATAATCATTTATGTTGATCTAGACCCACTGCAGAAGCATTCTGTGTTTTTTGTCGGTGTAACCACATATTTGCATTGTGATCCAAGACTGGATATATACTAAGTGACATATAAATCCGAACACCCAGTTTAAATGGTTTTATTTTAATAAAATTTTGTATAAGTACTTAATGAAGCATAATAAGTAAATGATAAAAATTTCAAAATGATTGCACTGCTATAAAGCCCTTTGACCTTTAATAATGTGTGGATGCACCCTGATGTGCTGCTACGCATTCTCCAACGCGCCTAGGCATGCTTCTGATCAGGTGGTCAATTTCCTCCTGTGGTATCTCATTCCAGGCAACCACCAACTCCTCTCGAAGTGCTTCTAGAGTCTGAGGAGGACGTTGCAAATTGAGCAATCTCCCACCCATCATATCCCACACGTGCTCAATTGGGGATAAGTCGGGAGATCTTGGTGGCCATGGTAACAATGTGACATCGTTATGTTGAAAGAAGTCTATTGTGACTCTTGCAACATGTGGTCGGGCATTATCTTGTTGGAAAGTTGGATCTGCCAGGGTGTCAAGATAGGGTAAAAGATGGGGTTCTAGAACTTCGTGGATATAACGCTGCGCATTCATGTTACCTCTGATGAAGATTAAAGGTGACCTGGAACCATAATTTATAGCACCCCAAACCATAACTCCAACAGTGTGATGAACATGTGTTTCAACAAAAAACTGTGGATTCCTCCTTTCACCACGTCGCCTTCTAAACCTGGCACGACCATCGTGCATGCCTTAACAAAATCGAGACTCGTCACTAAAGACAATACTGTTCCATTCCTGATCCCAGAGTGACCGTTATCTGCACCACTCAAGGCGATTACGTCGGTGTTCTCGAGTTAAAGGGAGGACCCAGTGTGGCCGGTATGAAAACAAGCCAAAGGTTCTCATTCGTCGGTAAGCACTTCGCATGCCAATAGGTCTTCCGTGTTCTGCAAACCATTCATTTGCAATGGACCTGGTAGTGGAGAAACGGTCCCTTAAGGCCAATAATCTTAGGCGGCGATCTTCACGGTCTGTTGTTCTACGGCGGCGTCCAGTGCCCCTTGCTCTTTGCGCACGGCCTTCTCGAAGCCATGCCGGACAACACCTAACCACAGTGTCTACACTTCTTTGCACTCTAACTGAAATTGCCCGAAAAGAAAGTCCAGCTTCCCGAAGTCCCACTATACGGCCCCTATCAAACTCACTAAGTTGACGAAATCGTACAGGTCTCCGTACTCTAGGCATCGTAACCGATCGTAAAGGATGTCAAGAACCAAAATCCGCCAACGTTGATTATTTACTGCGGCTGAAATATTCATTTTTACAGCGTTAGTGAATTAAAAGAAAGCAGTATAAAAACCGGAATGTCCAACTGATAAGGCTGAAAATTTTTTCACTTGTTATTTACAGTAAGATAAATACATTCACCAACTTTTATTAAAATAAAACCATTTAAACTGGGTGTTCGGATTTATATGTCACTTAGTATATTAATAAAATTACCAAAGCAAGCAAGAAAGTTGGTCGGGAGCAAAATTACTTGAAAATATTTTATAATAGTAACAAATCGCGGGTAACAACTATATCTACACGGTGTTTCAGAACTAAGGCATCAAACTTCTAGGGGTTATTCAGTGTAACAGTAGAAAGCATTCGAGTATAGGGACCCATATCCGGAAAAGTGTCTCTACGGCACTACGGCCCTAAAACGCGTTAAAATTCAAAAAGACGATGAATTGCCTAAATAGGATTTAGTGCATTTAATTTTTGCTTTTTGTACATGATATCACCATAACAATTATTCAAAATGTCTTCCTTCAACCTGAATACACCGATTTAAACGTCGCACATGATATCGGCGGACTTGACTAAAAATTTGATTGATTTGATTGTGTGATAATGACTGCAGTCAATTCTAGAACTTTCTGGAAGTGGTAATAAGAGTGGCTTGAAGCACTAGTGAGGCCCGTCTACTTCTCTCGTAGAGGTTTTTCAATACAATATTGTCAATCATCTCAAACTACTGAAGCTCCTCGTATAATCACAGAAGGCCAATAATGCCCAGAATGATTCTCATATTGAGAAGACAGCTGAGGAGTCGCAAAGCGAATACTCAACTGTCTCGATTCCCTGTTCACATCTACTATATAAAGATGTGCCATTTTGCTACATATTTTTGAGATGCTGCCTGCCCCCCTGCTGTATTACTAAAGAAATCGATATAGTTTCATTAAAAATTAAAATATGAAAAATCTACTAGCTAGTCGCTATATGACGCCAGCGAATTACGGAACTGTATTAACTACATACACTAAATACTTATTCATCATCCCACATTTTCGAAGACCTTGTGTCCTCTTTCAACTTAGTTGTCATGACTTCGATTAAGCCTTCTGTTTCAGCAGATCTGTTTGTCATACAATCAGTTGTAATATTACATTGTAACATGTTAGGAAAACCTATTCTCATAGTAATTCATCATAAACCTCTTCTTTATGTTTGTAGCTGCTGATAGTAGCAAGATTCATTGCTGTCATAAAACTATCGTAAAGGTGTGTCCTTCATAGCACCCGTAATTAAGAAATCATAAAGTAAATAACACTATTGCAATAATTACAATAAATTTTTTGTATGTCTGCACACCCATCAGCGATTGGCCTCCATTTGGGGAGTGGTTGACTAGCTGTTCATTTGTGTAAGCCTGATATAATTCTAATGAGATTTTACTTAAAGGGTATGACTCTATTGTGGACATCTGAGTAAGGTGATAATGACAAAAATCATCATCTGGAAAAAGTGGAGACTAATGGCTCCTGAATTGGACCCAAGCAAATACTTAAAATTACCGCTTAATGCCACTATGGAACAAAAGTATAGAGTCGCCCAATCCTGTGGCTGTGATCTTCACAGCTCACTGTAAATTACTGCAATAGAGAGATGTTCCTCAAGGAAACAGAAATAGTTCCTATCTACTAGTCTATGATCCAAATTAGAAAAGACCTTTACCCATCTGCTTAATGGATGAAAAGTATCTTATAATATCAAATTTATTATGTACAGAAATATATCGCAAGTTACTGGCGAGACTATGATTAATCAAAAACTGAAAATGACTTTTTATTAAGCAAAATAATAATAATAATGTAAGTCCATGTATAGAGCGATAGGTCATAGTTTGAGTTCTGTCATGAGTTGTCAAATAGTAGGTTCTTGGCGGTTACGTCATCAACACCATATGAAATAAGTAAACACATGGGTGTTTCAGTTTATTGTTGCATAACTTTAAGATTCGATAGAACTTTTAAAATTAATGCATAAAGCCTATATAAACATGGGTCGAAAAATGCGTGGCTTCCGAAATACAGGGTGTTTAAATTTACTTTCTAAAATAGCTTTTTTTTTAAATATTTCGAACAATATTTGATGTATAACAGTGAAAATTGGTATACAAGGGTTTTTTGGTACGGCAAAACGAACCATGGGCATAGTTTTACTGTAGCCGCTAGAGGGCGCTCTCTACTGGACCTGTAGTGTATTATAATGACCGAAAATTTTTTCTTAGTGCAATTTTTTGCTTTTTGAAATAAAAAACTGATTCTTCGTACTTTTCAACATAAAAAAGCTCTCCTGTGAATTTTTGTTATAGTTAGCCGTTTTTGAGATATTTCGATTTTTAGGGTTCGATGCATTTTTAATTATTTATGATAAAATATCGTTAAAAAGTCAGTATCTCGATAATTTTTAGAAGTAGGCTGTGCCTGCTGATATGTTTGGAATTGAAAACAGAATAAGGTTAAACGTCAATTAGTTGACAGTTAGTTTTGTTGTCTGTTGAAACCTGAAACGTTTTTTTGCATTTGTGAATGCACGAAATTTAGTTTCTTTTACCTGTTTTTTTTTGTAAGTTTTATAAAAATACCATTTTTATTCTCCAATCAAGAGTTAGCGGATATTCATTTTGTGTATGGCTTTGTAAATGGAAACACAGCAGACGCAGCCAGAGAATACGCATGAAGATTTCCAAACAGACGACATCCAACTCGCTCAGTATTTGTAAGAGTGCATCGCCAAATAATTGAAAATGGTTTTGGAAATCTCCAAAGGGATCAAAACATAAATGTTCGTCAGCGCAGATTTACCCGTATGATTCTGCGTGAGTTTGATAGAGATCCGACCACAAGTGTTAGGAGAGTTTCTGGTGCCTTGGGAATTTCAGCAAGCCATGTTCACCGTGTTCTTAGAAATGACCATAGACATTTGCAACCTGTGCAAGGACTACAGCCAGGGGACGGAGAACGAAGAATCACACTTTGTCAGTGGATTCTTGATAGAACTGATAATAATAGGGAGTTTCGAAGTAACGTTTTATGGACCGATGAGTCATGCTTCACTAGACGTGGAGTGGTAAATTTTCATAATCAACATTTGGTCGCATGAAAATCCGCATGCAGTTCGGGAAAGAAATTTTCAGCATAAATTTAGTGTGAACGTGTGGATTGGTATCTACCGTAATCGACTATTTGGACCCTACCTTTTGCCTGCAAGGTAAAATGCTGCGACATTCTTGGAATTTTTAAAGGCTGAACATGCAAATATGTGGGATGATGTTATGTTAGATTTAAGAAAATTGGCCTGGTTCCAGCTTGATGGTTGTCCAGCTCATTATTCGAGAATAGTTAAAAACTGGCTGGACGAAAATTATCCAGAAAGATGGATCGGCCGTGGAGGACCAGTCGCCTGGCCTCCACGATCCCCTGACCTAAGTCCATTCATCCATCCAGATTTCTTTGTTTGGGGATTTCTAAAAGAAAAAGTGTACCAGACTCCCGTAACCACAAGAGATATGCTAATAGAAAGAATCAGGGATGCATGTGATGAAATAAGGCCTTATTTGAATAATGCTATACCACGTTCGATCATTCGTAGATGTGAATTGTGTATTGAATAATTGGGTTTATATTTCGAGCAACTACTTTAGGTTTTGTATGTTTGTCCTAACTATCCAATAGCATTTTAGTTGTAAATAATTAATTTAATTTGTTAAAAATAATATTGGAAAATTAAACAAATTAATATTCTGTTTTTTGTTTATTTGGAGTTAGGAATTATTGCTGTGTTTAAAAACACAATCTAGACGATCATCTTAATTACTTGTAATGCCCAAATCGGAAATGTAAAAAAAAATACTATTTTCCCATACATAATTAAAAATGCATCGAACCTTAAAAATCGAAATATCTCAAAAACGGCTAACTACAACGAAAACTCACAGGAGATCTTTTTTATGTTGAAAAGTGCGAAGAATCAGTTTTTTTATTCAAAAAGCAAAAAATTGCACTATGAAAAAATTTTCGTTCATTTTAATACACTACAGGTACAGTAGAGAGCGCACTCTAGTGGCTACAGAAAAACTATTCCCATGGTTCGTTTTGTCGTGCCAAAAAAACCTTGTATACCAATTTTCACTGTTATACATCAAATATTGTTCGAAATATTTAAAGGAACTATTTTAGAAAGTAAATTTAAACACCATGTATTTCGGAAGCCACGCATTTTTCGACCTATGTTTATATAGACTTTATGCATTAATTTTAAAAGTTCTATCGAATCTTAAAGTTATGCAACAATAAACTGAAACACCCTATATATGTATAATCCATACATATATTATATATTTTAATACATATTTCAACTGTTATCCTTCTGCTTCTGATCCTATAGTTATTGCAAAAAATAGTTGAAAACTGTTTTTTGTGTAACCCATTTTCTTCATAGATCTCAATAATAAAACTTTCAGGAATGGTTCATTAAAGTTAGCTTTAGGTTGGGCTAAAACTTTCAGGAATGGTTCATTAAAGTTAGCTTTAGGTTGGGCTAACAAAACGTTACCACGTTTGATAAAGAAGTAACTGCTTTAGAAAGTATATCCAATGAACGATTTATATTTTTTTGTACTGAGATCAAAGTAAGTGTGTAATATAAAATATATATAAAATGGTTCTTGAAAAATTTTAAAATATCGAGTATTTAACGAGATAGGTGAAAGAGGAATTTTCCCAAGGTCGTTTCTATTAATCATAGTCTCGCCGGGAATTTTTTTATCCAACCCACTCGCGATACATTTTTTAACATCCTAAATTTGATACAAAGCACTATTCATCCATTAAGCAGATGATTGAAGGTCGTTTCTTATCCGGATCTTCTGCAGTACTCGAACTGCTCAAAGAAGATCGAATATTATTTCTCTTGCTAGACAAATAAAAACCTCGAATACGACGATTTTCGCAATGTCGATCGGATTTATTTCCTTTTGGTATAGGTTTTTTCATCTCTTTCATCCTATCCGAAAGGCTTCTTTGTTTTGTTTCTCTTTGAAAAGTATCTTGTCGATATTTAGTTACAAACTGTATGCTACTGCCGGGGTGTGCAAATGAAAAGCTCACTAAGGGGCAATTTCACCAACAACAGTCCGTTATTCTCCACCTATAGGGTAACAGACCGTCAGATACAGCGAATGAGCTTCAAGTTCCAATCAACAAATTTTAGCAACCAATAGCTATGAAATGTTGCAAACAAAATACTGTCAAAGTATGAGATGACAACTTGTCATTGAAACATCATCAGCTTATTGAATATTAAGAAATTACATATAATTCAGTCAAAATTTTAAGAAATGTTTGATTTTTGAATTAAATTCATGTTTTAATTACTATTGTTGATTTTTTATTCATGTTTATATTATTTTCTTCAATTTATATGTGACACTGGGTGTTCTTTTCCTATAAACCTCTTGTAGATAGCCATTAAGCACCTACTTGATGACAGGCTCTACCAAAATATATTGCTCGTCTCCAAACATTCATTCATTTACTTGCCGTTCATCAGAACCATTATGGCACCTTAGATTGATATTCCTACAAAACCATTCAGGTTTTTTGATATCCATACATCCATAAAGTTGAATATTTTTCGTTGTTCAGGAACTGAACAAACATCCACACTATATTCACAGCGATTAAGGAATTCCCAAATATATGTCTTAAAGCTACCAGCAAACCTAAAACCTGCAAAAAAACTACAAATTTGCCATATTTTTCTTTTTTCACGAGTACACATTCTAGGTTATATTTATATTAGACATTATTTGAATTCAGCTGATTATTGCATTTCAAGGAGTGACACATGTGTGGGATCTGTCAACTCTTGGTACCAGTCACAAAACATATACTCTGTAGGTTTAACTCCATGCTATTCAATGACAACACGGTGAATTGTGTGGTTCTCAGCGGCCATTTTGTGAGGGTGGGACAGGGTTGCCAGATTGTGCATTAATACCCCGTTTCACCCTTCTGGTCCCAGTGGAGTAAGTTCCGCCAACTGTTGAAATATACTCTACTATGCTTTATAAGACTATTCGTGACATTTTCCCAATATCATTGCGCAACACTTGAAAAAATGCAAATGAAAATTTAAAATTATTTCCATGACGCCGCAAAATAGCTCCGTTGGTTCCTTGGGTTATACATCTTGACAGTAGGGATGTTCGATACGATCCTATATTTAGAAGTATCAATACATTTCACGAATATCGTAATCTTTCGATCTGGTGTCAGAAAGAGTGACTGCCATTTGGCTGCGACATTACTC
Source organism: Acanthoscelides obtectus (assembly GCA_963669975.1). Lineage (NCBI taxonomy): Eukaryota > Metazoa > Arthropoda > Insecta > Coleoptera > Chrysomelidae > Acanthoscelides > Acanthoscelides obtectus. The sequence goes on from CAVLJG010000004.1 coordinate 13,104,037, forward strand.
TGCCAAATCAGACATATCTTTCATTTTCAAAGAAATTTTACAAAATCTTCACATTTGCATCCCCACGGCTAGGCGACCAGTATGTTAAATTTGTATTGATAGGGCAGCGGGTTATGCTATAAATCATATGTCACAGTTTTTGTGCACTGATTGCAACGGTTAGATGATACCAAAAATATTTTCATAAATAGGAGATCTTTCCCATTCCGGATCGAACAATCCACCAAAGATGCACAAATGAACGGCTCTTTGATAGAACTTGGCCATCCATCGAAACCCGCTGAGCACTTGGGTACTTTTCGTTAGTCATCGTACAGTAATTAATGTGTTTTAGAAGCAGATTGTTGTGAGTGGTAAAACTCTGTTGTAGTAGTAATAGTAATAGTAGTGAAAACATGTATTTACTCCATTATATAAGAACAATAACAACATAGAATGGGTAAATAAATGTTTCAATCCGAAGTAATACTCGTACCAATCAACAGACCTCAGCGCGATGCCCGAATATGTGAACATAAAGCAAAGACCTAGCGACTTGACTTACCAGGATGTTCTTTTTTTATATATATATTGAAACAGCCGCGCAGGCAGAAGCCTAACTGCCGGAACACCGCGGCTGCTATGATGATCCCAAAGAAATTTTGTTAATACGATTTTTGAACTGTCTAAGGTTAGTAGAACTGGGAAAAGCTTCCTCTTGTAGATTGTTCCACAGTCTAGACTCCCTCGGGACAAAGGAGCGATCGTATCGGCCAGTTCTGGATGTACGAAGTTTGACACGGTTAGGATGGGACGCCGAAGGCAGGCGGATCTGTCTGGCAGGCACATCGCGCGGCGGCATCAGGGAATAGAGCTCTGAGGAGCAGAGCCCGTTGGTGTAGCGATAGAAAAGAGCTAGATCGCCGATGGCCCACCGGTGCGAAAGAGTCCCGAGACTGTCTGTTAGAGAAGAGTCGGACCGCCCTCGAGCATGGACAATGTAGTCGGGGCGGCAGCACCCCAAATGTGTGATCAATACTCGAGGCTAGGCCTTATCTGGGCCTTGTATAGAGTGAGAAGGTCATGCGGAGAAAAGCCCTAAACAAATAGCCTAGCTTTTTCCCAGCAGCTGCAGCTATTGTCGAGATGTGTTCGTGCCAGATCAGGTCCTCGGTGATCTGGACTCCGACCAGCCGAAAGGAATGGCGCTTTGGCAGAACTCGGCCATCCATCGAAACCAAATGAGCGCTAGGTCGCTTTTTGTTCGTCAAAGTACAGTACTGTGTTTTGGAAGCATTGAACTGTACAAGATTGTTGCGTTCCCAAGCAGTGATAGCCTCCAGGTCTCTTGTCAGAGAAGAAGTCGAAGCTAGTCTTTTTTTTCCAGCTCAGCGGCAGAGATCGGCTTGTCACTCTGAATTCCTGCATGTAGAGTGCTGTCATCAGCGAAGCTGTAGATTGGGTTGATCGTGCAGGAAAGGAGGTCGTTGATATGTAAGAGAAACAGTGTTGGAGCCAAGACCGATCCCTGGGGAATACCTGCGTTGACGTTGTGGGATGAAGAGGAGAATTCGTCAATTACGACGGATATCTTGCGGCCAAAGATAAAGTCAGCCACCCATCTGCAAAGCTTGCTTAAGAAGGCAGCTTACCACAGCTGATCGAACGCTTTCGTGATGTCAAGAGCAACGACATGAGCCTCACCATGAGACTGGATGAGTTTACTCCACAATTGCGTGACGTAAGCTAGGAGGGTTCCGTGTGGATCGTTGGTGCCCGAAACCGTACTGCCTGTCGCTAATCAAGCTGTGACGTTCGAGGTAGTCCAGAAGCTCGCGATTTATGCACCTCTCCATCACTGTACTTATAACAGAAAGCAGAGCTATAGGCCTGTAGTTGTAAGGGTCGGTCTTAGATCCTTTTTTTGGGATGGGCTGGACATGAGAAAATTTCCAGTTTTCTGGGAAGGTGCCGGATTCATAAGATATCTGGAAGAGACGCAAAGGAACTGGAGCAAGCTCCGCTGCACATCTCTTCAGTACAATGGCAGGAATCAAGCCCGGACCAGAAGCTTTGTTGATGTCGAGCGACAAGAGCACTCGTCTTGCGGTCTTAAGCTTGAATGTTACCTTCCGCATAGTGTGGGGAACCCTTTGAATTGACGGCACTTGGGAGTTGGTGGGGACGTCCATGGTGGAGTTGGCAGCAAAGATCTTGGCTAGCACTTCCGCCTTGGCCTTTGAGTCGAATATATATATATATATATATATATATATATATATATATATATATATATATATATATATATATATAATAGTTCCATCCTAACACGTAAGTGGTGGAAGGCTACTGTGTGAGAAGTTCTTTTCAATCTGCTTGGCCAGCGTTTAAAAAGACCGACTGCCATTGCGCTGCGACATTACCATGTGCCTAACTATACGTATTATATCGTGCTGGTTTTTGGCATTGCGAACCGCTTCGTTATATTTGTTTCTGGACTCGACGTCGGCTTGTCTGTTCTCTACAGTGGAGTTTTGTAAGTAGGTTCTGTGTGCCTAGATCTTCTGCTGGCGAGCAGTGTCACACGATTTGTTAAACCAGCCGTTGGGCCCTGGTTTAGGAACTTTCACTGTGTGAGGGATGTATTCCTCCATTCCGACGTGGAAAATTTCGGTTATCGAAGAACAAACAGTCGACGCATCCGCGTCAGTGAAGCAGAGATCTCTTCAAGGAAATCTACAGAAGAAGTATCTGAGCTCCTCCTAGTCGGCATGTCCTTAATGCCAAGTTTTGCGGCCTGTACGAGTTTCTGCTCCCACAGCGGGTTCTGACCGAAACCTAACCTCCACAACACCGTGGTCTGTGTTACCCAGGGGGGACAGGACAGCAGTGCTGTAAGGGACAGGATGCGTGGTCAGAAAGAGATCCAGCAGGCTACTGGCGTGTGACGAGACGCGGGCGAAAAAAGTAGGGCTCGTCACCAGCTGGGTCAGCCCTTGAGTAAGAGCGCCGCTTCGACTGCACGACCTGCTGCATCGGTCTTATTTGAGCCCAACCAAAGGTCATTATGGGCATTGAAATCACCGAGAAGAACTACCTCTGAAGCGGGGTGATTGATGTTCAGGAAGTCGATCTGGACGGCGAGGTATTGGAGTAGGTCATCCCAGTTATGGTTCGAGGGAGAGCGATATAGGCAGCAAATAAATTTTGGTGATGTTTTGGAGTTGAGGCGAAGCCACAGAATGTCCTTCCGGTCTGATTCCAATGAAATATCCCTGGAGCAGGAAAGACTGCTGCGGACAAAAGTCACAACTCCCCCGTTCTTTCTCAGATTGGAGTGCACCTCGTAGTTTGGGAAGTTGAGATGGTTAATCGGTGCAGTCTCTGAGATTTTTGTCCGCGCCAAGAAAAGCACGGCGGGACGATTGTACTGCAGGTAGTGATGAACAGCATCAATGTTGCTGTTAATCCCGCAGATGTTGGAAAAACAAATTTTATCTTCGATGTTGTTCCCTCGAGCCCACCCTCCACCCGGACATTCCGAGAGTGGAGTGAGTTTACGTCCGGAGTTCTTAGTGCTCGAGGGATCCATCATCATTAATTTCTTTGTTTTGGAAGATAACCGACTGCATAGCTTAGGTGTGGAAACATGCGGACATTTATAAGACTAAAAGCTAACGGGTGGTACCGCCTCGGTCGACTGGTCCTTGTCTACCACCTTCTTTTTACGTGTTAGTGATATTAAATAGACCTAAAGTGGCCCGTTGGCGGACTTATACCGCCACCCGGCAATCGGTACTGAGGTATTCCTTAACGGGTGTACAATCACTTGGACGGGAAGAAGTTGTATACTGGATACACAAACTTCCGGAACAAGCATTTGCCACGGCCCTCGCTCAGTAGGGGGGGGAGAAATTCGATTAAACGACAAGGTTTTCGGACTGAGACATTTGGCATAGCAAATAGTTCTAGAGAATGGATATATGAAGCAAAGTGATCGGCACGGGTATCATGTAAAAAACCTATAAAACGTCAAAAAAGATGAGGGTTATTTCTATGTTGTGCTTTCTGAAGAGAGGTTATGTTCAAAGTTATAAATTGTAATTCGACATTGTCCAGTGAATATAATTATTTCCTATCTCTCTCATTTTTTAAATTCAGCAAATTTGTATATGTAATTTCCAGAATGGATAAGAAAAAGTGGATGGGCATCTAATTTGTAGCTTTGAATCTCAATTAAGTGTATTTAAGACAAGAACCCAATCTAATTATCATCAAGACATACAACTTACAGCTTATACCTCCAGTAATGCCATCTCAGACGCACATCAGAGCCAAAGATTGATAACAAGCCTCATGACGTTTAGGCAACACGTACAACAAGTGCTAATTTAATATCTTGTAGAAAAACCTACATAATGTCAAAAAAAAAACAGCATAATGTGCGGACAATCGGGCTTTCGATCAAACCACTGACAAGTCCATTGTCAGATATTAATGCTGGGTGTATTGTTAGCTTTGGTGTTGATCTTTGCGATCGGCGTATGTGACCAAAGATCGCCTAGTCGCCACTACTTCTAGCTTCTGTAACATGATTATGGTTAACTGGTATTAATTTCTCTAGCTTGCGCAATTTTGCGTAATCTAATACGTGTCCGAGATTACGTATATATTTATAAATTTCATGAATAACTCGCCCACCGGACAATTATTATAAAAGAGTTCGACTTGACATTCGACCTGCCTACACAATCTCGATCATACGTTCCTTCATTAACATAATAACATAAGCAACCTGTAAACAAGTTGTAACGTTAAATCATTCCTGAATAGACGGGTGTTAGTTTCGAAAATATTTTCAATAACGATTTTGGTTCAGCTTATAATAAGAACATGACAGCGCAATCTTTTTGTACGCTCGAGATTCTCGAAGATCTCATTTACGAGAAGATCTATGCGGAAGGATCTTACGGACCCGTTCTTTGAATAATGAATATGTTAGTTTGAATTTTATCAATGGTTCATCGTTATTTTGATATAACGACATAATAAAGCTTTCAGGAGTGGAAGTACGGCGTCAGTGAGATGTTGTCAAGGTGTCCTTCGTGGCGTAACAGCTACGGCAATACGCGACTGAAACAAAATTTTATCGAAATAAGTGTCATCTATCACCAGAAGCGATCACTAGACGGCAACTATAATTAAAACCAAGGGAATAACCAAAATTTCTGTGTTATGTACCGTGGTTATAATCTGGTATAAGATGACACACGGGTTGATGACGTCAGTTACTCGACGCGTTGGTTTTAACCGCGGTTTTGTTGCAAGTTGTTTATTTTAGAAAAGCGCGTATATAATTTCTGATTATTTTTATTATCACTTAATAATCACTGATCAACAGCCAAAAAATATCCTAAACAAAATATTACTATTTTTAATGTGCTAAAACTGGAATGAAACTTATTTTTTCAATATTAGTTCAAGTTTTAGAGATACGGTAATTATATGTGTTCCTGCTGTGACAGTGTTAATATACTGTAATTCACAAGAATGCACGTGCTACATTTTTATATTCGGCAAGGAAAGATGATGTAATCGGCATGATTGTGTTACGTTATACATACGTGTACATTATATTGTTTTATATTTGCCATTTTTTCCTCAGTTGGCTGACAGCGTTCATGCAAGATGTCTCGAAAGTGTGTAAACAATCCAGATCAGTTTTGTTACGTGTGTGGTGATGTGACTTTTGCGTCTCAGAGACGGTCTATTACTCCACTAATAACAAAGGCATATCAGTTTTATTTCGGTTGTAAACTAGGTGATCAAGACAAGCAGTGGGCACCCCACATCTGCTGTAATACATGTGCTTCAAGTCTGAGGAGCTGGTTAAATGGCAAAAAACGGTCTATGCGCTTTGCTGTCCCAATGGTTTGGAGAGAGCCTACAAATCATATTAATGATTGTTACTTTTGCATGGTACCTTGTGTTGGACAAGCGACAGGTATGTCCAAGAAAAAAAATCGGTTATTAACTACTCAAACATACTATCTGCGATGAGATCTGTGCCTCACAGTGACGAAAATCCTATTTCAAAACCCCCAGAATCCTACACTTGCGAATCAGAAAACGAATCAGATCATGGCGATCGAGTGATTCGTCAGGAAGAAGATATGCCATCAACGTCAAGAGATCCTGATTTTATACCGACCACGTCATGCCACCAACCGCACAAAATAACACAGACAGAATTAAATGATCTTGTAAGAGATTTGGAACTTGTAAGGCAGAGTTACTTGGATCAAGACTGCAGCAGTGGAACTTGTTAGAAGACAATGTTCCGTTATGTGTTTTTCGTAAACGCCACAAAGACTTTTTTCATTTTTCAATATGGAGAATAACTTGGTTTTCTGCAGTAACATTAACGGCTTACTGGCGGCTTTAAATATAAACTATAAACCAGAAGAATGGAGATTGTTTATAGACAGTTCAACATTGAGTTTAAAGGCAGTGTTATTGCATATCGGAAATATTTTACCATCTCTTCCTGTAGGATATGCAGTTCACATGAAAGAATCATATGACAATATGAAGTACCTATTGACATGCATAAAATACGATGAGCACCAATGGCATATTTGTGGCGATTTGAAAGTTGTTGCACTTTTACTTGGGCTGCAGCTACGCTACACAAAGTTTTGCTGTTTTTTGTGTGAATGGGACAGTCGGGCAAAGGCACTTCATTACACCAGACAAAACTGGCCTGTTCGTCAATTCCTAGAGCCAGGTCAAAAAAATGTACAGCATATGCCATTAGTAGATTCGAAAAAAAAATTATTACCAGCACTGCATATCAAGATGGGCCTAATGAAAAACTTTGTCAAGGCATTAGATAGAAATGGGTCAGCTTTTCAATGCCTGCGTCAGAAATTTCCAACACTAAGTGAGCAAAGGTTAAAGAAGGTATTTTTGTTGGGCCACAGATTCGAAATATTTTGAAAGATACACAGTTTTTGAAAACACTTTAACAGGTATTGAAAAAACTGCTTGGAATGATTTCCGTCTGGTGGTCACTAATTTCTTGGGAAATAGAAAAGCTGACAACTTTAAAACCCTTGTCAAAAATATGCTGTCATCATATCAAAAGATGGGCTGTAATATGTCTCTTAAGATACATTTCCTACACTAACACCTGGACTTTTTTCCTGACAATTGCGGAGCCGTAAGTGATGAGCTCGGTGAACGTTTTCATCAGAATATTTCAACAATGGAAAAAAGGTACCAGGGAAAGTGGAATCCTTCCATGTTTGCAGACTACTGTTGGACTCTTGGCAGAGATGCTCCAGAAACGATCCATAAAAGAACAGTAAAAAGACAGCGCATATAGTGATTCTTATAAGTATATGAATCTTGTTACTTTTTTCAATATATCCTTAAAAATAAAAAGTTTTTTTTCTCAACCGCAACTAATTTTTTATTTATTAAATATTTCATTGTCATTTTTGGATTCAGCGCCCCAAAATTAACAAAGAAGTGCACTTTTCCCACAAGATACAATTAAAAAACTAAAATTTGTTGTGCAGTGAATCGGTGCTTTTTCGTCTACAACAGTGTATGGAAAGTTTAAAAAAAGAAGCATTTCATAATATTAATGGGAGAAATGTTTTTTTTTTCAGAAAATAATTTTTAATGAAGAAACCATGGCTTTGTGGCTAGCTATGATAACTTTCAATTCTCTAAGCTTTGCCGCATGTCAAAGAAAACATCTATTGATTTAGCAGAAATGATAGGAAAAAGTGATGAAAAAAGATATTAGCAAAACCTTTTACAGGTGGACATTATCTAGTGAGTTTATATGGCCATATTTTAATATTCTTGTGGTATATGGCTACACAGGATACTTTGTTAAGCATAGGAACTAGATTTAAAGTGTCTCCAATAACAGTAGGGGAGACCGGGGCTAGATGTCACAATTTTCAGTAATTCTTTTTTTTTATTCGATCTGAAGCGTTATATTATGCACATATTTGGTGCATAACATATATGGTTTATCCTTTGGTAACACTATGTAAAATCGATAAGGCTGTAAAATAATTCACAATATTAAATTAAAATGTTTCAAAATACAGAAACAAGTGTGACAACTTGCGCCCTGCTGGGGCTGGATGTCACATTGCTTGGGGTTGGTTGTCACGTGTATTTTAGATCATTAATAATTTATATATATAAATACATTTTCCACTGCGTAAATGTCTGATTAAAAACAACAGCAAGAAATGGGTCGATGAAAACGTAAAGTTGTCGAGTTCATGCTTGCGTGAACAGCATATGTTGTCAACAATTATCCCTGAGTACAGACAACATTATCTAGATGCAAAAAAACAACATCAGAAGCTTGTCAGAAGAACAAAAAAGGCATATTATCAACAAAAAGTATCCAATTCGCACAACGTGATGAAGGCTGCCTGGAATGTGGTTTCTGACATAAACGGAAGAAATATAGTATCAAAGAACATTGTACTGCTTGATAATGGATTAACCATTAGAAATCTACAAGAAATTTCTAATTATTTTAACTACTATTTTAAACAGGCTCCTTTGGATATTATTCAAAAAATATCTAAGGATACAAATCCAGTTCCAAGTGATCATACCTGCGACCAAAAATCTTTTATGTTTTTATACCCGTTCTTGGAGGAAGAATTCTATAAACTAATTAATGATGAGTTAAAAAACAAGCGTTCTTCAGGCACCGATGAAGTTCCGAATTTCTTAGTCAAGAAAATATTATTATTATTATTATTATTATTATGATAATTGAGATGAGCAGAGTACACAGTACTATAAGCTCATGCAGTAAATATAGTGTACGGACACGTAACACAAATACATCAAATAGAAAAAAATAAAAAAATACAATTCATAGCTATAAAGTTTGTACACTCCTATTAACTGAAGTAGCACCAACCACACTTTCAGGTAAACTATTCCAGGTGTTGAGTATGCGGTTGGGAAGAAACCACTGTCGGACTGTTGTTTTAAATGGCTCCTTATGCAGTTTGAAGCTGTATCCGCGTAGATTGCTGCGCGACAGATGGTATAGATGCATGAGGTTGGTGCCCATCAAACCATGAAGTATCCTGAACGTAACTATAAGATCGCCACGAAGTCTTCGCTCAGAGAATGAGGTCAGGTTGAATAATTCAAGGCGATCTTCATAGCTTGGTCTTCGTGCTCCAAAAGGGATACGAGTAGCCTGACGCTGTACTGATTCGACGAGATTTCTATCGCGCAGAAGCACAGTGTCCCATACCGGGCCAGCGAATTCAAGAATTGGCCTCACGAATGCCTTGTAAATTTAGGCGCAAGTGTTGACATCGGATCCTTTGAAAGACCTCTCCAGCATATATAGAAGTTTCTTGGCTTTTGATGTAACGTGGTGAATATGCTCTGACCAGGAAAGACGATCGTTGACTACAACGCCCAGATCAGTGTGGCTCGAAACTGCTTCGATGTTGTGGTCAGAGATCTTGTATGTAAATCGCGGATTTGTCTTCCCGAGGTGAAGGACACAACACTTAGTTAGATTTAAGGGTAAAAGCCAACTGACTGACCATTGACAAACAATATCAAGATCTCGTTGAAGCATAGCAGAATTTACGACAGTATTGTAAATCTTGGTGTCGTCGGCATAAGCTGAACATGTGAAGGAAATCAATGCGGGCAGGTCACTTGTATACAGAAGGAACAGCACTGGCCCCAAGACAGAGCCTTGAGGAACTCCACTTGCTACATGATGAAGGTGAGACTGGCTATCACTGACGCGCACAGAGAAAGTCCTCCCGGTGAGAAAAGCCTTAATCCACAGTAACAACTCGCCTCTTATTCCCATACATTCCAACTTAAACAGAAGCCTTCTATGTGGTACGCGATCGAAAGCCCTAGAAAAATCTAAGTAGATTATATCAACAGGAGTCTTTGTGTCCAGATACTGAGTCCAATCGTTGAGAGAGTGGAGAAGGTTGGTCATTATTGATCGACCAGGGAGAAATCCAAGCTGATTCTTAGGGATAAGGTCATTTTCGAAAGCAAACGACTGGAGCTTATCTAATATGATTCTTTCAGCTATTATTGTATATAATCAAACCTTTTGTTTTTCTAGTTAATTTATCATTCTGCACTGGTGTATTTCCAAACAACCTGAAAACAGGAAAAGTAACTCCAATTCTTAAGAAAGGAGATACTTCTTTGGTTAGCATTTACAGACCGGTGACTGTTCTATGCTGTTTTTCCAAGATTCTTGAGTATTGTTTTTTAGATCGACTTCTGCTGTTCTTGGAAAGCAATGACACTCTATCATCCAATCAACATGGTTTCCGTATTGGAAAATCAACCATGACCGCATATCGTTCATTTATCAACAGGTTAGTCTACTGTATTGAGGCAGGAGAATGCCCGGTTGGGATATTTTGTGACCTCAGTAGGGCGTTCGACTGTGTCAGTCATGACATACTATTAGCCAAACTAACAGACTATGGAATTGGCGGTTCAGCCTACCTGTGGATAAAATCGTACTTGCAGAATAGGTCACAATTCGTGGCAATAACACACAACAACGCTGGTCAACTGAAGCAGGTCAAATCGGGTATGGTTAACATAAATATAGGCGTACCACAAGAATCTATATTGGGGCCAGTGCTGTTTTCCCTTTATATAAATAACCTGGAGCAATGTTTCCCTGAAGCACATTTCACGTTGTATGCAGACGATGCCTCCATCATTATATCAAATAAAGACGAGGCTGATTTAATAAATAAATGTAACACCTTAGTGTACAACATCAATAGCTGGTTTGAAGAAAATCAGTTACTTCTTAATAGCGAGAAGACCACAGTTATAAGGTTCCATAACATTCAAAAGTCGATACCAGCGATTCAGCTTGTTCTGAACGGTTCAGCACTGCAGAGTGATAAAAACACTACGTTTTTAGGGCTCCACTTAGACCAATGTCTCAACTTTAAAGGACATTGCGATTATCTATCATCAAAAATAAATTCACAAGCATATTTATTCAAGAACCTGAGATCTGTTTTCACAGAGAATCAGCTATTGATGTTGTACCATGGTCAGGTTGAGTCTCGCATGCTGTATGCTTTGTGCTTCTGGGGTTCATCGGTGAACGCTTCTAAGGTGTTCCTAAGTCAAAAACGGCTGGTGAGGTGTATGGTATGGGAGTAAGCAGCACTTATAGTTGCAGAGAATTATTCAAGAGATTAAAAATAATGACACTACCTTCGCTTTTTCTCTACAATATGGCTATCTATACTTTTTTAAACAAAGATGATTTCACCTTGAATAGTCATATACATCAAATGGGCACTCGCAGACAGAACGACATTCATATACCTTTTGCGCGTTTTAAGTTAGGCAGCAGATCACCATGTATTTTAGGTCCTAAAATTAGGCCAATTCAAATCTGAGCTGAAAAGCTACTTTATAAGTAACTGTTTTTATGCAATTAGCGACTTTGTCAGTTTTTAAATATCGTTTTTTATCACTAATTTTAACTTGTTTGTTGTTGGATATTATTTGTTTGTTTTTTTATTTATTTATTTACTTTGTACATATTTACTTATTGTATTTTTTTGACCAAACCTATACATGTTCATGCATGTCTAATGGAAAATAAATTCATTATTCATTATTATTCATTATATCATACTTTTAAACATATTTATTCTTACAAATAAGACCTCAGACATAAAGATTTGGTATTTGGATACCAAATCTTTATGAGAAAAAAGTAGAAGAGTTTTTTTTACAATTAGTCACTATCGCAGTTATGACATATTATGTAAAGTTCGCGTCCATCAGTGCACGCATCATGAAACCAACCATTACACGATGAGCATTTCACCCATTCTTCATTTGACGCGCTGAAAATGGTTCAAGACAAACATTCTTCTCCATCAGTTTCATTATCTGAACAGGACTTTTTCTGAATCAAAACGCCGCTTTTCACTGTTTCCCTGTTCCTCTTTTTCTTGTTCGAGCATTTATTTTTCTCTTTCTCTAATTCGTCTTTTACTGGAGTGTCAGTGAGTATTGCAGTCCCTCGTTTACGACGGGAAACTCGATTCATTTTTCTTGCCGATGCCTTTGGATAAGGTCTTAAACTTTCTGGAAATACTATATTTCCCGCATGCAGCCTTACTAAACTACTACAGCAGCAACACTAGTTTGATTAGCTGTTTTGCCCTATCGTGTATTATCTATTGCTTCCCGCGTGTTAATATTTATCAGACTGACAGTTTCATCTTCGTTCAAGATGGTTGGATTTGGCCCAACTTCCTTTTCGTTTAAGGTTTCCGGGTTTGGTGCAGTTATTGCTTCGTTCAAGACACCCGACACCCGAAATCCAGACTGTATATTTATGGGAGTAAATGCGAGGGGGTATGCAATAGAGACCACTGAAGGAATGTCGTATATAGTCATGGTCTTACCGGGATTATTTAAAACCCAAGCATCGCAGGAAGTATTAACATATTATGGTATATAAGGGCCGAAAAGGTTGAGGTTGAAGTTTATGTGAACAGTGAGGTTAAAAAGAGGGCATGACAATGCTTTGTTAAAATTCAGTCATTCTATACTCAGATGTGATCCATGGTTATCTAGTAAAAGCAGGCACGGTCTTTCCACAGTACTTCTCACATGAAGGTGAACAAATCTAAGAAACTCCAAGAAATGTGACTCTGTCATCCAACCTGATGGGCTTGCTGAACCTTGTGAGCCAGGAGGAGCCGAATTTAAAAAATGTGGTTTGAAATGTACCCGTAGAAAAATGAAAAAAGGATGTATGGAATTTCCAATAGCTGATGCTGCTCTTGCTAAAGTAACAAGAGTTCCTCTTTCTGATGAAACTATCGAACCAACCTGTTTGAATCCTCTTCTGGCAACAACGCGGTCGGGTCTTTGGACAGTTGTAATCCCAGCTTTGTCATGTTCCAGATTTCGTGAGGCTCAAATTTATATTTTTCCATTACTGAAGCTAAATTATCAAAAAAATGCGTTGACGTTCGTTTTATTGAAACTACTGGCTCTTGATACTACAACTATTTAAAACTGTAATGACTCATACGCGTGACCACCACGTGATCAGAGCTCGATCCCGGCTTCCTTCCAGTACAGCCGTATAGCGTACGACATATGTCGTTTCTGTGGCTTTGCGGTGGTCAACAGCACAGACAGAGATGGAAGTAATGGCTGATTGTTCTCCGCCGGTAGAACCAATGAAATCAAAGACGCGCCTCGACCGGCAGACTCATAGGCGTCGGCAACGCATTGGAACGTGTTTCGTTGAGCGATCGCATATTGTGTGTTTTTATAAGAATTGTTGTGTGATTGTTATTGTTGTGGTTTCTCTGGTTACTGTTTTGGTTATACTTAACCATGGAGAGTACAAATGGCACGAGTGAAAGTACTGAAAGTCAGGGAACAAGTAGACGGCTTCGTAAAGCACTGAAGAGGGACGCGAAAGAAATCGTGCTCAACGTGTTCAATTATCTGAACAGAACTATGTCGCAGGGAGATGCACTCGCGCGTTGTGAAAGTATGACAGGCGTTCCAGAGTGGACCATTCGCAGGGTGGTGCATGAAAAGAAGAAAACTGGAGCTACTACTGATCCAAAGTTTAATTTGAAGGGACGAAAGGCCGTTAAATTGGATGACGATAGCAAAATGGCGTTAAGGCGAACCGTACATTCATTCTTCTTTAGGAATGAGATACCAACCCTCAAGGCTGTACATGCAGCGATCAAGGTAAATTAAATTATACCAAAAATGAGCGTCCAGGTAAGGAGGAAATCCCTGCACGAAATTAATTTTCGTTACGAAACGCGTAATCGGAAGTCAATGATTGAATATAGGCGACAAAGCAGAAAAATCTATTATTTGGACGAGACGGGTAAATGCAGGTCACACAGTTAAAAAATCTGGATAGACAAAAACGTAGTGAGTAACTGACAAGCAAGCATTGAAGGTTTGTCAACAGGTCTTCGTGGACCGTCAGGGAAAGGTCAAAGATTGATCGTAACTCATATTGGTAGCGATAGTGGCTTTTTAGAAGAGTGTGACTTAATTTTCGTCTCTAAGAAAGGAGGTGATTACCATGACGAAATGAATGCCACCTGCTTCGAGAGCTGGTTTGAAGGGGTGCTTCAGCGAGTTGAGCCCAACTCTGTGATCGTCATGGATAATGCTTCCTACCATAGTCGTCGAGCCGAACGTGTACCGACTATGGGATCTCGAAAAAGTGACATGCAGCAATGGTTGCGCGAAAAAGGAATCCCGTTTGACGATTCATGTGTGAAAGCGGAATTGTATGAAAAAATTAAACAGCTCAAACCTGCGAACATTAGTTACGTGACTGTTGAGATGGCCCGTCAATGTGGTGTCACTGTGCTGCGGTTACCGCCCTACCACTGTGAACTGAACCCAATCGAGCTCATCTGGGCTCAATTGAAGGGTTATATTGCGCGCGATAACACAACCTTCAAATTACCAGACGTTAAGGTTTTACTTGAGACTTCCATACAGCTAGTAACGCCCGAAGCTTGGCAGAATGCTATCCGTCATGTTGTGAAGGAAGAAACAAAAATGTGGCAGCTTGACCACCACATCGACACCATCATAGAGCCAGTTATAGTCAATTTCAAAGAGGAAAGCGATAGCGACAGTTTATTACTGTCAGATGTAAGTGGAAGCGACGATGAATAAAGGTAATTCCCAAATTTTTGACTTACAATATGTTTAAAACCACTCTTTATTAAGCATGTGACAAATCTAGTTCACCCATGTTAAACATTCATACCCCGCCTATGAACAGCCGACTACTGGTAGTTAAGTGATGTTCACGTGAACATCGATGAGTCATTACAGTTTTAGATAGTTATAGTATAGTTGCTTCCGGTTTGCTAATAGACAGTACAGGATGACGTTTCAGAAACGCACTAAACCAGTCAGGACCAGCTATTATCTTTCCTGGGTGACTGCCGTTTTTGGTGCACCCACCCTGGGATTGTCGCTAAGACTCACCCGTCCACGTTTGAATTCTCCATACCAACGGGAAATTGTCAACTGACGTGGCGCTCCGTTGCCGAAAACAGACAGTATCTCAGCAATTCATTCTTGTTCTCGGTTGGGTTCCATTTTTCTAATGACTTGGTGACACTTAAAAATTCACTGTAGTGAGAACACTGCACGTATTGTTGTGAAACTTGGAATTTAAGTTTACTAAAGAGTGAGGTTAAGATTCAGTACTGACGTTCGATCCGCGCGGCCTACTATGTTTCTATATGCAAAACTTAAAAGACATTCCTGACTGACTTGATGCGATAAATTAATTTGGGCACGCTTGACCCTCTTTGCCCCAGAGAGGCTAACTTGTGCAGAACACTGTCGTAGCGTACTAAGTGCAAACGTAACCTATTTTGCTCCATTTTTTTGTGTATACACCACTTCATCCTAGTAAAGCTCGTGCCGAGTAAGCAATATTCCAATTTTCGTACCAAATAAGGCGTCATGAGGTATAAATTCGAGCTCATAGCTTTATAGAGGAAAGCCACGACGTCCAATCAAGTGCAATTTGGTGAGTCACCAAGTTGTACATATTTGAATAAGTAGCGAATTAAGAGTGTATTAAAATGAACACACCAGCACATCAATTGCCGTAATAGTTCAGCTTATAAAACACTTAAGGCTCACTTTGTAATTTAATGTTGATGGTCTCTATTATGGTCGTTAGGCCTGCTAGATGAGGCAGCGGATAGGGCTCCGACAAATGCAACATCTTGGCACTATCTTGAATATCCGACACTCCTAGATAGAGCAAATACAGTTACCGATTCAAAGACCCTAGAACATTCTTGTGATGACCAAAAAAAGAACCTGTCTAATAATTATACTAACCCATCATGGAAGGTTGAAAGGTTATTCGATTACTCTAATTTTGAGACCTTCTTTTGAGGATGCCTTGGAAGTGACAGGTAAGTTACAATGTGGTTGCAAAAGTACCCGACCTAATGAAGAAAACACAAAATTTTTGTAAAAAAATGTATTTATTTTTCAACATAATCTCCTTTGAGCTCTATACACTTTTCCCTGCTATGCTCAATAAGTTCGATACCCTTTTTATAATAAGAACTGTCTTGCTCCTCAAACTAGCCATTAACTGCCAACAATTTTTCTCCAGACATACTGGAGGTGTAGTGATTTATGTTTACCACAAAATACAGATCACATTATTCGATTGTACCACTTTAGACTATACATACTGGTATGCACATATACAGTTCAAATTATTTGGGAAACGTTATGATCTTTGTACTTTTTACCGTTCACCAAACAGTGATGCAGATACATTTTTAACGTTTTTTGAAGAAAAATGCGAAGAAATGTGGAATTTTAGAAACAATATAATACTTTTAGGTGATTTTAATTTAAATTATTATGGTAAAAGCATGAAAACAAGAAAATTGAAAGAAACCATAAACAACTATGGGTTCAAGCAAAAAATTGAAGAGAGTACCAGAATAACATCATTATCAGAGACTTTGTTAGATCTTGTTAATTTAAATTTAAAGTTAGCGATCACAGTTGGACAATGCTGCCCTTGGTAGGGCATTTTCCTGATACAAAAATTAAGAAAATCGTAAATACTATTAATTACGAAAAACTTGAACGAGAACTTGCTGGCTGCTATTGGAATTTTGGTGAGAATATGGAAAAAAAATATATGACAACATAATAGGAAATATAAAAACTTGTTTAGATCTTTCAACTGATAAAAAAGTGATTGGCTCGACAAAAAATACTCCCTGGTATAACAAGAATATTAAGGCAGCTCAAAATTCGAGAGACAAACAATACAATAAATGTATATTCACAAAATCAAATGATGATTGGGAGGTATATAAAACTCTTAGGAATAAATGTGTATATGTAATTAGAGAAGAAAAAAGAAAATTCTACGATAAACAAATCGATAATAACAAGTGCGACAGTGTAAAGATGTGGAAGACTTTAAAAAGACTGATCGATTCGAAGCCGCATGATTGTATAAATCAAGTTCAATTCGAAAACGGTACCGAAACAAATTCTTTGGTGATTGCAAACAAACTAAATGAATATTTTGTGGAAAGTATTGTTGATATTGTAGGTTCTGCCAATGCTGCACCTGACTATATGAAAATCAGTTTCCAGGGGGAAATGTTGCATACACTTTCAAAATTTCACAGCGTATCATTGAATTATCTAAGAAAAAAAGTAAACAGTTTAAAATCAAATAACAACTGTGCCGAAATGACTACTAAAAACGTGCTGAAAAACTGTTTCGAAATTTTGGGATATCCTGTATTAAATTGGATAAATTGTTCACTGAGAAGCAGTTCTTTCCCTGAAAATTTGAAATGCTCTACAATAACACCAGTTCCCAAAATAAAAAATTCTAAAAGATGCAGCGATATGTGACCAGTAAATGTGTTACCAGACATTGAAAAATTATTAGAGTCCATAGTGCATGACCAATTAATGCAGTTTATAGAAGAAAACAAAATTTTAGTGGAGGCGCAAGCAGGCTTTCGAAAAAAATATTCCACAGAAACAGCTTTCCAGTTGGTAACTGAGAATTGGAGAAGAGCCATAGACTCAGAAGAAGTTGTCATAGCAGTATTTTTGGATTTGAAGAGGGCATTTGAAACGATTGATAGAGATATTTTGTTAGGTAAATTGAAGGCATATTGTATAACAGGAAGTGTTTTAGATTGGTTTAGAAATTATTTGTCTAAAAGGATGCAAGTTACAAAAGTTAATGACACTATTTCATCAAAAATTGAAAATACGTTGGGTGTTCCACAGGGCAGTATCCTGGGACCACTTCTTTTTATTTTATACATAAATGATTTACCTGCCATAGTCAAAAAATGCAAAATTCAAATTTTCGCCGATGACACTATGATTTATATAAGTACTAAAAACATTCAGTCTGGTATCTCTTATATAAATGAAGTCTTGAAGCTTGTCTCAAAATGGTTAGCATCTAACAGACTAAAATTAAATGCAAGTAAAACGAAAGCCTTGTTAATCGGAAACAAACAATGTACAAATGTTCAACTGAATATTGATGGTGAAGATATTGAATTCGTAGAAAATTTTAAATACCCGGGCGTGTTTGTTGACTCTCGATTAATTTTTGATATTCATTATGAAAAAGTTATAAATAAGATTAGTAGTAAAGTGGGATATTTATCGAGAGTTTCTGGATGTCTGAGTTCATATAGCAGAAAAATTATCTATAATACCATCATTCTTCCAAATTTCTTGTACTGTTCGACTATTCTATATTTAGCAAATAATTCCATTTTTGAAAGACTGCAAATTTTACAAAATAAGTGCATGAGAATCATACTAAATAAAGATAAATATACTCCAATTAGGCAAATGCTTAGCAAATTAAAATGACTCAATGTAAAAAATTTTATCAAATATCTTGTATTGATATTCATTTATAAAGTAAAAAATAATATATTTCCATCAAGTCTAACTAATTTAACATCATCAAATGTCGACCATCACTTACATAATACCAGAAATAAAGATGACTTCCATTTAATGACCAAAAAGTATAACATATGCTACAAATCTGTATTCCATCAAGGGTTGATTGAATATAATAAATTATACTCGGAGATAGAAGACCAGAAAACTTTGACAAAATTTAAAGTAAAATTGAGAAATCACTTGTTAAATTTACAATTCTAGGTTGCCCAGCATTTACATCATACACCATATGGCTTGAATTTACTAGTTCTAAGTTGTTTACAATTGTTCTGTTTATGTAGCCAAATGTGCTAAATAAATCTTTCTACAACTACTACTACATCACTTCTTCATCGTTGGAAAATCTTTGACCACTGAGCCATTTTTTCAAGTTTGGAAACAGAAAATCATTTTTGGGGGGCTAAATCTGCTGAATAGGGTGCATGAGGTAGCAATTCAAACTTTAATTCGTTAGTTTTGGCCATTACAATAACGGATTTGTGAGCTGGTGCATTGTCTTGATGAAACAACACTTTCTTCTTAATCAAATGCGGCCGTTTTTGCTTGATTTCAGCGCTCAAACGTTGCAATAAGTTCGCATAATACTCGCCGATGATAGTTTTACCTTTTTCAAGATAACGAGAACCTTGCCTGCAGATCAAACGGTCTTCGCTTTCTTTGGAGCCGGTTTTCCCTTTTGAGTCCATTGTTTTGATTGTTCTTTTGTCTCGAGTGTGAAGTGGTGGACCCATGTTTCATCCATGGTTATGAAACGACGCAAAAATTCTGCTTTGTTGCTGTGAAACTTCGCTAAACACTCAATTAAAACATCTTCAAGACACTGTTTTTGCTCGATTGTGAGCAATCGCGGCACCCATCTTGCACACAGATTTCTCATGTCCAAATTTTCAGATAATATGCGATGAACCGCAGTTTTTGAAATGCCTACTATGTCTGCTAGCTCGCGCACTTTCAGTCAATGATCATTCAGTACCGCTTTGTGAATTTTCTTCACCATTTCTGGAGTCGTCACCTCATTTGGTCGACCACTGGTCAGCTCATACGGCCTTGTTTAAACTCTGCTGCCCAATATTTTACTGTTGTAAACGAAGGAGCAGACTCACCCAGAGTAGAATCCAGTTCAGCTATTATACTGGTTGGGCTGAGGCCTTCGAAATAAAAGTATTGTACCACATAGCGATGACCAATTTTCTCCATTTTCACAAATTCACTGAAAACGTTCAGTATTGATGGCTGCCAAACAAACACTAAACAACGTAGCGTCTTCAAACTTGACACATATGCTTTATAGGTTACATAGTTTCTAATACAATGATATTTTTCAAACAACTATCACCATCTCTAGGTCAGGCCGGGTACTTCTGGGATCGCCCTCGTATCAAGGAAAATGCTACCCTTTTCGACCTGAGTTCTCCTTCTGTCTTCTCATACACAAAAACAAAAATGTGTATGTAGGCTTCTGCCTTTTTTCGTAGGAAGTATTGAGATACGGAAGCTTTGAAGGTTTCATATTAAACGAGACATCCTTAAGGAAGATATTTAACACCTCCTTTGTCATACACATTTGTCAAAATTTAAAAAAAAACGAGTCGCTTTTACAGTAATTAGGCCTCAAATAAGCGGATGATCATTTGGCCCTAATATCGTCGCCGTGACTTGATCCACGGCCACACCAATTACCTATGACTGATAATATTGGATTATGTATACAACAGGATAAGTAGTATGTCATTCTGAAGGGATGGGTCTGACTTCGATGCGATTTGTTATGCAGAAATGTTTATCATTAATAGATACAGAAGTTACATGTACCAATGTTCTGCAGGTATTCAAATTTATTCAGAGATTGTTGTGATATGTGCACGTCAATCATTCTTCTTTGCAAATGCAATCGATTAGAAATATCATACATGATTTGTTAATTTTTTGTGATAACTAACTATTGAGGATGCTGATGAAATTATACTAAGTGACATATAAATCCGAACACCCAGTTTAAATGGTTTTATTTTAATAAAAGTTGGTGAATGTATTCATCTTACTGTAAATAACAAGTGAAAAAATTTTCAGCCTTATCAGTTGGACATTCCGGTTTTTATAGGTACTGCTTTTTTTTAATTCACTAACGCTCTAAAAATGAATATTTCAGCCGCAGTAAAGAATCAACGTTGGCGGATTTTGCTTCTTGACATCCTTTACGATCGGTTACGATGCCTAGAGTACGGAGACCTGTACGATTTCGTCAACTTAGGGATTTTGATAGGGGCCGTCTAGTGGGACTTCGGGAAGCTGGACCTTCTTTTCGGGCAATTGCAGTTAGAGTGCAAAGAAGTGTAGACACTGTGGTTAGGTGTTGTCAGGCATGGCTTCGAGAAGGCCGTACGCAAAGAGCAAGGGGCACTGGACGCCGCCGTAGAACAACAGACCCTGAAGATCGCTGCCTAAGATTATTGGCCTTAAGGGACCGTTCCTCCACTACCAGGTCCATTGCAAATGAACACGGAAGACCTATTGGCATGCGAAGTGTTTACCGACGAATGAGAAGTTTTGGCTTGTTTTCATACCGGCCACACTGGGTCCTCCCTTTAACTCGAGAACACCGACGTAATCGCCTTGAGTGGTGCAGACAACGGTCACTCTGGGATCAGGAATGGAACAGTATTGTCTTTAGTGACGAGTCTCGATTTTGTTTAGGCATGCACGATGGTCGTGCCAGGGTTAGAAGGCGACGTGGTGAAAGGAGGAATCCACAGTTTTTTGTTGAAAGACATGTTCATCACACTGTTGGAGTTATGGTTTGGGGTGCTATAGCTTATGGTTCCAGGTCACCTTTAATCTTCATCAGAGGTAACATGAACGTGCAGCGTTATATCCACGAAGTTCTAGAACCCCATCTTTTACCCTATCTTGACACCCTGGCAGATCCAACTTTCCAACAAGATAATGCCCGACCACATTTTGCAAGAGACACAATAGACTTCTTTCAACATAATAATGTCACATTGTTACCATGGCCACCAAGATCTCCCGACTTATCCCCAATTGAGCACGTGTGGGATATGATGGGTAGGAGATTGCTCAATTTGCAACGTCCTCCTCATACTCTAGAAGCACTTCGAGAGGAGTTGGTGGTTGCCTGGAATGAGATACCACAGGAGGACATTGACCACCTGATCAGAAGCATGCCTAGGCGCGTTGGAGAATGCGTAGCACATCAGGGTGCATCCACACATTATTAAAGGTCAAAGGGCTTTAAAGCAGTGCAATCATTTTGAAATTTTTATCATTTACTTATTATGCTTCATTAAGTACTTATACAAAATTTTATTAAAATAAAACCATTTAAACTGGGTGTTCGGATTCATATATGTCAGTATATCCTTAATCTCTTCCTTTAGTGAAAATAAAGTAAAATTTCGATGACGATACTGCCAGGATTATGTTAAAAGTAAAGTCCTGTTTTCATTACATCAGAGAGGCTCAATTCAATAGAACAAACTATCTCAAGCCGTCTTTGAGCATCAGGATTAGTGTGGAAGAAATGGGTCCCAGATGAGTTAGGTTAGGTTGAATGTTACATATTTATGACTTGCAGATATGAGCTGAAAAATGAATCATGAAAGAAAACGTAATGAAACTGGCATATTGTGAACCTGCTTCCTCCTCCCAAACTCAATTTGAGCCTCGGCAAGAAAATATTGTGTATATGTCTTAATATTTAAGGACCAAGAAAAAGGAGAGACAAGGCCAAGTAGTCATCCCAAGCCACGTACTGCTTTGTAGACTCAAAAAAAATCACAGAGGGGAGGTCTATCACAACCTCCATATTCTCCAAATTCCAGATGATTCTGAATACGACCAAATCCAATACTTCAGCTGTCGAGTATGTTAAACTCCAAGTTTCATAGACATATCAGCTACCTGGCTCAAAAAACGTATGTCAAATTGAAACTTTTATGTCCAGGTACATTTTAAACTTCAACACTTGGAAAGAATTAGTTGAAAGGTTGATCCTGTCATTGCAATATTCGTTAATTTTGTTCCATTCTTATTTGGATTCGTCGGATCGGTATAGGCTTACAGCAAATTCAAAACAACTGCTGCAGGTTTGTATTTGGACTTCGTAAATATAGTGAAGATTTAAGTTGATGAATTGATTGAATATAGAATCACAGTTTGTGTATGTTAACAAGGTATTGATATAGTAGTCCACACTAGAAAGCAATGGTATATTTTAGAAAAGCTGGTACGAACAGGTAGCATTTATCAGAGAAATCGTAGGACGCCTTTATGGCCTCCCTGATTTTCATAGTTTTCTACGCTTCATTGTCAGCGCTCTGTTTAGAGGTTATGTTACAAATATCTATTTGCATCCACATAGCCTGATAATAGGAGAGCGCTGACGCTGACACGGAACAGTAGACATCTAGAAATACCAGACGCAGAGAAAAAAAGGCTGTAATAACATACATACATACAGTTGTCGGAACGACTGACGATACGGCCCTTAGACATAACCTACATTTTGCGATCATTATTCAGCTCTTTTTCAAAAAGGCTTTGCCTTTCATGCTGTCAGTTTATATGATTCTACTGATACAATTTATCGCAGTAAAACCATAGTACCTTTAGATTTTCTAAGAAATAGCTGATGGAATAGTTTGTTTAAAAGTACTGTGTGCATCTGTTGAATCACTTTTGCTATGTTGGCTTGCACTTTCGTATGCGAGTATTGTAAACACTTCTTTATCTTACCCATTTGGCTACTTACTTTTCTATATCTTCTCCTTATTATTATTTTCTTTGTGGTTTGTGTATCGAGTTTATCTTTGTTAGTTTATCTCGGGGTTAACTATAAGTGTAGCCTTTTGGATAAACTTCGCCTCCTTGATCTACGAACCCCTTCCCACTTCAGTTGGCCCAACTATTGAAATTTCAGTTTTTTTTCTTATCAAACACAAATAATAAAAATGTAGCAGAGTGTTATAGGTTTAAAATATTGACAATGAATATTTTGATAATATATAGTAGAAAACACCAACTTTATCACTCCCTAATCAAATTTGCAGCATAAAAATAACACATGTTGCAATTACAGCATATCAACCTATTTTCATTTCAGTGCAAAATAAGTCTATAACGCATAGGTGGCTGTGAAAAATAAAAGCTATGACAATTGTTTTTATTAATCACAGCTGTCAGAATACGTTTAAAATAGTTTTGAGTAGTTAAGGTTTTCAAAATGGGTAGAGGAAAGGTTATTAGTAAGAAAATTCGGTTACTGATAATTAAATTTTTTAATTCTGGGAAATCAAACTCAGAAATTGCAACTTTGTTAGACTTATCGCGGTACAGTGTGAGAAATATTGTTAGAAGATATATCGTAACTGGTTCAGTTAATATTAAGCCACGATATGTGAAAAAAAGTAATATCACAAATGCTGACCGAAGAGCATTAAGAAGAATAATCGTGAAAAACAGGTGTGCCAATTATTTACAATTAAGTGCTCTGTGGAGTGACGCTGTTGGAAGGAGAATTTCGAGGTTAACAACTCATAGAGAGGCCCACAAACTGGGATTTAGCACTTGCAATGTAAGTTTTCTTATAAAAAAAAGTGAAGTAAAAACCCTAAAGTTGCACAACTTGTTTATAGGCCAAAGAAAAGCCACTATTAACTCCACTGCAACAGAAAAATCGGCTTAGATGGACACCTCAACAATGGTGTTCAATACAATGGAGTGATGAGGCCCGATTAGAAGTTTGTGTTGGTGACAGTCGCAGTAGAGTTATTCGCAAAAAATAAATGAATGAAGCATTCCATGTTGACTGTCTGAAGAGAAAAGTGAAATTTCCAGCATCCATTATGGTCTGGGGCAGTATGTCATCAAAAGGAGTAGGAAAACTTCATTTTATTGATGGAAATGTGGATACGAACAAATATTTGGCAATTTTAGAAGAATCGCTTTTACCAGTGATGAAAGAATGTTTGACATCCGGCAAAGATTTTGTGTTTCAGTAAGATGGTGCAGCGTGCCATACCTCAAAAAAGGCTATAAAATGGATGGAAGAAAATAATGTACCACTTTTGAAATGGGTTCCTAGCAGTCCAGATCTGTCACCTATTGAAACTTTGTGGCACGAGATGAAAAAGGTTCTACGACAACATCCTTCTCGTACAATATGGGATTGTTTTACACCAAATGTTTGCCAAAACTTGGTTAACACTATGCCCCAAAGAATTTCAGCCGTAATAAAAAATAAAGGTGATGTTACTCGATGGTAATTTTTCAATTGTTGCTTTGTTAACTTCGCGCATTTATTCGCACATTGTCTATTTGCTCAGATGTTCTATTAGTTATAGGTCTAAGTGATTTCAAATATGTATTTTTTACGAATAGAGTGTATCTAAAATGTTTTTGAGAAAATAAATTGTTTTAGAAGTAAATAGTTTCGTCATGTTTAGTTTATAAAGGCATATTTTGGTAGAAATCTTGAAGTGGGCCAACTGAAGTGAGAAGGGGCTCATATATTCTATTATTATTATTATCAGTACATGACTGGATTTAGATGGGGTATAGACAGGAATTTGACTACATTCTTTTTAATAATTATTCCAACAATCTACTAACGGCTGATACGTACGAGAATCGTTGACAGGCACTTGATCCATATTTCCGTCTCAACAAATATCGCACTTTACGTAACTTTTCTTGCTGATTTAGACTCGCATACCTGACACCATAAACCGTTCACGACAAGTCCATAATTCATAACATATTTCGCAAGGTGCATTATCATTTTATATCTCGGCTTAAGGCAATTAGTCTAATGCGCCTGTGTGTTTCTAAGGAAAAAATGTAGCGGCCACTTTCTATATATACATTTGTGTAGATTGCACACTGATCATAATGATAGCCTCTAATTATCTATAGATAAAACCGTTCATTCGTGCGTTTAGAAAAATAAACTTTTGTTGATGTAAATTTGCCACTAAGATCGCTTTACGCTAGGCCGCATCCTTTAGAATTCAACATTGGTTAGCGCATTCTATTCGGAGATAGCCAACCATGTACTGTATTCCAGCGTCAAAAAATTATCTCAAAAGAAATGAGGAATGATCATCCTCTACGCAATAATTAGAAATATACAAAAGGTTAGGGATGGCACTGTACATCATACAGGGTGGCGCATCGAAAACGAAACACGCATTTACTGGCAGCTCAGTTTTTTTTTTGAAAAACGCTCAGACCCGTCGATTTTGTTTTCGAGGGGGACACAAGTTTGGCAAAAAATCACGTTAGCACGTGCAGCCCCCTAAGCGGGGGTGACACCACCCCCAAAATCTTAAATGGAAAGGGGGGGGTCGAGTGATACCTTATTTTAAAGGTATTTTAATTTCTCTTTATAATGAAATATAATATATGTACTTCAGTTCAGTAGTTTTGAAGATTTATTGATTTGAAGCTTAAATAAAACTAATACATCATCATTACTGGAGATCAATACATTTGGCAGCAAAGTACTTTAAAAATGAAGAATGAACTGACCCGTTAGGCAAGTAAATGTTGAAAATGGCCACCGTGACTCTCCATGCGATAATAAAGATTTTGCTCAAAACGTTGCCGCACATTTTGCAATATTTAAGGAGTAATTTGAAGGCATCCATTCACAATTCTTTGTCGCAGGTCTTCTAATGATGTTGGCTGAGTGGCATAGATTTTGCTTTTTAAATGACCCCACATAAAGAAATCCAAAGGTGATAAATCTGGCGATCTTGGGGGCCATTCAGTGGCACCCCTTCTACCAATCCATCGATCTGGAAACGTCTGATCGGAATATTGTCGAACACCGTAATACGTAATGTGGTGGGGCACCATCCAGTTGGAACATCAACCTATTCGCAATGTACCGCCGATCATTCTGATTTTCAATTATGGCTGTTAATGCAGGATCTATGGCGTCTTCCAGTAATTCCAAATACATTTCACCGGTCAAATTTCCAGGTAAGAAAAAAGGACCAACTAAATGATCGCCAAAAATACCAGCCCAAAACATTTAATTTCTGTGGCTGCTGTGTATGAACCTCATGATACATTCTGTCATTAGAATCGGACCAATATCGGCAGTTATGGCGATTTACTACACCATTTAAGAAAGAAGAACATTCGTCGGAAAAGCAAGTGTTGAATGGAAAATGTGCATCGTTTATAATTCGTTCACTCATATCTTCACAAAATTGAAGGGTTTTTTGCAAAAACAACCAATGTTATTTTTCAGAAATTTGGTGCTGTTCGCACCATCGTATGTAAAAATAACGTTGTCAGATCCTGACCAACTATTACAGCAAGAACTGCCATAGTCAACTGCATAATGCAACTGTATGATCGCCCAGTTTGGCAAAAACAACCAATGTCCTCGCGAATTTTATCAAAAACAACCAATGTCAACAAAGTCGCGACACACATCAGTCAAGTGCACATGTGTTTATTGAGTAACAAGGTTAGTTTACCATTCATTCCCGCTTAAATTTTGTGGTGCAAAAACTAATCAAGGATAAAAAAAGACATAAAACGTGACAGAATGTCATCGAACATTCAGAGAGATCCTGATTCTACTGTAGAATGGCCTGCAAAAAGAAAAAGGAAAACAAGAAAATGTGAGGTTATAAAGCAGTTGAAAGTAGCTGGAGCAGCCCATACAAATCAAAAGGGTATTCATGTACCTGCTAGATCTATAGGACCGAACTGTGGGTAAGTTTCCATATTCAATTTTATTAAATGTTTAGTTTCATGTAAACTTGTTACATGGTTAGCAAAGAATCCGTGAGGTGGCAAATTTATCGAAAAAAGTCAAAGCAAAATCACTTTTTCCATTTCACTGATTCTCATTTTCTGTTGCAAAAGAATGTGATTTCCCTTTTTGAAGCTGTGGTGTTTTTTTTTTCAGATGCAAATGCTATAAGTGTTTTGATAAGATTGGTTTTAGAGAACGTCAAATCATTCTAGATAAGTTTAATTCACTTTCTTCCAAAGATGTACAAGATAGTTATCTGGCGGGTCTCATTTCATTCGACAACGTAAAGCAAAGAAGACCGAGACGGACTCATAACGACGAGGATGATGACGATGGGCCTTCATTTGATCATTCTGTTGCTTTTTACTACAAGGTTAGAACAGCTGGACAAGAAAAGGTTGTATGTCACACTGCATTTTTGAGCTTACATGGAATTTCAAGAGGTCGGCTTAGAAGAATTCAAGACTCTATTAAGGTTTCCGGTTTACCTCCTTATGGTGCACGTGGAAGACATAATAATAGACCATCTAAAACACCCAATGAAATATTAAATTTAGTAAGACTGCATACCAAGTCTTTTAGAGGAAGACAATATAAACATTATTCACGGCGAGATAATCCGGAAAAAATATATTTGCCTGAAGAATTGAGTGTAAGCAAAATGCATAAATTATTTTTGTACGAAGTTAGAGTTAATGTCTCCTATCTTGTTTATTACCAATTTCTTAAGAATGAATTCAATATTTCGTTTGGTATTCCTAGAACAGACACTTGCGCTAAGTGTGATGAACTAACATTAAAAATAAACTCTGCCGTTGTTAATGACATAAAACAACAACTTATTAATGAAAAAGATCTCCATTTGAGAAAAGCAGAAAAGTTCAGGCAAGTAAAGAACCATTACAAAGTAGAGGCGAAAGCCGGTAGATGCATGGCGATATCTTTTGATTTCCAACAAAATCTACCTTTATCTCTCATTAAAACTAGTGACGTCTTTTACAAAAGTCAGCTTTGGTATTATGTCTTTGGAATCCATGACCTAGCAGACGATTCTGCTGCTATGTACGTCTATACAGAGGATGTGGCAAGAAAAGGCGCCAATGATGTCACATCAATGATTTTACACTACTTGAACAATAAGGATCTAACACAGAGTCATTTAGTCATTTTTAGCGACGGGTGCTACGGGCAAAACAAAAACCACATTGTGGTTTATTTTCAGTATATGCTAGTACATGCATTGAGGCTATTTAAGAAAGTAACTCATGTATTTCCTATACGAGGTCATTCTTATCTACCCAATAATCAAGATTTCGCTCTTATCGAAAAAAAGAAAAGACGAAATAGCCCGGAAGTTCCCGAAGATTGGGATGCTCTAATACAGGAAGCAAAAGTAAATCCATCTCCTTTTGTTGTAGTTAATATGAGTCAAAATATGTTCTTCAATATCCAAAACGCATGCTCTTCGTATTTTCTTAAAACTCCCCGACCAAAGCTAGGCCTTCGGGAAGCACGCATTATCTTCCGACTCTGCATATGTCAAAACTAAAAATACTTATTCAGGAGCATGGACATACTGTGCTGTTCGAAATAAAAAAGTTTTGCCAAACAACTTAGAGCTAAAAGCTTTGTATGAAAAATCAGTACCAGTAAACAGTGTTAAAATACAACATATAACAGATCTGTCAGCCTTTCTAAAGAAACCAGCTAGTGTTGCATTTTATCAAAAATTTAATGTCACCGAATCAGCCACTAATATCGATCTCGATGAGGATGATAATAATGACGGACGTGATTAATATTGTGCAAAATATGTATATTTATCTTCTGAAGAACTTTTAAATTTATTTGTAAATTTAAATAAAGTGTCAGTTGCAATTTTTGTACTTTTTATTTTTAATTTTCAACAAAAACAGCCAATGTCAGACATTTCATCCTAATTTACAAAAAAAAACGGAGTTTATATAACATCCAAATGTATCTCCAAATCAGTAAAATACAGGTATATTTACTTACATGGCACAAAAAAATTATAACTTTAGCCATATCGGCTTAAAGAGCTTTTTTTAATACCCTGAAAATATTGAATATTTGACATTGGCTATTTTTGAAAAGAACCCTTCAATTGTAAACACCGATCAAAATCGTCTTCATTAAGTTCTT
Organism: Acanthoscelides obtectus; assembly: GCA_963669975.1. Classification (NCBI taxonomy): domain Eukaryota; kingdom Metazoa; phylum Arthropoda; class Insecta; order Coleoptera; family Chrysomelidae; genus Acanthoscelides; species Acanthoscelides obtectus. The sequence continues at coordinate 13,133,588 of CAVLJG010000004.1, forward strand.
GTACCAGGTAAATTTTATACTGATGAAAACTATGGGCCTTTAGAATCCATTGGACAGTACGTCGACTAACACCACACACAGCCTCCAATTTGCGAGTACTTAACGTAGGATCTACATAAACTTGCCCTAAAACCCCCACTTCTATTGCTTCGTTCCTTATGGGATTTTCAATGTTGCGTTTTTTATTGGCGACTGACCCAGTTTCCCGAAATTTAGCTACAAGTTCTAGAACATAGTTCGATAGTTCGATAATTTCAACTCTTTCTGCTGTGGAATATACCATGGTTAATTTATGTAATAAAGCGTTACAAGTTATTTTAGCAACAAACTTTGCAAATTATGTACTAAATTCCTATTTAAAATAAGTACGAGATATTTCCTTATCTTTTTTCAAGAAATAACTTTTTTGACACAAAAAAACGCTCCAATAGCTATTTTCAACAACAAAATGATAAACAAACCATAGGCGTAGTGAAGAAAGGCATTTACTTATTAAGTAACTTCTTTTAGTCAAATTTCTTCTGAAAGTAGTACAAACTAATCTGATGTACCTATTAAAGTCTACTTTAAGCTTCAAATCTATAAATCTTCAAAACTACTGAACTGAAGTACATTAATTTTATATCATTATAAAGGGAATTGAAAGACCTTTAAAATAAGGTATCATTCGACCCCCCTTTCCATTTAAGATTTTGGGGGTGGTGTCACCCCCGCTTAGGGGGCTGCACGTATTAACGTGATTTTTTGCCAAACTTGTGTCCCCCTCGAAAACAAAATCGGCGGGTCTTCAAAAAAAAACTAGCTGCCAGTAAATGCGTCTGTTTCGTTTTCGATGCGCCACCCTGTATAGACAAACCAACAGGTCAAACTATTAAAAGCGTATTAAACAATGTGTCGATTTGCCTGGCAACCACTTGGCATCCAACAAGCGCGATTATGAAAAAGGAAATGGGGAATTTCTCCCGCGGATGCGAGGTTTTCGCCTCGTGATAGCGAAGATAACTTGTACACGATAGATTACATCACAAGGGCGCTATTGTAACCACCCATATCAGCCGCACCGGTGGAGAAACATCGCTCCTGGGTACGATTTCATCCATCGATCAGCCGCTGATGGGTTGGTCGGTGGTACCGATCGACGCCGAGGCGTTACGGCACGGCGTCAAGCGGCGGGTGCCGAGTTACGCAGTCGAACATTGCCTTTTAGGGCAAGAAGTTTACCTACAAACGAGCACCGTGCCATCGGCCCCACAGCGCCAGCGGTTATACTCGCTCTCCGATCAAAACAAATTACGATGTGAAAATCACAAATTCGAGACAAGGATTTTGGGGAAAGTTATCGTTTGCATCTTGAGGAATCAGTCATTGGATTCGTAATACGTATATAGGAAAATGGTATACAGGGTGCGACAGCATACCTTCCCTTTTTAAAATGGGTTGATATTCGATTAAAAATTGTTTCGGAAAACAGATATAAAAAATAAAAATCCCAACCGCAAATATATGAATTACGAGACTAAAAAAAACTTAGGGGAAAGTCTTCAGTTCACGTACCTTACCTTTCACCTATACAGGGTGGTCCATCCATGTATGGACTGAATATTACTCATAAACAAATACATTTTGGGAAAATCTATTTATGGGATGCTATACATGACGTTTGAGGGCACATTTCTAAATTATTAGCCATTATACAGGGTGTCCCCATTTCGACCTACATATCAAAGTTGTGATTTTTCAAATGGCAAACCTCAAATTGTATTGCATATTTGGATAAACCAATCCAAAAGAAGAAAATTGATATAACATACTATGGGGTTTTGGTAATTAGCTACTGAGATATAAGGTGTTTTTCGGCAACCCATCAGTCCGCCATTTTGAAATTTGGAGTGCTGAATTTTGTATCAAAAAAAACTTACACACCTCAGCTTTTATCTTATTTGTTACTTTTTCGAATTTTAATTATTGCTCATACAGGGTGGTCAAAAACGCAAATTGTAAATTTTCTCAAAAATTTCAAATGCACCACCCTGTATATTTGTGTAAGTTTGGATTACATTTTTTATAAGCTTTTTTTATACTAGACACATAAGGGTTTTTACGGCTATTTTTCGGTTATTAGCACGTCTTTTATGGAACGGCTTAATTCCCTAGTATATCGCATCATCCTTGGAAACAAATAAGTTGTTGATTACTTACAAACTGTCAAAATTAGCTTTGTGAGCATTATAATAAAAACGTGTTTGAAGATGATTTTTTCTAAAGAAGAATTATGTTCGTTTTGGGCGAAGTCCAAAGAAATAGTTTCCTAGCATCTCGCATTTATATACAACGGTACCCTAATATGCGACATCTAAGGACGGAAACATTTTCCACTCTACGAGAATGTTTTGAATCAAGTGGAACAGTGGAATATAGTAAAAAATGTATAGATAATCCAAGTGTCACCAATGAGGCGAATCAGTTGTGAGGTTCTATTAAAGTTGCAGGAAAATCCCCATTTAAGTGCACGGCAAATTGGAGCAGAAACTGATATATGCAGTACTTCTGTCCAAAAGATTATTCACAAGGATCCATATCACCTATGCTTGCATCAAGGCCTTCGTCCTCAAGATTTCGCAGCTCGAATGGAGTTTAGTAGAATAATGCTTAATAAAGTGAGTGACGATACTACTTTCCTGGATAAGGTTCTTTTTAGCAATGGGGCAACTTTTAACGGAGCTTGAATGTTTGGGGAGGAGTTATTGTCAGACAGGTTATCGGGCCTTTCTTTCTCAGATTAACAGGTACAGAATACTTGAATTTTTTTAACGAGCATTTGCCTTTGCTTTTGGAGGATGTCAACCTGCAAACTCGGTTGCATATGTACTTCCAACATGACGGCGCACCTGCGCATTATAATAATCGTGTATTTGGACACCTGAAGTAACAATCGTTGGATCGGTCGTGATGGGCCTATATCTTGGCCTCCTAGATCACCAGATATGACACCGATGGACTTCTTTCTATGGGGCTACGTTAAGCAGGAGGTTTATAGATATCCGCCATCTACCCCGGAAAATATAAAGGAAAGGATTAAGGATGCTTTTCTGAACATAAGGGAACACACATGCTGAGGGATGTGCAACGGTCATTTATCCAAACACTACGGCTGTGTATTCAACATTGTGGAGATATTTTCGAGCAGTTTTTGTAGATTAGGTCTTGAGTAGTGATAGTCGTTTGTTTATGTTGTTGTTATAGTTCTTTTTCTCTATTACGCTTGAAGTTGATCTATACTGTTCTGATTGTTATTAGTTTTTTCGTCAAAATTGGGTTACCCTGTATAATTGCCAATATTTTAGAAATGTCAAATGTCAAATGTCATGTATAACATGCAATAAATAGATTTTCCCAAAATGTATTTGCTTTTGAGTAATATTCCGCCCACACATGGATGGGACACCCTGTATACCACAGTAGTTTGGATGCAGGAAGTCTCAGAAAAATTAAAATTTTTCAAAATTCTTGTATTAGGTTTATTCTTGAAAATGATGACATTTCGGAAAAATTTTGAGAAACCAATATAGAAAACAGATTCAAAATTTCTGCGATTACTTTATATCATAAAATTATTACACAAAAGAGACCTACCTACCTGTATAAATCGATGTGAAGTTCACGATATTAATATTTGATCCAAAGTCCTCATCAGTCTTCCTACCCATAAAGCCACTATATGTTTATATAAAAGGAGGTATTGGTGCAAAAATGGCTAAGGAATATAACAACATGCCTCAGGAGTTTATGGGGCTCAGAGAGCTCCCATTTAAGAAGACAATTAAATCTAAGAACAAACAGCTGGTACAATTATTATTATTATTATTATTATTATTATTCAGTCGATGGATGTCATAGTGGAGCGCTAGAGTATAAAGTTTCGTCCCGATACAGTTCAGTCGCCATCATGCGTTGGCCCTGCCGTGGACCGAAAATCAATGTTGCGATAACCACGGTTTCTTGATGATCTTTATTGTCAACCTTACACTTCACGGGTGAACGCGTATGAGCGTCTTCTCGAAATCGTACCTGAGGACGCTATTGTTTTGTTTTTTTTTTTAGTGATGAAGCCGATTTTTATTCGTGTGAATTTGTCTACAAACAAAATATACGCTACTGGGCTGACACCAATCCTCCGTAATTACATTAGAGGCCTTTGCATTCACCAATAGTCACTAAATGAGAGAATCATTGCATCCAGTTCTTGAATGGTGAAATTTAGACTTTTTATAGAATCATTTACCAAATTTATTGGAAGACGTACCTCTAAGCATTTACAGAGACATGTGGTACCCAGCAAGATGGTTACCCGGCGCACTATGCCCGCTAGTACAATTACGTGGCCAGCCCGTTCACCTGACTTAAATCCACTCGATTTTTTTTACTGGGGAGCTGTAGAAGAAAAAGTTTGCTGCCGATCGAAAATATAGCTGAGTCGCGAGACAGAATAACGAAAGCAGCTGAATTTGTTGATAACGGAAGATTTGCCCGTCTGATAGCCCGATTGTTCTTAAAAAGATGTCATTGCTGCTCAAGGAAGGCAGTTTGATCATTTATTGTAAATTCAATAAATACATTCACGAATTAATAAAAGTGGCGTTACTATATGTCTTGCTGTCTCTCCCTGCAGACATTCGTCAGAAAATTTCTGACAAAAGAGCTGCAATTAAGCAAACGAACAGGTCTTGTCAGCCAGATAACATTCGCAGAGCAACGAATCTTGTTCATGAAGTGAGAAATGCTCTTCATGAATTCCGTAATGAGCAATGGAGCGACTTTCTGTCGGGGATGCTTGACTCAAGTATTCCTCTCTGGAAAGTTGCAAAGTCGCTCAGAAACGGAAAGCGGGAACAACTCCCGCACATCCACGGTCCTAGGGGCATAGTCTGTTGGACAAAGGAAAAAGTCGAGGTTTTCGCTGATGCAATGGAAAGTCAGTTCTCTCCCAACGATGACCTTGATAATGACTTCGACGAGGAGGAACATATTGTAAGATCTGTCAGGAGATATTTTAGGGCCAACGACGTCAGTGGCAGTAGTGTCTCCCTTAGTGATTTTTCCTTAGAGGAATCTTCAGAAGATTCCTCAACTGAAGAGCTGCATGGCACATTAGCGGAATCTCCTGAGACTCCGTATTGCACACCAGCAGAGCTTCAAGGTCATATTAAATACCTCATGGTGCGTAAAGCACCTGGAGAGGATCGAATCACTAATAAGGCGCTGAAGCTACTTTCGCGGAAGTCCTGAACTTATCTCGTGGCAATAATCAATGCCATGCTAAGGACCCAGCACTTCCCAGCGACGTGGAAGACCGCTGATATCATAATAATTCCAAAGAAAGTGGGTTCGATATTCCCCCAGGATTACCGCCCCATTAGTCTATTGTCAGTTCCTTCTAACTTCGCTGAAAAGGTGATTCCACGTCACCTTGAAAATTCCTCGTCAGACCACAATGTGATTCCTGACGTGCAATTTGGCTTTCGGTCTGAGCATAGTACGGAGCTGCAGGCGATTAGGCTTGTTGAATGAGTAACCAGGGGGTTCACCCATAACGAGAGTACTGGCATCTTGCTTCTGGATGTCTTAAAGGCATTTGACAAGGTGTGGCACAAAGGCCTTCTCTACAAATTGATCCTTTCTGGCTCCTAAAACTTTTGAAGTCCTTTCTCGAGGGTAGGAAATTTCAGATCAAAATTAATAACGTTCTGTCGACAACATGGCCTATCAAAGCCGGTGCCCTCAGGGTTCGGTTCTTGGACCAGTCCTTTATTCATTTTTTATTCATGACGTCCCTTGACCCAGCAACTTTGAAATCTATCTCTATGCTGATGATACTGCCCTGGTGGCCCAGTCGTGCTCTGGGGATCTAGTTTACGATACGCTGCAAAGTGCAGTGGTCGAGGTATTGGAATGGGCGAATCGGTGGCTGATCAAAATTAATCATTCGAAAACGCAGGCAATTTATTGTACTAAAAAACGTAGCGGCGCCCCGTCTGAGGTTTCAGTGAATGGAGCTCGGGTACCTTGGGAAAGCTCTGCTAAGTATCTTGGTGTCATGACCTGGCAGAAGCACACTGAAGCGTTAAAAAATAAATTCCAAATCTCGTTTCGGCAAATCTACCCTATGCTATGTAGAACATCAAAATTAAGTTTGATCAACAAAGTTCGGCTATACAAGATAGTTATTAGACCAGCGATCACTTACGCAAGTGCGACTTGGTGTTTCCTCGCCAAAACGCATTTGCGTAGCCTGCAGATTTTGCAGAACAGAACCTTGCGTACAATCACTAACGCCCCATGATATGTTTCCAACGAGACCCTTCACAGAGACCTTGAAATCCCTTACCTAAGGGACTATATCAAACAACAAGCGCAGCTACGTTATAATCAAGCGGAATCGCATAGCAACCCTTTGTTGCGCGAGTCAGTAGACTACACAGTCGAGCAAGTTCGCAAGCACACAAGGCCGCGACTCGCACTGTGAACAAAATTAAATCGTGCGACTTTAGGTCCAACCAAAATTATAATTTTTCTTCAACAACCGATCTCAAAATTAATTTTAGGATCAATTTAAAATTGCCGGACACTAATTAACACCCCTCTAGTTGACGCACTTCTTTTTTTTTGCTCTCTCTCCTTCCTTTCTTCTTCCTTTCTTTCTCCCTAACTTTGCTTGGTATCTGGGCAACCAGACCTGACAGTCCTACTGACTTACAAGACTTTAACCAAGAGCAAAGGTCCTACGGACCGCTCTGACAGACAATTACGGAAAGAGAGATGTCTTGCGGTCACTACGTAGAATAACAACTGCCCGTCACTCCACCTGAGAAAAAATTTAAGTTTATAGTAATGTGACTGAAAGAGGGTGTAGAGTTTTCCGATATTTCCGATTTTCTTTTAAAGCCTATTGTCTGAAAAGTAGACGATTCAGATTTTTTTATATCTTTCTGAAAACCATTATGACTTGGCCTTTACCCGTTTCCGGCTTGTCGTCGACTTTTGGGACAATCTGTAAAACATCCATTAACCTTAATATCTCGTTTACGAAATTTTTCGCGATTACAATACTTCCAGGCCAATGTGGCGCGCAGTGTAATAAAGTTTTTGAGCAAATTGTTCAGTATCGTTCACGAGGATTTAAAACCCGCTCGAAAAATGTACCTTATCAGCCGCTGTCGTCCACATTTTAGAAAACGACATTCTTGCAGATACCAGTGGCCGGCGAAATTTATACTAATTAATTTCCTTGGCCAGTCAGTGCAGGATTATATAATCTAAATTAGGTTAAAATGCATGTTTGTGTCTTAATAACATAAAATTGTACTTGAGCCTAAAACGGCAATGCTTCAGGCATACCAAGGACCGAGACGCTGAAAGAGAAATTCTTTACGATCCTTATTTGTTGGATTTTCGGTAACGCACTCCACAGGTGATACAGAATGCTTTAGGCTGTTCTTTTACTTTCCACACCACTGCTGAGGAAGAATTGTAATGGCTAATAAAAATTGGATATGAAATATTACGTTTTTTGAACGGAAAAACAGAGTCACACATTTTCGTATGTCTGTCTGTCTGTCCACTAATCCTTGATTAGGATATTGATACAAATTTTACCGGAAACACTTTGTAGTTTTTTTAAATCGATCAAGTGGCAACGGAGCTAATAATATACTAAGTGACATATAAATCCGAACACCCAGTTTAAATGGTTTTATTTTAATAAAATTTTGTATAAGTACTTAATGAAGCATAATAAGTAAATGATAAAAATTTCAAAATGATTGAACTGCTTTAAAGCCCTTTGACCTTTAATAATGTGTGGATGCACCCTGATGTGCTACGCATTCTCCAACGAGCGTAGGCATGCTTCTGATCAGGTGGTCAATGTCCTCCTGTGGTATCTCATTCCAGGCAACCACCAACTTCTCTCGAAGTGCTTCTAGAGTCTGAGGAGGACGTTGCAAATTGAGCAATCTCCTACCCATCATATCCCACACGTGCTCAATTGGGGATAAGTCGGGAGGTCTTGGTGGCCATGGTAACAATGTGACATCATTATGTTGAAAGAAGTCTATTGTGACTCTTGCAACATGTGGTCGGGCATTATCTTGTTGGAAAGTTGGATCTGCCAGGGTGTCAAGATAGGGTAAAAAATGGGGTTCTAGAACTTCGTGGATATAACGCTGCGCGTTCATGTTACCTCTGATGAAGATTAAAGGTGACCTGGAACCATAAGCTATAGCACCCCAAACCATAACTCCAACAGTGTGATGAACATGTCTTTCAACAAAAAACTGTGGATTCCTCCTTTCACCACGTCGCCTTCTAACCCTGGCACGACCATCGTGCATGCCTAAACAAAATCGAGACTCGTCACTAAAGACAATACTGTTCCATTCCTAATCCCAGAGTGACCGTTGTCTGCACCACTCAAGGCGATTACGTCGGTGTTCTCGAGTTAAAGGGAGGACCCAGTGTGGCCGGTATGAAAACAAGCCAAAACTTCTCATTCGTCGGTAAACACTTCGCGTGCCAATAGGTCTTCCGTGTTCTGCAAGCCATTCATTTGCAATGGACCTGGTAGTGGAGAAACGGCCCCTTAAGGCCGATAATCTTAGGCGGCGATCTTCCCGGTCTGTTGTTCTACGGCGGTGTCCAGTGCCCCTTGCTCTTTGCGTACACAGTGTCTACACTTCTTTGCACTCTAACTGCAATTGCCCGAAAAGAAAGTCCAACTTCCCGAAGTCCCACTATACGGCCCCTATCAAACTCACTAAGTTGACGAAATCGTACAGGTCTCCGTACTCTTGGCATCGTAACCGATCGTAAAGGATGTCAAGAACCAAAATCCGCCAACGTTGATTCTTTACTGCGGCTGAAATATTCATTTTTAGAGCGTTAGTGAATTAAAAAAAAGCAGTATAAAAACCGGAATGTCCAACTGATAAGGCTGAACATTTTTTCACTTGTTATTTACAGTAAGATAAATACATTCACCAACTTTTATTAAAATAAAACCATTTAAACTGGGTGTTCGGATTTATATGTCACTTAGTATAAATAATTGAAATCGTTCAAACTTTATTTTTGACGCTCCGGTGGCTCCTGTTGATTTTTAGAAGAATTTGTGTAGGGGTTGAAAATTTCTGGGTTGGGAGTTGTGGTGGGTCGGGGGGAAAAGGGGCGATTAAACTTCGGCGAGAGAAAACGCTTTCTATATAACGTTTTGATCTTCCTCGGAAGAAATTTGGAAAAAGATACAATTTGGCCTTAAACTTTTTTCGGACTCGTTTTTTACTACTTTTTTTATTTTTATTTTTATTATTTTGAGTAGAAGAAAAGTTCGACATGCTACATTTTGTGTTACAAAAATACTAAAAACACTGCAGAAGTATTTCCCCCAATTACGCAGGTAGTTAAGTCCGTAAAGTTCCATTCAAAAAGCCTCTTACGTCTGGGAATCTTTAGAAGCAAATTGGGAAAAATGTATGAGGAGCCACATCCACAGCCCAATTTATTTAGCATAAAAATAGATATCACCCCTATAAATTCAGGATTTCTCAAGCGTTTAGACCAGAGGATAGCGAACGGCACCAGCATTTTTGTGAGTGGTACAAACGAACGTGTGAAGAGATTTCCCTTCAAAAAAAAAAAGATGGTCCGACGAGAGTATGGTCACTAATAATGGTATCTTCAGTCGCCGCAACATTCATTACTGGGCTTAAGAAAATCTGTGGGCTTAAAAAATATCCAGATATCAAGAACGTTTTGGGCTTAATATCTAATCTCTAAGGCCCGTATCGTCAGTCGTCCCTACAATTGTAGGGCGCGTTTATGGCCTCCTTGATTGTCATAGTTTTCTACTTCTCCGTGTCAGCGCTCTATTTTGAGGTTATGTCAGAAACATCTATTTGCATCAAATTGTGCTTGCTTTTGAGTTATATCATGTTTTATCAGCCTGAAATTTCCTACAATTTAAAAAGAAAACATATCTTCACAATAGGAGAGCGCTGACGCTGACACGGGACAAGTGTAATCTAGAAATTTTTGAAGGAGAAAAAGAAGTATGACAATCAAGGAGGCCATAAACGCGCCCTACAATTGTAGGGACGACTGACGATACGGGTCTAATTGTAGGAACCAAAATATTAGGTCCATCCATTTCCCACAATTCATTAACTGGAGGCACGGCATTTTCAATTGTTGCAACAAAATCTAGAACACTGCCTGGATAATTTACCTTCGGCACAGGTTGATAGCTGTTGGTTTCAACAAGATGGTGCTCCTGCACATAACTCTAAGCAGTTTCGAGAGTGACTTTCTCCAGGACGGTGGATTGCAACCTCCAGTGAAGTGTACTGGCCAGCGCGTTCCCCGGATTTAACCCCTCTATTTGGGATTTTATTAAAAACCAATTTCATCAGCATACTTCTTAAACTGAGAGGCAGTTAACGAGAACGTGCAGTGGTAACATTTAGTATGATTACACCAGAAATGTTACGTGATGTTTTGAATTGTACTGTTAGAAGATCATATGCATGCTTAGAAAATAATATTTGAACACGTACTGTGAATAAAATAAAAATAATGTTAAAAATGTATTCGTTATTCTGAATGTCACTAGATTAAGCATTATTTTATAAAATTTCATCCCACCATACAATTATGTAATATGTAATATGCATCTATCGGTAATCACACAATCTTACCTCAAGCATTTGTTTGCAACACCTACTGAAAATAAAATAAAAAACATATTTTTTTATAACTAAGAAGACAAATGTTACATGTGATACATCTATCAATTCGCAGAAAAAGATGCTCTCTGATAGATTTTTCAATGTACAATATACAAAACTTTGTCAATATAATAGTTGTTTAAAAGCTGTTTAGAATTTTGAAATTTGGTAATGTGGTTTAATTTAATCCTTAGCTCTGCAAAGCCCTGAAAAAAATTAATGGAATTGGTTAATTGCAAGATTATTACTACATTTAAAAAATAATTGGTCCTAGATCTTTTATAATATATTCTTTTGAATCAGCAGTCTAAAATTAACAGAAAATGGTGATATAATATTTTTGTCCGGGTAGACCTGTCATCTACCGCCCTGTCGTCATAAGAACGGTACTGTGTGTGTAAAAAAGGAAAGTATTAACATTATAGAGGCTATGGGCAGGTTTTGTCTGTATTTTGAAAAATATGATGCTGGACATCGCCTTGGGTTAAGTACTACCTGTGGTAGCCCGGTTTCGTAGCAGCCTGCGACTGGCTTGGCGCTCATTGAAATTCGTACATTAAGTTAGTTAATTAGGAGGCTCATTAGCAGAGAGACGCTGAGAACAACGCATCGCGCGCTACCACATCCACATCGCACTGCTTTCTTCGATTTTTACAAATTAACTGGTACCTTCTTAATTGGTCTTGCCGTTTTGCTACCGCTCTGGCGCCCAATAAACTGTAGATTACATCTTGGTACTCACTCCACATTCAATCAAGTACAGTGGACCCCCGATAATCCGGCCCCTGGATAATCCGGCGCCCCCTGTAATCCGACATGTCTTTGAATATGTATTACATACATACGTATGTGACAATCTTCGCTAATGTAGATCACGCACGTTTGAACAGGTTACAACTTGTATGCGCCACCGCTATCCTACTCGACGCGTAAGCATCGTTTTACTTAGTTTGAATTTGACTACTGGTGATAGCGGTGTGGCCTAGCGTGCGTTCATTGTTTACTATTTATTCATTGTGTATTAAGTATAGTACCTAGTAATGTCATCACAAACTCAGAAGCGAAAGCACAAAACATTGACAATTAAAGAAAAATGTGAAAGCTGAACATCCAGAAGTGGTAGAAGCTTTGTACATGTGGTTTCTTCAGGAAAGAAATAGGCATGCACCAATTTCAGGACCCATGTTGGCTATGACAGCTAAGTTTTTTTATAAGGAAATAACAAAAAAATATGATTTTGTGGCCAGCAAAGGATGGCTAAAACGTTTTAAAAGTCGTTATGGCATACGTTTAATGACTATTCAGGAGAGAAACTTTCTAACGATGCCACCTGCATAGAGCCGTTTAAAATAAGATTTTTGCAAAAGGTGAACGATTTAAATCTTGACCCGTCACAGGTGTACAATGCAGTCGAATCAGGGCTTTTTTGGCGTGTGATGCCTAACAAAACTTTCGTTTCTTGGAACGAAAAATCCGTACCTGGACGAAAAGTAAGTAAAGAGCGTATAACCATACTACCATGTGCTAACGCTGCGGGCACACGCGCTTAAGATGATGGTCATTGGGAAATCTAATAAACCACGGGCATTCAAACACATTGATTTACCTGTACACTATTACGGACAAAAAAGTGCATGTATGACAAAAGACCTTTTCAAAAAATGGTTTGATGAATGCTTCGCACCTGAAGTTAGAAAATGGTTAAAAGATCATAATTTTCCTCAAAAAGCGTTGTTGCTTCTTGATGACAACTGAGGATAAATGCATCACTGCGATGTTTCTTCCGCCAAATTGCACTGCATTGATTCAACCAATGGACCAGAATATCATTCAGTTTGTCAAGCAAGACTATAAGAAAAACCTACTTCTGAGAGCCATATCAAAAGACCAACCAATAGAAAAATCTTTAAAAGAATTTAATATGAAAGACTTGGTTTTTGCTCTTTGTCAGTCGTAGAATGCGTTACCGTCATCAACTATTAAATCGTCTTGGAAAAAGTTATGGCCAGATATAGTCACCACTCCTAGCAACGTTCCACAAATCAGTGTTAGGTACTTCGGAAGTTATAGAACAAGTCGCTACTGAAACACAGATAAGTCCGGAAGATTTTGAAATCTGGTGCCGTGGAATGGACAAAGAGGAAAATGTTTTTCATGAAATGTCTGACGAAGAGATTATAAAAGAGGTTTCTAATTATACAACAAACAATCAGGAAAATAACGACGACGTGATTGCATCTGCTCCACAAGTCACAGCACATGACGCAATTAACGCCTTTGAGCTAGGTTTACAGTAGGCTGAAGAGAATGGTACATCCTACAACTAACTTTTACTTTTGAGAAGACTGAGGGACAAAGCTCTGATCTCGCGTTATAACAACCTTATACAAAAAAAATGATGAATATTTTCAAGCTTCATAATTTGATAAATTCATTAATGATTAATAATTCTTGATTATATTGGTACATATGTATGTGCATATATGCTCAATTTTATAATAAAACGTAAGCTCTCTATTGTTATTTCATTTACTAAATTCGACATACATAAACTATGTATGATTTGTACTTCTACTTCAAAGTACATACATATACATAACATATACTAAGTGACATATAAATCCGAACACCCAGTTTAAATGGTTTTATTTTAATAAAACTTTGTATAAGTACTTAATGAAGCATAATGAGTAAATGATAAAAATTTCAAAATGATTGCACTGCTTTAAAACCCTTTGACCTTTAATAATGTGTGGATGCACCCTGATGTGCTAAGCATTCTCCAACGCGCCTAGGCATGCTTCTGATCAGGTGGTCAATGTCCTCCTGTGGTATCTCATTCCAGGCAACCACCAACCCCTCTCGAAGTGCTTCTAGAGTCTGAGGAGGACGTTGCAAATTGAGCAATCTCCTACCCATCATATCCCACACGTGCTCTATTTTGGATAAGTCGGGAGACCTTGGTGGCCATGGTAACAATGTGACATCATTATGTTGAAAGAAGTATATTGTGACTCTTGCAACATGTGGTCGGGCATTATCTTGTTGGAAAGTTGAATCTGCCAGGGTGTCAAGATAAGGTAAAAGATGGGGCTCTAGAACTTCGTGGATATAACGCTGCGCGTTCATGTTACCTCTGATGAAGATTAAAGGTGACCTGGAACCATAAGCTATAGCACCCCAAACCATAACTCCAACAGTGTGATGAACATGTCTTTCAACAAAAAACTGTGGATTCCTCCTTTCACCACGTCGCCTTCTAACCCTGGCATGACCATCGTGCATGCCTAAACAAAATCGAGACTCGTCACTAAAGACAATACTGTTCCATTCTTGATCCCAGAGTGACCGTCGTCTGCACCACTCAAGGCGATTACGTCGGTGTTCTCGAGTTAAAGGGAGAACCCAATGTGGCCGGTATGAAAACAAGCCAAAACTTCTCATTCGTCGGTAAACACTTCGCATGCCAATAGGTCTTCCGTGTTCTGCAAACCATTCATTTTCAATGGACCTGGTAGTGGAGAAACGGTCCCTTAAGGCCAATAATCTTAGGCGGCGATCTTCACGGTCTGTTGTTCTACGGCGGCGTCCAGTGCCCCTTGCTCTTTACGTACGGCCTTCTCGAAGCCATGCCTGACAACACCTAACCTCAGTGTCTACACTTCTTTGCACTCTAACTGCAATTGCACGAAAAGAAAGTCCAGCTTCCCGAAGTCCCACTATACGGCCCCTATCAAACTCACTAAGTTGACGAAATCGTACAGGTCTCCGTACTCTAGGCATCGTAACCGATCGTAAAGGATGTCAAGAACCAAAATCCGCCAACGTTGATTCTTTACTGCGGCTGAAATATTCATTTTTAGAGCGTTAGTGAATTAAAAGAAACAGTATAAAAACCGGAATGTCCAACTGATAAGGCTGAAAATTTTTTCACTTGTTATTTACAGTAAGATAAATACATTCACCAACTTTTATTAAAATAAAACCATTTAAACTGGGTGTTCGGATTTATATGTCACTTAGTATATATAATCTTACCATTGGATATGTAATTTGTCAGATTACAAGGTAGTCTTGTAAAAAATTCCGGACTATAGGGGGTCTTAGGCAGTGCTCTATAATCCGACAAATTCGATAGTCTGACACTGCCCTGCAGAATGTTTGTCGGATTACCGGAGGTCGACTGTATGTGTTAAATATACTAAGTGACATATAAATCCGAACACCCAGTTTAAATGGTTTTATGTTAATAAAAGTTGGTGAATGTATTTATTTTACTGTAAAAAACAAGTGAAAAAATTTTCAGCCTTATCAGTTGGACATTCCGGTTTTTATACTGATTTTTTTTAATTCACTAACGCCCTAAAAATGAATATTTCAGCCGCAGTAAAGAATCAACGTTGGCGGATTTTGGTTCTTGACATCCTTTACGATCGGTTACGATGCCTAGAGTACGCTGACCTGTACGATTTCGTCAACTTAGCGAGTTTTATAGGGGCCGTATAGTGGGACTTCGGGAAGCTGGACTTTCTTTTCGGGCAATTGCAGTTAGAGTGCAAAGAAGTGTAGATAGACACTGTGGTTAGGTGTTGTCAGGCATGGCTTCGAGAAGGCCGTACGCAAAGAGCAAGGGGCACTGGACCCCGCCGTAGAACAACAAACCGTGAAGATCGCCGCCTAAGATTATTGGCCTTAAGGGACCGTTTCTCCACTACCAGGTTCATTGCAAATGAATGGTTTGCAGAACACGGAAAACCTATTGGCATGCGATGTGTTTACCGACGAATGAGAAGTTTTGGCTTGTTTTCATACCGGCCACACTGGGTCCTCCCTTTAACTCGAGAACACCGACGTAATCGCCTTGAGTGGTGCAGACAACGGTCACTCTGGGATCAGGAATGGAACAGTATTGTCTTTAGTGACGATTCTCGATTTTGTTTAGGCTTGCACGATGGTCGTGCCAGGGTTAGAAGGCGACGTGGTGAAAGGAGGAATCCACAGTTTTTTGTTGAAATACATGTTCATCACACTGTTGGAGTTATGGTTTGGGGTGCTATAGCTTATGGTTCCAGGTCACCTTTAATCTTCATCAGAGGTAACATGAACGCGCAGCGTTATATCCACGAAGTTCTAGAACCCCATCTTTTACCCTATCTTGACACCCTGGCAGATCCAACTTTCCAACAAGATAATGCCTGACCACATGTTGCAAGAGTCACAATAGACTTCTTTCAAACATAATGATGTCACATTGTTACCATGGCCACCAAGATCTCCCGACTTATCCCCAATTGAGCACGTGTGGGATATGATGGGTAGGAGATTGCTCAATTTGCAACGTCCTCCTCAGACTCTAGAAGCACTTCGAGAGGAGTTGGTGGTTGCCTGGAATGAGATACCACAGGAGGACATTGACCACCTGATCAGAAGCATGCCTAGGCGCGTTGGAGAATGCGTAGCACATCAGGGTGCATCCACACATTATTAAAGGTCAAAGGGCTTTAAAGCAGTGCAATCATTTTGAAATTTACTTATTATGCTTCATTAAGTACTTATACAAAATTTTATTAAAATAAGACAATTTAAACTGGGTGTTCGGATTTATATGTCACTTAGTATACAATAAAACTTCAGGTAAGCAGTAACCTAGCATGTTCAAGTTAATTCCATCACTCCCTGTAGCAGGTGACTTGATAGAAGTAACTATGTCCAAAATTTATTCAGCGGTCATCATCCTAAATGTAAATGGAGTTACATCTTACCTGTTAAAGCTGTTCTCATAAAACTGTCAATCAAACGGGAATTGATATTAAGATTGTGGTAATTTAACATAAAGTGGTTATTGACTTCGTTAGCGTCTAATAGATCATAGGGTATTTCAATGTATTTCTGGGGACAAATATTCATTACTCTCAGCTGACCCCAAGCCTTTCTAGAATTGAGACTATCAGAGCGAGATAAATATGTCCTTTTCTCACGCCGGATTGAAGCAAGTGAATAATTTCTTAACTGTTTATACGCTGTCCAATTTTCGTCTGATGGATTGTGGCGAAATGTAATTAAAGCCTCATCTCTCACCTTAAGAATGACCTCAAGTGCAAAAGTTAACCATGGAGCAGCTTTTTTGGTGACACGAGCCGTTCGAATAGAAGCATGAAAGTTAAAAAGCTCAATAAGCACCCCATAAAGGATCAGAATTTTGCAGTTAATATCAGTAATATACAGCATTTCTTCTAGGCCAGCTGCAGCCAAATCCTGTTTGAATTTGATTACATCAGTTCCTATAGGTTATGAATTTTTCCTCCGATGAAACGATTTTTAGATTTAACTCACAAAATACTAGTTTATCGTCAGGTATCAGATCTGCATTTAAGGTACCAGAGTTGAGAACACTTTCAATATTATTTAAAAATATGACATCAATTAAAGTAGAACTAAAACGAGAAATACGAGTTGGCTCATCGATGACCTGCCTGAAACTATAAAAATCAAGACAACTGCTGAGTACATTAGTGGTATCGAACATATCAATATTCATGTCTCCAAGAAGAATGTCATCATATTGAAACAAAATTCTCTATGTGGTTTATACTATCATTGATAGAACAGTGAGGAGGTCTATAAAGTACCGCAACAAACAGGCTTACGGAATTGATTCTAAAAGATATACAATCGTTAGAAAATCCATCTAATCAATCAATGAAGCAGTTAAAACGCACAAAAAATACAAAAATGTCACTTGCTGATCAGCTGTTCATGCCAGTGAGCGTCAAAACGTGATGGATACTCGTGAAGCAGGGTTTAGTTGCAATATCAATGTTAATAACCAAACTAAACCCAAATTCAAGATGAGATGTAAATAATAACAGTTAGCGCGTGATCTCTCGGTAACAGGTGGGGGCAACGCCTCTTATTGGTCAATTCGCCATTAAATTTCAAGCGGTCGCCTGGCGGAATAATGCGCGGGGCAGGGGCAGGGCAGGCAGAGTTGCATTCAGGCCACCGACCGTCGCGTGTATCACTGCGTGCTCGTGTTTCCGTATTCACATTGCTTGGTTGTTGCTGTTGTTGTTGTTAAGTGTATTTGAGTAATTTGTTAAGTTTCTGTTTGTTATTGTTATTCCTCGTAATTATTTGTTTTGAGCCAATCCTGAACATGTCCAGTTCAGATACTGCTGACGAGGCTGTAGGCTACTCCCTTAGCCCTCCTAGAATGCGATAAAAAAAGGCATCTTAGCGTAGACATGAAAGACGTCATATTGAATACATTCAAGATAGAGCGGAAGGAAGACGAAACATCAACTAACCCGAAAATAGCACTGAAAGTGGCAGATAAAATTGGGGTATGCCAAGCGACAGTGTACAATGTTTTGAACGAACATAAGAAAAAGCATGCCTTTTCCAAGCCAATGACGGGTAAAAATCGCAAAAGTATCATAAGATCGTAGGATGACGCTGACAAGCATGCGATTCGGAGGAAAGTGCACGGGTTCTTCTTCAGAAACGAAATACCGACAGTTGATAAAGTACTACGGGAGGTTAACGAGGATGCTATGTCACCAAATTTCAAACGTTCGACTATTCATAAACTTTTGAAGCATCTTAATTTCGAATGGAAGAAACAAGGTCGTAACAGCTTACTTATGGATAGAGAAGAAATTATTCTGTGGAGGAGAGAGTACCTGACCAAAATTAAATCATTCAGGGATCAGCACAGGAAGATCTATTATCTGGACGAAACCTGGATTAACGCTGGGCACACTACTAGGTATGGGTTGACAAAACTGTGACTTCATCCAGAAGGGCATTTCTAGATGGACTGTCGACCGGATTTAAAAATCCAGCAGGTAAATGGATCGAAGTAGTTCACGGTATCAATTTTTGCGCACAATATCTCTCTATCTTCGTACCTACAAGACGTGCATGTGTACTTAGCGGATTTTATCTTTCTAGGCAAAGGAAAAAGGCTCATTTTTTTCCACATTGGGTGTGAAGATGGCTTCGTGGATGACGGCTTATAGTCTTTTGAGTCAAAAAAAACACTGACTACCATGATGAGATGAATGGCGAAGCATTCGAGAAGTAGTTTTCAGGCATTTTACCACGTCTCGAAGACAATTATGTGGTTGTTTCTCGCAAAATAGAAAAAATCCCAACTTTAGCTTCTAGGAAATCAGACATTCAGAGCTGGCTCCGTTTCAAAAATATAACTTTCGATCCTTCCTTGCTGAAATTACAACTATTAGATATTGTGAAACAACACAGACCAATACATGATAAATATGTCATAGATGAAATGGCCAAAGCACACCACAAAACAGTACTCCGTTTGCCGCCTTACCACTGTGAGCTCAACCCCATTGTGCTCATATGGGCAGATGTTAAGAATTTTGTTGCTGCACACAATACAACATTTAAATTTTCTGACATGCAAGAGCTGTTCAGAATTGCTATACAGAGGGTCACACCAGAAAGACGGCAAAAATGTGTACAGCATGTTCAGGAGAAAGTGGAGGTAGCAATGTGGGAGCTGGACAACATAATTGAGAGAGATTTTGAATCCATCATCATTTCTCCATGTTGTCTAGTTTGAAAAATCTGTAGAAAAACTTAGCATCCCTTCAAGAATAAAAATTTGATTTCGCGACACCCTTAACTATAACTACTTCACTATATTAGATAATTTCGTTAAATACTGTCATCTTTGTTTTACAACACGTTGGTGGTAGTCCATCATTCCGAGGTAGCCCTGAATGCGGCCCTGTATGCCGTCCTTGCTTTTGGCAATCACGCATCCATTCTATCTTGGGTGTAAATACACTTTAGGTTATGTACAATGTGATATTTGACCAACACATTTTCTGACTAAAAGGAGGCTTAAAGAAGAAACGAAATTTTCTTAGCGTCGGTAACCTTATAAGAGGAAACTATTTCTCATACAAATAATTTCATGGAAATAAGAGTGATTAGACCAATATTTTGTATTAATGTTTCTGCCTAACTTTCTGGAACACCCTGTACATGATGTTGTAGGTGAGTGGCATCAGGCGCCGCGTTTCTGGCCAGAAAAAAAGCAGAAAGAAGTATCGTGTCCGTTCCGATTGTGTGTTCGCAAAATGTCGTAGGCATTTTAACATTGAACCACATTGTAACACCTACATGCCCAACAATAAATTATCGATCTGTAATAAAATGCCTAGATAATTGAGGCGGTCGAGGAATTTGAGTAGGTTCCGCGGAACGCCGTTGTTAGGTGCTGCTTGGATTTTTTACACCAAATTTATGCACATATTACTTTCTGTCCGCATACGCATTCAAAGTGCTGATACAGGGTGATATTTTTATTCATACACTGTATAATTCTTCAAAAAATCTGCGATGTCAAATACGGTCTTGTCTCGAGGGTTTTAAAATTTGCTAGCTTGCTAGCCCGAGCCCCTTCAAAAAATTTCGGGGTTGATACGTAATAATGATATGGTGTCCCATGTATGGGGATCGCAATACCTGTCGTAGATACAGCTTAAGTTGAATTAGGAAAAAACTCCGTTTTCTATGGAGCGTATTTATACTAAGTGACATATAAATCCCCAGTTTAAATGGTTTTATTTTAATAAAAGTTGGTGAATGTATTTATCTTACTGTAAATAACAAGTGAAAAAATTTAGCCTTATCAGTTGGACATTCCGGTTTTTATACTGCTTTTTTTTAATTCACTAACGCTCTAAAAATGAATATTTCAGCCGCAGTAAAGAATCAACGTTGGCGGATTTTGGTTCTTTACATCCTTTACGATCGTTTACGATGCCTAGAGTACGGAGACCTTTACGATTTCGTCAACTTATAATGGGACTTCGGGAAGCTGGACTTTCTTTTCGGGCAATTGCAGTTAGAGTGCAAAGAAGTGTAGACACTGGTTAGGTGTTGTCAGGCATGGCTTCGAGAATGCCGTACACAAAGAGCAAGAGGCACTGGACGCCGCCGTAGAACAACAGACCGTGAAGATCGCCGCCTAAGATTATTGGCCTTAAGGGACCGTTTCTCCACTACCATGTCCATTGCAAATGAATGGTTTGCACAACATGGAAGACCTCTTGGCATGCGAAGTGTTTACCGACGAATTAGAAGTTTTGGCTTGTTTTCATACCGGCCACACTGGGTCCTCCCTTTAACTCGAGAACACCGACGTAATCGCCTTGAGTGGTGCAGACAACGGTCACTCTGGGATCAGGAATGAAACAGTATTGTATTTAGTGACGAGTCTCGATTTTGTTTAGGCATGCACGATGGTCGTGCCAGGGTTAGAAGGCGACGTGGTGAAAGGAGGAATCTACAGTTTTTTGTTGAAAGACATGTTCATCACACTGTTGGAGTTATGGTTTGGGGTGCTATAGCTTATGGTTCCAGGTCACCTTTAATCTTCATCAGAGGTAACATGAACGCGCAGCGTTATATCCACGAAGTTCTAGAATCCCATCTTTTACCCTATCTTGACACCCTGGCAGATCCAACTTTCCAACAAGATAATGCCCGACCACATGTTGCAAGAGTCACAATAGACTTCTTTCAACGTAATGATGTCACATTGTTACCATGGCCACCAAGATCTCCCGACTTATCCCCAATTGAGCACGTGTGGGATATGATGGGTAGAAGATTGCTCAATTTGCAACGTCCTCGTCAGACTCTAGAAGCACTTCGAGAGTAGTTGGTGGTTGCGTGGAATGAGATACCACATCAGGACATTGACCACCTGATGTGCATTGCACATCAGGGTGCATCCACATATTATCAAAGGTCAAAGGGCTTTAAAGCAGTGCAATTTTTTTGAAATTTTTATCATGAACTTATTATGCTTCATTAAGTAGTTATACAAAATTTTATTAAAATAAAACCATTTAAACTGGGTGTTCGGATTTATATGTCACTTAGTATACATGCCGTTGATAAACTTTCATGGCATACCGAGATATTGGGTGTTGTAAAGGGGTCACCTCGGATCTGCAATTGATGCCGGATGGCGTTCCCACTTCCTTCAGGGACTGTAGTCACCACTTACTTGACTTTTTGCTTATTAAATCAGACACACTCTTCTAATCGCGCGCGCAAAGTCTGAAACACTATCTTGCAGGGTTCCGAGTGAAGTTTATTTCTGGTCGAATGTTGTCTTTAAGCTCCTCCAGTGTTCGTATTGGAATACACTTTTTACCCCATAAAAAATAATTGCATGGAGTGGGGTCGGGTGACCTAGGAGGCCAGTGAATGTCTCCAAACTTCGGTATAGATTTTTGAGGAAAAAGTGCTTTCACCGTGTCCATCGATTCTCTAGAAGCATGGGCAGAGGCTCCATCCTGTTGAAACCATGTGTTTATGTAAAATCGACGTTCTGTTCTTACAATAGGAGCAAAAAGGTGTCAATCATGACCTTGTATCGCTCATCTTCAAAGATATACGGCCCCATAATACCGCGAGAAGAGGATATGACGCACCAAACAGTCACCTTTGGACTATGTAGCTGTTGTTGATGATTTTTTTTTGCCCGATATCTGCAATTTTGCTTGTTCACGTAACCGTCTAAGTGAAAATGGACCTCGTCACTGAAAACAGCGTTCTCGAGTCTGCGCTGCGTAGGAAAAAGATTCAACATCCGTTCAGTACAATATTTCCGTAATACGTATGTAATCACGTTCCTTTAAAGCATGGACTGATGCGATTTTACGAGTATAAGGATGAAAACCCATTTTTTTTTTTTCATTATGCCATGCAGCGTTTCATCTAGAGATTTCCAAAGCAGCGGAATACAGAACGCCAAGGGTTTGCAATGACCGAATCACTTACTCGACGCACATTTTCTTCGGTTGATACAGTAGTACCGCTTAATCCACTGTTTCAATAGGTTCTTACTTGGGGCATCTCTTGGTAGGCGCATGTTGTATCATATATACAAAGTGACATAAAAATCCAAACACCCAGTTTAAAAGGTTTTATTTTAATAAAATTTTGTATAAGTACTTAATGAAGCATAATAAGTAAATGATAAAAATTTCAAAATGATTGCACTGCTTTAAAGCCCTTTGGCCTTTAATAATGTGTGGATGCACCCTAATGTGCTACGCATTCTCCAACGCGCCTAGGCATGCTTCTGATCAAGTGGTCAATGTCCTCCTGTGGTATCTCATTCCAGGCAACCACCAACTCCTCTCGAAATGCTTCTAGAGTCTGAGGAGGACGTTGCAAATTGAGCAATCTCCTACCCGTCATATCCCACACGTGCTCAATTGGGGATAAGTCGGCAGATCTTGGTGGCCATGGTAACAATGTGATATCATTATGTTGAAAGAAGTCTATTGTGACTCTTGCAACATGTGGTCGGGCATTATCTTGTTGGAAAGTTGGATCTGCCAGGGTGTCAAGATAGGGTAAAAGATGGGGTTCTAGAACTTCGTGGATATAACGCTGCGCGTTCATGTTACCTCTGATGAAGATTAAAGGTGACCTGGAACCATAAGCTAGAGCACCCCAAACCATAACTCCAACAGTGTGATGAACATATCTTTCAACAAAAAACTGTGGATTCCTCCTTTCACCACGTCGCCTTCTAACCCTGGCACGACCATCGTGCATGCCTGAACAAAATCGAGACTCGTCACTAAAGACAATACTGTTCCATTCCTGATCCTAGAGTGACCGTTGTCTGCACCACTCAAGGCGATTACGTCGGTGTTCTCGAGTTAAAGGGAGGACCCAGTGTGGCCGGTATGAAAACAAGCCAAAACTTCTCATTTGTCGGTAAACATTTCGCATGCCAATAGGTCTTTCCGTGTTCTGCAAATAATCTTAGGCGGCGATCTTCACGGTCTGTTGTTCTACGGCGGCGTCCAATGCCCCTTGCTCTTTGCATACGGCCTTCTCGAAACCATGCCTGACAACACCTAACCACAGTGTCTACACTTCTTTGCACTCTAACTGCAATTGCCCGAAAAGAAAGTCCAGCTTCCCGAAGTCCCACTATACGGTCCCTATCAAACTCACTAAGTTGACGAAATCGTACAGGTCTCCGTACTCTAGGCATCGTAACCGATCGTAAAGGATGTCAAGAACCAAAATCCGCCAACGTTGATTCTTTACTGCGGCTGAAATATTCATTTTTAGAGCGTTAGTGAATTAAAAAAAAGCAGTATAAAAACCGGAATGTCCAACTGATAAGGCTGAAAATTTTTTCACTTGTTATTTACAGTAAGATAAATACATTCACCAACTTTTATTAAAATAAAAGCATTTAAACTGGGTGTTCGGATTTATATGTCACTTAGTATAAATACCACTCTTTAAGTAAGCCTCGATAGCAAAAGCACGTTGCGGTCCAACGTTCGATTGTGACTATTTAATCCGCACACCGAACGCGTCGATCAAGACCTCTGCCCACTTCCTCGCGAGTACGGTTGCCGCGTAATTCAAATTTGAAATCTGAACTGTCCCACTGGGCACACTGTATTTTGTCACAATACATTGTTGCCACATGCAACCAAACATCTTGGGTTACTGGATACATACAATGTAACTAGTTTACAATGTTAAAAATTGTAATAAAGTCTCAAACATGGGGAAAAACTAAAATTTGACCTAATCGTTTTCATTTTTTTCTGAGTTTAGTCTAAGGAATATCAGAAAACCAATGGAAATTTATCATTGGTACTTTTTAGGCTCTACATAATGGTGTTTTTAAATTTTGTGTCCGACGTTTCGTTTATGAGAAACCATCATCAGCTTTTTTTATGATACGAGAATAACAAATATTTGTAGAATTATCGATGTTGCTATGTTTGAAAATGTTCGACGCGAAATTACGAACCGGCTGTTATGTGTCAAGAAGTTCAAGACAACCATTTCCAGCATCTTCTAAACTGAAGTCAACGTATTTACTCGAATTATCAAGTTAAATGTCAACGTATTCAGGTAATTATTAAATGTACCACCATTTTGTAGTAGGTAAAGGTATTGACTTTATATTCTAGGGTTATAAAGTACTAGTCATGAGCTTCAAAATGATGTGCCACAAGACCCCCGTCTTCATATAATTTTTTTTCAAAGGTGGCAGCGGCCATCTTGACATTTTCATCTGTCAATTTTACTGTAAAATATGGCATCTACGCATCAAATACATTACCTCAAGTTTTAATTTTTTGAATTGATCCGTTCAAAGAATCAAAGGGGAGGGGGAGATTAAAGAAAAGCACTGTGTATATACAGGGTGACTTCGAAGTTGAGTCATTTATTTTAACAGTGAGTAGATCTGATCAAAAGAAATGTTTTTTCCTTTACCATTTTTCTGGTAAAATTAAAGTAACAAAGTTATAGCCCTTTGGAAGTTTGAGTACCGCCCTGCCTATTATATGCTCGTGTTTGGCGACAACGGATATAATCCGCCTGACCGGTTCATCGCATCGGAAACAAAAAAGCGAAAGAATTTGAAACGTTTATCACGATGTTTTTCGTCAGTCGATAACGCGTAAGTGAATAGTAGTGTGTTGCGTGGTTCAAACGAAATCAAAAATGGCACATGTTTACGAAAATGCTGAACTTGTGGACATGATTCTTATTTACTGGGGGGCAGTCTTTACAAAATGCTCCCGGATGCGTCACGGATTTACGCGAATCGGTTTCCCAATCGAGTGCAACCAACCCCTCGTGCCTTTGTTAATGTAGTACAAAGGGCTCGTGAATCAGGTGACTTAAGACCTCACAGGTGAGGGCATGCTGCTCCAAGACCGCACGATCAAATACAGGTCCGCACTGAAGTACTTGTCGGGAGGATACTTTATTAAACAAGGTAACATTTTTTTTTTATTTTTTTTTTTATTTTTACACACATATTTTGGTTTATCTTCCTTCTACAATCATTATCTGAAAATTAATGACTCAACTTCAAAGTCACCCTGTATACAGGGTGGCACATCGAAAACGAAAAACGCATTTACTGGCAGCTCAGTTTTTTTTTTTGGAAAAACGCTCAGACTTGTCGATTTTGTTTTCGAGGGGGACACAAGTTTCGCAAAAAATCACGTTAACACGTGCAGCCCCCTGGGCGGGGGTGACATTAACCCTAAAATCTTAAATAGAAAGGGGGGTCGAGTGATACCTTATTTTAAAGGTCTTTCAATTCCCTTTATAATGATGTAAAATACATGAGCTTCAGGTCAGTAGTTTTGAAGATTTATCGATTTAAAGCTTAAAGTAGACTTTAATAGGTACAGCAGATTAGTTTATACTACTTTCAGAAGAAATTTGACTAAAAGAATTTACTTAATAAGTAAATGCTTTTCTTCACTACTCCCGTGGTTTGTTTATCATTTTGTTGTTGAAAATAGCTATTGGAACGTTTTTTTGTGGCAAAAAAGTTATTATTTCTTGAAGAAAGATAAGGAAGTATCTCGTACTTTAAATTTAGTACATAGTTTGCGATTGATTTGACCAAACTTTGTTGCTAAAATAACTTGTAACGCTTTATTACATAAATTAACCATGGTGTATTCCACAGCAGAAACAGTTGAAATTATCGAACTATTTTTCGGAAATAATCAGTGCGCGAACAGCAGAAATATTTAATGAGCGACATGAGAACAGTAACTTGCATCGAAAATATGTTTTAAAACTTGTAGGTAAATTTCGGGAAACTGGGTCAGTCGCCAATAAAAACGCAACATTGAAAATCCCATAAGGAACGAAGCAATAGAAGAAATTTTGGGGAAACAATCGGAATGCAGTTTCTAAGCTCCCACTTCCGCTACACGTGGTGGGGTGGACGGCACGGAACGATAACGCGTCGACAGATGACATGTAATTGACGCGACGGAACGTGGAACTGTAAACCTCATTGTCCAATTTTGGTATGAAGAATACGAGGGACGCTCGGTGAACCTCCACCCAAATTATCAAAATGCTGAATTAATTTGGTCTGGAAAAGTGTGTAGTTCATATTATGAGTGTACGAATGTAAGATACACACTTGAAAAGATGGGTTAAGTGAATTTATATTAAAGATTGTGAGTGAGAAATTTCAATCAACAGGGTAGCAATTGGAAATGTATTTTATGTGTTTTATCAGATCCTGATGAAGGCTCCATAGAGAATCGAATCGCCGGAAGCTTGATTTTACCCTCAAAAGAGTCAACTTAAGCCTAAAAGTTTGTCAATTGCCCAATTAACAATTGATTGTATATATATATATATATATATATAAAGAGAAAATAATCATGCGAAGAAATGTATATAACAAAAAAATAGGAAAATAATGGGCAAAAACCGCAAAAAGGAGGAAAGTGGATTCGAGCAGAAAACAGAAAATAGGATAGGTAACCCGAGCGATACGTATTTCTGCTGGTTGGCTTCATCAGGCCCGAAATGAATGCACATATGCAACTACAAAAGTAGATACACATGCCCATACATCCGGATACGGGTGTAACCTGAGGAAATAAAGATGGATGGGAAAAAATCACACACGAAGTACACAACAAGAGCCAACCTACACATTGTAGTATAAAATAACTAGAAGACCTCAAATTTTCAAGGCGACATCTAACCACAACCGCGCGGCCGGTTATAGCCACTTGCTGTGGTACTTCAAGCCCAAAGGATCTACAAGGAGAAAATAATCATGCGGAGGAATGTATATAACAAAAAAATAGGAAAATAATGGGCAAAATCCGCAAAAAGGAGGAAAGTGGATTCGAGCAGAAAACATAAAATAGGATAGGTAACCCGAGCGATACGTATTTCTGCTGGTTGGCTTCATCAGGCCCGAAATGAGCATGTGTATCTACTTTTGTAGTTGCATATGTGCATTCATTTCGGACCTGATGAAGCCAATCAGCAGAAATACGTATCGCTCGGGTTACCTATCCTATTTTCTGTTTTCTGCTCGAATCCACTTTCCTCCTTTTTGCGGATTTTGCCCATTATTTTCCTATTTTTTTGTTATATATATATATATATATATATATATTATTCTTAGGCCTTAGACCATTTGGTTCTCAGTCTTGGCCTGTCAGACCATCAGAATATCATTGCGCTAGAAGATCACCACGTCTGCAAATCAGCGTGTACATCTACGCAATATCTTCAGTCCCGTCCGCATCGTGGCGTGGCGTGGCACTCTAGATCTTGAGTTCCATTATCTGGTCTATCCTCGTAAATCACCAGCGGCCGAAGTATAAATTTGAGGCTGACTGCGGCGGCCGCATCACCAGATATATCGAGGCAACAGCTTCCCGATTTTAGCATAATAATACCCGTCAGGCTTGCGGACGAGATCCGAGTCCCACAATGTATGCTGCGACGTTGCCAAGTGGTACCGTATCCTTTGGGTACCTTTTTGTATCTAATTTAACCTGAGAAGGCTGAGATGGATGAGCGAGTCAAAGAAGATTAGGAGCTTTTCAACATGGGACAAGGAAAGTTCTTGCAAAAACCCTATTGTTGAGAACAGGCAAGCCTAAGTCGAGTCCAGAAACAAATATAAAGAAGCGGTTCACGATTCCAAATACCACCAAGATGTTGAAATTAGGCACAGAGTGAGGTCGGAGAGTAATAGCAGTCGGTCTTTCTGGACGCTGACCAAACAGAACTTAGGGCTAAGGGCTTCCTCACTCTGTACAAGGCACAGATAAGACCTAGCCTCGAGTACTGCCTGCATATTTGGGGTACTGCCTCCCCAACTACATTATCCATGTTCGATGACCATACGTTTCATGTCAACACTTCAACGTCAGAGAGAAGAATGGAATCTTGCAGAAGCCTAACCTCCATGACAGAGGTAGGGTCACATCTTGAAGACAGGGCGCCAGAATTTACTACGTCCCGCTCTACGGTTTACTAGTCGATCAAGGATGCAATCTCTGTCAGTCAGAATGGATTCATGATCGGCAGATCTACGGTTACCAACTTGACCCTGATTACTCAGTATATCTCCTAAGTATTAGACACTCGGGGGCAAGTTGATGTAAGCTATACAGATATTCAGAAGGCATTTGCTCAAGTTGATCATTATGTACTTCTGGATAAGCTTAGGACCGTAGGTCTATCGGAGGGACTGTTTTCGCTCCTGAGCTCATACTTGATGGACAGAAGGTTGTTTGTTGAGTATGGGGCTTATAGGTCGAGCTATTATCAGGCCTCATCTAGGGTGCGTCAGAGATCAAATCTAGGCCCATTATTGTTCCTGATCTTTATTAACAATTTGACTCTTGAGCTCAAGTGTTTGCATCTGTTTTTTGCTGACGACGTTAAGATTTACGCATCGGTCGAGTCAATTGATGATTGTCTCATGCTGCAGGATAATTTAGACTTAATTTCTTCCTGGTGCTCGCGAAACTGTCTTAGTTTAAATGTTTCTAAATGTAAAGTTGTGTCTTTTACAAAAAAGACTAATTCACTGATCAACAGCCAAAAAATATCCTAAATAAAATCAACAAAGTATTACTATTTTTAATGTGCTAAAACCAGAATGAAACTTATTTTTTCAATATTAGTTCAAGTTTTAGAGATACGGTAATTATTATATGTGCTGTGACAGTGCTAATATACTGTAATTCACAAGAATGCACGTGCTACATTTTTATATTCGGCAAGGAAAGATGATGTAATCGGCATGATTGTGTTACGTTATACATACGTGTACATTATATTGTTTTATATTAGCCATTTTTTCCTCAGTTGGCTGACAGCGTTCATGCAAGATGTCTCGAAAGTGTGTAAACAATCCAGATCAGTTTTGTTACGTGTGTGGTGATGTGACTTTTGCGTCTCAGAGACGGTCTATTACTCCACTAATAACAAAGGCATATCAGCGTGATTTCGGTTGTAAGCTAAGTGATCAAGACAAACAGTGGGCACCCCACATCTGCTGTAATACATGTGCTTCAAGTCTGAGGAGCTGGTTAAATGGCAAAAAACGGTCTATGCGCTTTGCTGTCCCAATGGTTTGGAGAGAGCCTACAAATCATATTAATGATTGTTACTTTTGCATGGTACCTTGTGTTGGACAAGCCACAGGTATGTCCAAGAAAAAAAAATCGGTTATTAACTACCCAAACATACCATCTGCGATGAGACCTGTGCCTCACAGTGACGAAAATCCTATTCCAAAACCCCCAGAATCCTACACTTGCGAATCAGAAAACGAATCAGATCATGGCGATCGAGTGATTCGTCAGGAAGAAGATATGCTATCAACGTCAAGAGATCCTGATTTTATACCAAGCACGTCATGCCACCAACCGCACAAAATAACACAGTCAGAATTAAATGATCTTGTAAGAGATTTAGAACTTCCAAAATGTAAGGCAGAGTTACTTGGATCAAGACTGCAGCAGTGGAACTTGTTAGAAGACGATGTTTCGGTACGTGTTTTTCGTAAACGCCACAAAGACTTAGAACCATTTTTCAATATGGAGAATAACTTGGTTTTCTGCAGTAACATTAACGGCTTACTGACGGCTTTAAATATAAACTATAACCCAGAAGAATGGAGATTGTTTATGGACAGTTCAACATTGAGTTTAAAGGCAGTGTTATTGCATATTGGAAATATTTTACCATCTCTTCCTGTAGGGCATGCAGTTCACATGAAAGAATCATATGACAATATGAAGTACCTATTGACATGCATAAAATACGATGAGCACCAATGGCATATTTGTGGCGATTTAAAAGTTGTTGCACTTTTACTTAGGCTGCAGCTAGGCTACACAAAGTTTTGCTGTTTTTTGTGTGAATGGGACAGTCGGGCAAAGGCACTTCATTACACCAGACAAAACTGGCCTGTTCGTCAATTTCTAGAGCCAGGTCAAAAAAATGTACAGCATATGCCATTTAGTAGATTCGAAAAAAAATTTATTACCACCACTGCATATCAAGTTGGGCCTAATGAAAAACTTTGTCAAGGCATTAGATAGAGATGGGTCAGCTTTTCAATGCCTGCGTCAGAAATTTCCAAGACTAAGTGAGGCAAAGGTTAAAGAAGGTATTTTTGTTGGGCCACAGATTCGAAATATTTTGAAAGATACACAGTTTGAAAACACTTTAACAGGTATTTAAAAAACTGCTTGGAATGATTTCCGTCTGGTGGTCACTAATTTCTTGGGAAATAGAAAAGCTGACAACTATAAAACCCTTGTCAAAAATATGCTGTCATCGTATCAAAAGATGGGCTGTAATATGTCTCTTAAGATACATCTCCTACACTCACACCTGGACTTTTTTCCTGATAATTGCGGAGCCGTAAGTGATGAGCACGGCGAACGTTTTCATCAGGATATTTCAACAATGGAAAAAGGTACCAGGGAAAGTGGAATCCTTCCATGCTTGCAGACTACTGTTGGACTCTTGGTAGAGATGCTCCAGAAACGATCCATAAAAGAACAGCAAAAAGACAGCGCATATAGTGACTCTTATAAGTATATGAATCTTGTTACTTTTTTTAATATATTCTTAAAAATAAAAAGTTTTTTTTCTAAACCGCAACTAATTTTTTTAATCCATTGTCATTTTTGGATTCAGCGCCCCAAAATTAACAAAGAAGTGCACTTTTCCCACAAGATACAATTAAAAAACTAAAATTTGTTGTCCAGTGTTATTTAATATATGATGAGTATAACGTCAACGGTCAGGCTCTAGACAGATGCTACTCTTTTAAGGACCTTGGAGTAACCTCGGATAGCAGGCTAATGTTTAACGAACATATAGTTAATATCACATCGGCTGCCACCAGACTACTTGGCTTCTGTATCAGAAACTGGAAGAGAAGAAGAGGTTCTCCAATATCAGCACTTTAATGACTTTATCCGTTACTTTTGTCAGAAGCAAGCTGGAATATGCACGCAGTGATCTGGTCTCCAATACATCTAAATTCAGTTTCAATGATTGAAGGCATTCAACGTAAGGCTATTAAGTATTTTTACCTGAAATGTACTAGTTCTTATCCAGAAAGAGGTTTTTGTCATCATACCCTTTTGAGTTTTTTCGATTTAGATTCACTATCAATTAGACGTAATGTGTTTGCCTTATCGTTTTTATATGGCCTTATGCATAATCAAATTGACTGTCCGGATTTACTTGGAGAAGTATATTTCCGTATTCCAAGGCTTGAAAGTCAACAATCAGCCTTTTATTGTCAAGCAGGCCGGACGAACGTAATGTTGAAATCTC
Organism: Acanthoscelides obtectus; assembly: GCA_963669975.1. NCBI lineage: Eukaryota > Metazoa > Arthropoda > Insecta > Coleoptera > Chrysomelidae > Acanthoscelides > Acanthoscelides obtectus. Next base: position 13,165,570 of record CAVLJG010000004.1, read on the forward strand.
CAGTTTATGTAATGTGCAGTCTGGTGAACTCTTTTTGTGATCTGTGTGATATTTATAATGACAGCTGTCAGTCAATCATAAATTGCTAAAAGTCATCGATTGTTCTCTGAGCTTACTTAGGCCAATTGATGCTAAGTTTAAGTTTTCCATGTGTCTCTTTATTTTCTTTTTGTTAATGTATTTGAGTTTTTCCTCTAATTGGATTTCACCTGTAGGAAATATGAAATATAAATAAATTAATAAACAAATAAATAAATAGATGTTTTTTATACCGAATCAACCGCGCAGGCAGATGCCTAAGTGCCGGGACACCGCGGCTGCGATGAGGATCCCAAGAAAATTTTGTTAATCCGATTTTTGAACTGCTTGACATTAGTAGAACTGGGAAAAGCTTCCTCTTGCAGATTGTTCCACAATCTTGACACCCTCGGGACAAAGGAGCGGTCGTATCGGTCAGTTTTGGATGCTCGGTTAGGATGGGAGACCAAAGTCAGGCGGGTATGTCTGGCAGGCACATCGCGCGGCGGCATCATGGAAGAGAGCTCTGAGGAGCAAAGCCTGTTGGTGTAGCGGCATTTTAGATGGTACTATCTATTTACCATTGTCCGTCAGACCTTTGCTCCTGGTTGAAGTATTGTACGTCAGTATGTCTGTCAGGTCTTGTTACCCAGATCCCAGACATTGTCAGGTGCATTTTAGATCGCGTTTTACTTATTTTCCTTCAAACATGAAATTAAGAGCAATCTGTATGGAGAGAAAATATTGATATTTGATCGAAATAATTTTTTTGAAAAATACACATTTGTAACTAATACGGACGAAGCTTAAAGATAGATCCGGCAACTGCTAAATTGCAATTCTCGGATGCTGCGTGAGAACCGAGTGCGATAATAGTTGTTATGGCAGATAACTAACCATTAGCTGGACTTAACTGTACCGGTTAATGTTTTTCGAGTAATTGATGTCCCGGCATTTATTTTCCTTAGTAGAATGGCAGAGCGGGCAAGTACTGTTTGTCGCCACTGCGGCTCGGCAGTGCCGTATTGGTTCCGAGATCCACAAGATAACGTTTTTTCCGCATATCTAACGTTGAACTCGCTACGACAGCTGGGAATTTTCTTATCTTCGATGGAATACGCTGCGAGAAAAGCCGTCCGCAAGGATTAGTAGGTTTTCATTTATTGTAGGGTGAAGACTTCATAGCTCTTTTAGGCGCGTTGAAGGCATCTGAACCCCTTCCCACTCCAGTTGGCCCAACTATTGAAATCTTAGTTTTTTCATATCAAACACAATAAAAATGTAGCAGGGTGTTATAGGTTTAAAATATGAACAATTAATATTTTGATAATATGTAGTATAAAACACCAACTTTATCGCTCCCTAATCAAATTTGCAGCATAAAAATAACACATGTTGCAATTACAGCATATCAACCTATTTTCATTTCAATGCAAAACAAGTCTATAACGCGTAGGTGGCTGTGAAAAATAAAAGCCATGACAATTGTTTTTATTAATCACAGCTGTCAGAATACGTTTTGGGTAGTTAAGGTTTTCAAAATGGATAGAGGAAAGGTTATTAGTGAGAAAATTCGGTTACTGATAATTAAATATTTTAATTCTGGGAAATCAAACTCAGAAATTGCAACTTTGTTAGACTTATCGCGGTACAGTGTGGGAAATATTGTTAGAAGATATAACGTAACTGGTTCAGTTAATATTAAGCCACGATATGTGAAAAAAACTAATATCACAAATGCCTACCGAAGAGCATTAAGAAGAATAATCGTGAAAAACAGGCGTGCAAATTATTTACAATTAAGTGCTCTGTGGAGTGACGCTGTTGGAAGGAGAATTTCGAGGTGCACAACTCATAGAGAGGTCCACAAACTGGGATTTAGCACTTCCAAGGTAAGTTTTCTTATAAAAAAAAGTGAACTAAAAGCCCTAAAGTTGTACAACTTGTTTATAGGCCAAAGAAAAGCCACTATTAACTCCACAGCAAAAGAAAAATCGGCTTAGATGGGCTAAAGAACATAGACAAGGGACACCTCAACAATGGTGTGTAATACAATGGAGTGATGAGGTCCGATTCGAAGTTTGTTTTGGTGACAGTCGCAGTACAGTTATTCGCAAAAAAAATGAAGCATTCCATGTGGACAATCTGAAGAGAAAAGTGAAATTTCCAGTATCCATTATGGTCTGGGGCAGTATGTCATCAAAAGGAGTAGGAAAATGAATTTTATTGATGGAAATGTGGATACAAACTTATATTTGGCAATTATAGAAGAATCGCTTTTACCAGTTATTGAAGAATGTTTGACATCCGGCCAAGATTTTGTGTTTCAGCAAGATGGTGCAGCGTGCCATACCTCAAAAAAGGCTGTAAAATGGATGAAACAAAATAACGTACGACTTTTGAAATGGGTTTCTAGCAGTTCAGATCTGTCACCTATTGACACTTTGTGGCACGAGATCAAAAGGTTCTACGACAACATCCTGCTCGTACAATCACCAAACTGAGACAAAAGCTTCAAGAAATGTGGGATTGTTTTACACCAAATTTTTGCCAAAACTTAGTTAACACTATGCCCCAAAGAATTTCAGCCGTAATACAAAATGAAGGTGATGTTACCCAATGGTAATCTTTCAATTGTCGCTTTATTCGCACATTGTCTATTTGTTCAGATGTTCTATTAGTTATAGGTCTAAGAGATTTCAAATATGTATTTTTTACGACTAGAGTGTATCTAAAATGTTTTTGAGAAAATAAATTGTTTTAGAAGTGAATAGTTTCGTCATGTTTAGTTTATAAAGGCATATTTTGGTACAAATCTTGAAGTGGGCCAACTGAAGTGTGAAGGGGCTCATATTTATCTGTGCCGGATACACGTTGCGCAACAAGTATCTGCAACTTGCTTAAATGGAGGGGGCAGATTTGTTGCAGTTGGCCAGTTTTCGTGTTTATTTGGTCATAATTAAAGTATGAGTATCACTTGCCTCACACATACATACAGATTTTATTTTATATTTATTTGTAGAACCGATGCGCCGTATTTTATATTTTAATGCAAATAATCATGTAGAAAATCGAAAATTGAGCCATGACGTCGTACACACTGCCATCTTAAACGATGCATGCAAACAGCGTTGCCAAATCAAAAAGGACGAAATCGGTAGATAGTGTCGTTGAAATTCAGTAGATTAAAGAATAAAATTAGTAGGAAGAAAAAATCAGGCGTAAGATCAGCGGCGGATCAACGTTGAGCCACGCAGTGCCATAAATGAAAAGTAAATTTTCGGATAGCTCAGGCACACAACAGAAATGCACAGTTTTTCTATAAATATAAAACAAATTAAAATTAAGCTTCTTCAAAGAAACAACAACCAGTTTTATATGTTTTTACAAGAACATAATATATATATATATATAACTTAAAAATATTTTTTTTTAATTTTACCACTATTATAAATCCGTTTCGACCCTCCTGTGTTCCAACTCGTGATAATCAAATGAAAAGCTAATTAAGAATTTTTCATTTTTTTATATCAGCCGATGACGAAATGTTTTCTTCTACTTGAGCTTACATTTTTATCGTTCTGTTATTTGTTAGGCGATAAACAAATTATTTTCTTCAATATGTCTTGTTTCGCCTGCAACTTGTGACTTAAGAAGCCGTTATGTTGTGCATTTACAATCTACTCGTTTTGTATTACAAAAATTATCAAGTAACATCCAGACTACTTGAAATTTCAGGTACTTGACAGCGAGTCGTAAAAACTACTTGATTTAATATCAGATTGCTAATATCCAATGTTCGACTTGAGCTTGCTGAATTTCAAGTCAGGCCAAGTAGCGCGAAAATCTAGTCAAGAAGTAACTCCCCAACTGTCAATGTGACATACCATTTGTCATGGGCTTGCAATTTGTATTTACCCTTTGTTATGTTTGTAATACAAAACAGTTATACCTATCCCTGCAAGTGGACAATATAGACAGTTTTTGCTAAATTTATGAAAGTATTGAATGCCCAATTCATGTGGGTAAGAGCAGCTGCGTGGAAGATCGGTTTGCGCATTTTTTCCAACGAAAGGCTAGCTCCGCACAGGTATGTTTACGTATTTCAAACGGCATTGATGACGTAACCGCCAAAAACGTGAATTTTCTGCATGCGGCAAATTTATCCGTCGTTACCTTATTCTTGAGCAAATTGTGTTATCAATAATTACCGAAAGTTACAGGCTCTTCCAAAGTTGCTAATTGAACTTGATACGGCTCAATTTTCGTACAAATTACCAGTTTAGCCTTTCGGTAATTATATGAATTTCGAGTCGATGATGGTTTTAAACTGGGCTTTTCCCACACTTTTGCATGACATAATGACAGTTTCTGGTATACAATATGCGACACTATCAATCAATAGTAATGATAACCTTGGCTTTATTTATTCATTCGCCGAATCTGTAAATAGGCTAGTCCACGCGGCTCAAATTTTATCGAAAACGCAGGCAACTTCAAAATAGGGCAAATTTCGTTTCACCATCTCCGACCTCCTGGTTAAAACTGGAATATAGGCTGGTGAGAGAAAATTGCCCCGCTTTAACGAATCGCGCGAAAGCACCTAGCTAGGCCGGCCTAGCATTTCCAGAGACAGGAACAGCTTTAGTCTTTAGTTCAGAAGTGCAGCACGGCCCTTCAACGTATATGTTTCGTGACCAAGTTGTGCATAGTTAGTATATCAGGTGATGAGAAAGCTTCAAATCAATGCCGGGAATGTTATGCCTCTTAGAGCAACTAGGCACACAGGTAACTTATATGAGCAAAAGATGGTTAAGCCAAAGAGTATTCAGATAAGAGATGACTGCAAAAAAAAAGACGTTTACAAAAAAGCTGATTGTGTCTAAGCACGGCTGTTTATATTTTGTCGGTAATAAGTGCAATGTTGCCAGAAATATAGCGTTTTATAAATATTTTATGGCAGCTTGGCAACACCTCGCTTCCAAACCTCAAGGTTCCATAGTCCAGTCGAACTAGTAAATTTTACGATAATATTGCCAGTTCAGACTAAAAAGTGCTTCCAACTGCGAATGCTGAAAAGAGGATGAAATACTATTCAACTTCCTAGGCTGTTAGTAATTGTTTCTTCTAGCCTTCAAGCAGAGGTATTTGATACGAAATCTTATTGTGACTTTCGATCGAAGATCTGGAAGATTGGACGTCAAATTTTGATTTTTATTTTCAAGATGTGTTTCTTCTTTTTGCCGAAGCAACTGCGCAGGCAGAAACCTGAGTACCAGGGCACCGTGGCTGCTATGAGAGCTTAAATAAACTTCGATTTTTGAACTGCCTGGTAACGCCTGCTTAGGTAGATTGTTTCACAATACCCTAGGGACAAAGGAGCAGTCGTAACGGTCAGTTCTGGATGTAGGAAGTTTGACATGGTTGGACTGGCAGGTCGAAGTCAGGCGGGCCTTTCTGGCAGGCAGCATCATTGAGGAGCAAAGCCCGCGGCAGAAGAGAGCTACATCACCGATGAGACGTCCCGAGACTGTCCGGAGAGAAAAGTACTTCTACTTCTTGGTCCTAGACAAAAGGCCTCGCTTTTCCCCAACACTGTACCAGATCGTTGCGTCCCGAGACAGTGATAACATCCAGGTCTATCGTCAAAGAGGAAGTTGCTGCAAGTCTGCTTTTCTTCAGCTCACCGGCAGTGATCAACTTGCCACTCTGAATTCCTACTTGTAGAGTGCTGTCATCAACAAAGCTATAGATCGGATTGATCGTACAGGAAAAAGATCGTTGATATATAAGGGGAACAATGTTGGAGTCAAGACCGATCCTTGGGGAGTACCCACGTTGACATTGTGGGATGAAGAGGAGGACTCTAGAGGCTCCCGGTTTATGCAGCTCTCCATCACCGTACCTTTAAGAGAAGTCAGAGATGTAGGCCTATCCTCAAAAAAACCGTACAAAATAAATAAACAAGTATTATTATACAGGGTGGCGCATCGAAAACGAAACAGACGCATTTACTGGCAGCTCAGTTTTTTTTTGAAAAACGCTCAGACCCGTCGATGTTCTTTTCGAGGGGGACACAAGTTAAGTGCTGCCAAATGTATTGATCTCCACTGATGATGATGTATTAGTTTTATTTAAGCTTTAAATCAACAAATCTTCAAAACTACTGAAGTGAAGTACATTAATTTCATATCATTATAAAGCGAATTGAAAGACCTTTAAAATAAGGTATCACTCGACTCCCCTTTCCATTTAAGATTTTAGGGTTGGTGTCACCCCCGCCCAGGGAGCTGCACGTGTTAACGTGATTTTTTGCCAAACTTGTGTCCCCCTCGAAAAAAAAATCGACGGGTCTGAGCGTTTTTTCCAAAAAAAAAATCAGCTGCCAGTAAATGCGTCTGTTTCGTTTTCGATGCGCCACCCTGCATAATTATTCATGATTCAATGCACTTTTCAAGCGTTTAATTCTTTCACTATCCAAAATCAATTAAGCCGGAAAAGCGCTGTGAAAGTGCCCAAATCGACATTGTCAATAGCAGCTTCGCGCTCGTTCTCTATCTCCATTATGTACCGAGGTTCGATTTTCAATACCCCAAAGAACAATCAGAAACGCATTTTTTATCTGTCTGTGCATCTCACTGCATGCATAATCAGCCTGTAATTGTCGGCTGCAGGCAATGTGGGGTACCACCTCCCTGCGGGGTACTATAATTAAAATAAAATAAACCGAATGGAAATTCTTTTACAGTTCCAATGTGCTATATATCCATGGGTGGAGAAGCAGAATAAAATATTACGTTATTACGTGTTTTGATTCATCAGACCCCCTTCAAAGTAGAAAGTGGTGACATAGCGAAGCACATGTCGCGTATACGGGGTATTCTGCAAGTTGCAATTTTTCCTTTCAGGAACAATTACGTGTGAAATGACAAAGATAATTTGCGGTAAAACAGCGCAAAGTTTTCGTGACTGAATATCTCTGTTCCTTTGGGTTTGATATACTTGGTCGCACGTGTGATCTGTCTTCAGTACAAGTTTGAACTCGCTCGAGTAATTTGATTGTCCTTGCGATTTTTATTTGTGAAACAGTTTTTTTCTATTTTGTTCTAAATATGAGTGACATCTATTTCAAACAACTCTGTGCTACCAGGTTTTGCTTCAAACTTAGGCACAGATCAAAGAAAACCCTTGCTAAACAGTCCTACGAATATAGCGTTTTGTCAAGAGCCCAGGTTTTTGGCGGCCTAAGGTATTTTCTGAAGGGCGAGACAGACCTCGTATGTGTTACTAGGAAAACCTACAAATAGAATTGGTTGAACAAGCACAAAAATCTGTTCTGAAAGTGATATACAATAAACCCATCTAAGCTTTTGTAAGCTGAAACAGAAATTCTTAACATACAAAAATTATATATAAAAAATGTTATATATCAACATAAATACGAGGGTGGTCCCAGAAGTACCTGCCCCAACGAAGTAAACACAATTTTGTAAAAAAATGTATTTATTTTTCAACATAATTTCCTTTGAGCTCTATACACATTTTCCTGCGATGTTCAATAAGTTCGTTACCCTTTTTATAGTAAGAACTGTCTTATTCCTCAAAATAGCCATTAACTGCCGACATCACCTTTTCATCTTTGACCACTGAGCCATTTTTTCAAGTTTGGAAACGGAAAATAATCCGAGGGGGCTAAATCTGGTAAATAGTATGCATGAGGTAGCAATTCAAACTTTAATTCGTTAATTTTGGCCATTGCAATAACGGATTTGTGAGCTGGTGCATTGTCTTGATGAAACAACATTTTCTTCTTAACCAAATGCGGCCGTTTTTGCTTGATTTCATCGCTCAAACGTTGCAATAAGTTCGCATTATACTCGCCTATGATAGTTTTACCTTTTTCAAGATAGACAATGAAAATTGTCCCACGCGCATCCCAAAAAACCGACGCGATAACCTTGCCTGCAGATGAAACGGTCGTCGTCTTCTTTGGAGCCGGTTGTCCCTTTTGAGTCCATTGTTTTGATTGTTCTTTTGTCTCTGGTGTAAAGTGATGGACCAATGTTCCATCCATGGTTATGAAACGACGCAAAAATTCTGCTTTTTTGCTGTGAAACTTCGCTAAACACTCAAGTAAAACATCTTCACGACACTGTTTTTGCTCGATTGTGAGCAATCGCGGTACCCATCTTGCACACACCTTTCTCATGTCCAAATTTTCAGATAATATGCGACGAATTGCACTTTTTGAAATGCCTACTATGTCTGCTAGCTCGCGCACTTTCAGTCGATGATCATTCAGTACCGCTTTGTGAATTTTCTTCACCATTTCTGGAGTCGTCACCTCATTTGGTCGACCACTGCGGTGCTCGTCTTGGCAGCTCATACGGTCTCGTTTAAACTCTGATAGCCAATATTTTACTGTTGTAAACGAAGGAACAGACTCACCCAGAGTAGAATCCAGTTCAGCTTTTATATTGGTTGGGCTGAGGCCTTTGAAATAAAAGTATTGTACCACATGACGATGACCAAATTTCTCCATTTTCACAAATTCACTGAAAACGTTCAGTATTGATGGCTGCCAAGCAAATACTAAACAACGTGGCGTCTTCAAACTTGACACATATTATTATTATTATTATTATTATTATGATAATTGAGATGAGCAGAGTACATAGTACTATAAGCTCATGCAGTAAATATAGTGTACGGACACGTAACACAAATACATCAAATAGAAAAAAATAAAAAAATACAGTTCATAGCTATAAAGTTTGTACACTCCTCCAGCTATCATACTGCACTTTGAAGCTATTAACTGAAGTAGCACCAACCACACTTTCAGGTAAACTATTCCAGGTGTTGAGTATGCGGTTGGGAAGAAACCACTGTCGGACTGTTGTTTTAAATGGCTCCTTATGCAGTTTGAAGCTGTGTCCGCGTAGATTGCTGCGCGACAGATGGTATAGATGCATGAGGTTGGTGCCCATCAAACCATGAAGTATCCTGAACGTAACTATAAGATCGCCACGAAGTCTTCGCTCAGAGAATGAGGTCAGGTTGAATAATTCAAGGCGATCTTCATAGCTTGGTCTTCGTGCTCCAAAAGGGATACGAGTAGCCCGACGCTGTACTGATTCGACGAGATTTCTATCGCGCAGAAGCACAGTGTCCCATACCGGGCCAGCGAATTCAAGAATTGGCCTCACAAATGCCTTGTAAATGTAGGCGCAAGTGTTGACATCGGATCCTTTGAAAGACCTCTCCAGCATATATAGAAGTTTCTTGGCTTTTGATGTAACGTGGTGAATATGTTCTGACCAGGAAAGACGATCGTTGACTACAACGCCCAGATCAGTGTGGCTCGAAACTGCTTCGATGTTGTGGTCAGAGATCTTGTATGTAAATCGCGGATTTGTCTTCCCGAGGTGAAGGACACAACACTTAGTTAGATTTAAGGGTAAAAGCCAACTGACTGACCATTGACAAACAATATCAAGATCTCGTTGAAGCATAGCAGAATTTACGACTGTATTGTAAATCTTGGTGTCGTCGGCATAAGCTGAACATGTGGAGGAAATCAATGCGGGCAGGTCACTTGTATACAGAAGGAACAGCACTGGCCCCAAGACAGAGCCTTGAGGAACTCCACTTGCTACATGATGAAGGTGAGACTGGTTATCACTGACGCGCACAGAGAAAGTCCTCCCGGTGAGAAAAGCCTTAATCCACAGTAACAACTCGCCTCTTATTCCCATACATTCCAACTTAAACAGAAGCCTTCTATGTGGTACGCGATCGAAAGCCCTAGAAAAATCTAAGTAGATTATATCAACAGGAGTCTTTGTGTCCAGATACTGAGTCCAATCGTTGAGAGAGTGGAGAAGGTTGGTCATTATTGATCGACCAGGGAGAAATCCATGCTGATTCTTAGGGATAAGGTCATTTTCGAAAGCAAATGACTGGAGCTTATCTAATATGATTCTTTCAGCTATTTTGGCGGCGATAGGAACGAGACTTATTGGTCGATAATTTTTAGCGGAGGATTTGTCGCCCTTTTTGAATACAGGGGTAACAGAAGCACTAAGCCAGCATGAGAGTAGGGTATGAGATCTAAAAGACGATGTGAATATCAAGCTTAATGGTAGGGCCAGTGCTGAAGCGCAGTTTTTAAGTACAGCAGCCGTCATCCCATCTTTACCAGGGGAGGAAGAGGTCTTCAGATTTCGCAGGTGCATTAATACATCTTCAGGCAGGAACTCAACTTCGCAAAGGCTGTTGGGACACCTATGGCAGATAGTGGTCGGTAGAAGGTCTCCATTAGGCTCATCGACGAAGTCATCACTAAAGGACTCTGCCAGTAAGTTGGCAGATTCGGTGGCATCCATGTGGAGATGACCGTCAGCGTCGCGGATCTGAGGTGATGAAACTTTGGAATTCAGGTTTGTTCTTAGATACCGAAACAGCTTCTTCCTATTTTTGGAGGTAACGAGTTTTCGTTCATAAGCATGTTTGGCATTATGTAACGTTCTAGATAGGAGGTTAGAAAAGGATCGATGAGACACGTAATCTTGTGAATGGCCACTCCTCCTAAACCGTTGCCACAAAGATCTCTTGTGACGAAGCATCCTCGATATGTTAGAGTTGATCCAGGGCTTTGAGGGGTCACAGTATACCTTCTTTTCAACAGTATTGTCAGCCGTTTCGCTTAGGACTCGTTGAGCGAAAGTGTCCCACATGTCTTGGGTGCTACGGTTGTTAAGCAAAGCAGGCCAGTTGACTTCAGACAGGGCTTGGTTAAGAGCATCGTGGTTTACAATTTTGATGGTTTTAAACTTATCGGTTGTAGAACGACTATTTATATTGAACTGGAGAGAAGATAAAAGTGAACAATGGTCAGACTTGCCAAAAGGTGGCAAATAATCTAAATTAGAAACAAAGTCTGCGTCGTTAACGAATATCAAATCCAGAGCCCTAGGCGTCTCTCCTTCCCTGAATCTCGTTGGACGATCAACAAGTTGAGATATGCTAGAGTTGCGTAGCAAGTCGATGTAAGCAGCAGAAGAAGAATTGCATTCAGGAATGGTTGACATAGGCCAGCTAATGTCACGTAGATTGAAGTCACCAGCTATGAAAAGGTTGGTGTTTTTATTTAAGAGATCTGAAATGAGACTGCACAGGTGTGTGTCTCCCAAACAGGGCCATGGCCGATATATGCAGCCTATCGTGAAGCTGAAATTTGGGCACCTCAATTCCAAAAATAGATTGTCAATGCCATCGAAAGGACTGAAAGAGGGAGATACCGAGAAATCCGACGCGATTTCCGTGCGAACATAAATGCATACTCCACCAAAACCAGGAGTGCGTGGTGAATCCATTCTGTATAAATAGTATCCAGGCAAATTGATGGAAGAGTCGGACACGTTGGAATGGAGCCATGTTTCAGTAAGACAAACGAACGTTGGATTATTGTCTCGAACAAATGCTTGGAGTTCAAGTAGCTTAGAAAAGAGAGATTGTATATTAGTGTAACAAACCGTCCAGTTTGCCACAGAATTTATCAGTTTTTTGAAGGTGTGATCTCCTGGGTAGCTGTGTGTACTATAGAAGGTTTACCACGAACGTATTTTATATAGTAATATTACTTTCGCCTGTTGTTTGACGACGTCTAAGCTCTTCGCGAAGGTGTTGTAGTTCTTGCATTTGACCTCTGGTTTTGTCGTCAGAGATTTTTACGTGACGAAGCGTGGGGTGGCTAAGGATGGAGTTTTTCTTCCGCAAAATATTGCGGACGATAATAGGTGAGGTAAATACAACTCTAATTAAACGATTGCTTGAAGTTGTTCTGCCAAGGCGAGTGATGCTGAGTCGGTGATTTTCGGCAGATGGTTCAATATGCCTAATTATCTCTGATACTATGTTTATGTCATCGTTACCTTCAGCTATGCCCCTCAGAATGATATTGTGGGAACGTCTAAATAACTCCATTGTCTCAGCTTGGGAGCTTGGGGCAATAGGGGTAGAAGAAGCGCCGTTGCCTGAGTGTATCGTCTCCATAGATCTTGCAAGTCTCGATTCAATATTAGCAATGTTAGAAGACAGCTCTGTTTGAGTAACCTGGATATTTTGTATGTTGGTTTCGCAGGCCGCTATTAAATCATCATGCCGAGAGATCGAGTCCGAATGTTGCTGTAGTAAGTTTCTACAATAAGCAACATCAGTTCTGAGTTGAGATTGAGAGTTCTTAATATCCTTTATGTCACTGGCCATAGTTGATAATTGGTTAAGTATAAGGGTGAGAGTGTCGGTAGGGGTAGACTTTTTTACATTATCCCCATCTTCAGGATCTTTCATGTTTTTATTCTTCTTTCGTACAGTCTGACTCATGTTCCCTTATTCCAGCGGTTATTTCCGGATTACCCTATACACTCTGTAGACTAGTTTCTTAATTTGATTTGACACTATTGACGAAATGTCCAAATGACAAAATGGAATATATGGTAAAAAGGCTGAAGATTACTCCCACGGCTCTGGAAACTATCGCCAACAGGTCCACGGACGTACCTCTTACCGCTCGTAACTTGAACACCTCTGGTTTTAAATATTTTTGGCTTTTCTCCGATATTTTGAAGTATTTACAGTGAATACTAATTTAGTAGTCTACTTTTTAAGGGAAAACTCATGTTGTGATATGCTTTATAGGTTGCATACTTTCTAATACAATGATATTTTTCAAGCAACTATCGCCATCTCTAGGTCAGGCCGGGTACTTCTGGGACCACCGTCGCATATAAATTATATATTGTACAGTATTATGATTATAATTCTAGAAACAAAAAGTCTCAAATTACTTCGCTTACCCCTAAGAAAGTCATTAAATAATAACAAACCGGCAAAGACTAAAAAATATAATAACAATAGGTTCAAAGAGGAACTAAAAGGATGGTTGAGCGAAATTTCAAATTACAACATATTAACATACTAACATACGTACAGCCATTTTGAATAAAAAATAATAAAATTGAAATGCGTTTAATTTTAATTCAGTGTTCTTATGTATTTATTTTGTTTTCCGCGCACAAGGATATCCTTTTCTGGATTAAAATGTATTCACTATGTGAATAAATTATTAATACCTGTCCTATACGGGGAAGTCCAAAGTCTTAACTTTGAGAACACCCAACACAACACCCTGTATATGGCAAGTGGTAAAACTGTGTAGTAGTTGTAGTATGTTTGTATTTTTTTTGTTTTTTTTTTTGGTGAGGGGGGAATGCGTTTACGCACCATACCATAGCCCGAGCTACGACGTGTGGGACTCCAGGTTGTCTTGAGGAGACCACCTAATACCCACTAAACCCTAACCTCCGCGTGGCCCGACTCATCAGCGTCTCGGTAGGCCATGTGTTGTGCGTGACCTGCGGTCTGCTACAACGTCTCCTCATGTGTTTCAGTCTCTGGGAACGCCGGGTTGGTTCCCTTTACCTCGCACATTCTATCGATGTCGTTAAGCGATCATCGATAGAGGGTCTGCTAGGTTCTCTTGAAACTCTTGTTTTCGAAAAATCAAGAGTTTCAAGACCTCTTACCGATATATTGTTCCTGGTCCTGGTCCTGAAGGGTCCTGGTCCTGGTGGGTCCTGGTCGTGGCGGGTCCTGGTCCTGGTTGGTCCTGGTCCCGGTGGGTCCTGGTCCCGGTGGTTCCTGGTCCTCTGCATCCACGCCGTGGGGGGGGAGCAACCGCGGGTTCTCCTAGTCTCCTAGTCAAGGTTCCAGTTAGCGGGTGCCAACTGGGACCTTGGTCTAGGGTACCTGGTTCTGCGAGGCCTCTCGTCCGGATCGTAATCCATGAGGAATCGTAGCTGCTCGTTCGGGTGGTCCTGAGCTTTCTGGAAGGTCTTCTCCGCTTTTTTCCTCATGTACTCGTGAATGGTGTCCCAATGCAGGTCTCTACGCAAGGTTGAGTTTCTTACGTAGGATGGTGCACTGGTGGCGATCCGGAGTAGCTTCATCTCTAGAGCAGCAAGTCGCTTGCGGTAGCTGGGAGCAGCGTATCCCCAGACCGCGGAGGCGTAAGCGAGCTGAGGTCTGGCGATGGCCTTGATCAGCCGTAGCTTGGTCGCTAGCGGCATCCGGCTGTGTCTACCCAGTAATGGGTAGAGTTGAGCCATGGCTGCTCTGGTCTTTGCGATGTCAGCTTCTATGTGGGCTTTCCAGGTGAGGGACTTGTCAAATACGATCCCCAGATATTTGACTTTGTCGCTCCACTGGATATCTTCGTCGAAGATGGATGCTTCGAGAGGTCTTGCAATCCTTCTTCGTTGAATGAAGATTGCCTGCGTCTTTTGGACGTTGATGCGGATTTTCCATTTCACGCACCAGTCCTGGATGTGGTCCAGTTCATCCTGTATCTCCTACGGATGATCTCGGGTCGTCGATGCTTGGCGGCTATAGCAGTGTCGTCTGCATATAGGGCCAGCATTGTGTCAGCTGTCTTCGGCACATCGTGAGTATAGATGTTGTAGAGCAGGGAGGCTAAGGCTGACCCCTGGGGCACGCCTGCTTCCAGCTGTCGTCTTGTTGAATGGCATGTACCAATCTTCACCGTGAACCATCTTTGTGTTAGATAGCTCTGGATCAGTTGGCACATGTTCGCATCGATTCCGGCGGCTTCCATTTTGGCGATGAGTCCATCGTACCAAACTCGATCGAAGGCTCGTTCCACGTCCAGCAGGACGAGGCCAGTTGCCTCCTGGAGATTGAAGCCGCTGGTGATGTTTTCTGTCAGTCGTAACGCTTGGAGTTCCGTGTTGTGGGAGGATCTGAAGCCGAATTGCTCTGGGGGGAGAAGTTGCAGTTCTTCTGCCTGCTTCTCTAGTCGAACGGCGATAGCCTTTTCGGCTACTTTGCCCATCGAGGAAACCAGGCTGATGGGCCGGTAGTTCTGAGGCAACTTCCGGTCCTTGCCTGGCTTGGTGAGCATTATAACCTGGGCTTCCCGCCACCGCCGCGGGAAGTGGTTCAGTCTCAGAGTGGCATTGGCGATGTTGTTGAGCGCAGCAATGCCTTTGGAGGGAAGGTTCTTCAGCATCCTGTTGTTGATGCCGTCCCTTCCCGGCGCCTTTCTGACCTTCAACCTGCGGATGATCAGACGGATTTCGTCTGGACTGGAGGGGTGATCCGTCTCCTGGCCAGGTGGTCGACTCCTCATGATTTCGGCTGCGACTTCCACGGCCTCTTCGTGGTTGTCGTCCTCGTATTCATGGTAATTGAGTCTGCATTCGGATTCTAGCGAATCGGCGAATGCTTCGGCTTTTTCTTCACTGGAGTAGGCCAAGCCGCGTTGGCCGTTATGTTTGTATATGACCACAGAGAATCTTTAATTTATAGCCCCCAGGATCTCCTGATAATAGGCCAGGAGCTTCAGAAGCGAATTCCTAAAAACGAATAGTAGGATAAACAAAAAAAAACTGAACGTCATTTTACTACTTTTTGAACATTTTATAGTAGCTTTGGACGTTTACAAAGTAAAGTACTGAATGTAAAATAATAAATGTTCCTAAGCCTTTCATACTATTAAATGCTTCGGCGATACTCCCGTACTTTTTCTCCTGTTATTTCTTAATCCTTAGCGCAACGATTCGTTTTCTTATTTCGAAATCTATTTTGCAGTATAAATATTCAGAAAATTTCAGCACTAGATTTAGTACTAGTGATTATAAAATGATCCTTCAAATATCAAACAGAATCGTCACATTCAAGATACAATCGAATCAAAGATCTAAAATCTGGACCACATGATCCATATTCAAATTGAACCTGTAATAATTAATATTAACCATTCGGACGATGGTTCAAGTACTTCCAGCGAATAGAGAATTGTGAAAAGTGTGTGCACTTCTGTCTATAAAAATATTCACTTATTTTGTTATATTATTCCAAGACCATTGAGAAAAATACGTACCTGTATAGTCTCGCTTTTGGGCATGTTGTGTTTTGTCTGGGCGTAAATTGCACTACGAATGTGGTATAAATATGCAAATTTTAAGGTCGAACTGTATTATCCCGTGCGGGGGCAGGCCCCCCTGACACTCCCCTTTTGGGCGCCTATGCCTTGAAAACGGATCCTCTTAATACCAATGTGTGTTACAACCAAAGACATCAATGCCCAATTTAATTTGGTTACGAAGCAATATTTCTGAAATGTCTTGCTCTGTGATCAGTTCGCACGTATACAGTAGCAATCAATCATATTTCGGAAAATTTCGAGCTCAAAAACTCAGGCGGTTTAACAATAGCCAAGCGCCACTACAGTAAGACGCAAAACAAAGCTTGATTGTAACAATGGTTACAAAAATGAAAGCAAAACAATAAAGTAGAATGGTTTAATATTTTCCCACGTAAAGTATAAGTAGCGAAACGCAAGTACTATTTAATATCAACAAATTTATCATCATCATCATCAAGAATTTTTTCAAAGCCTGATATCGACTTTACAGATCTTTCGGCTTAGACACTAACCCAAAAAACGAGGTGGACTAAGAAACTATAAGCTTTCAAAAATAATTTAATAATTTATTTTCTAAAATTCAATATACTCAGAATTCGACGTCAAGCCGAAACCGGGTAATAGGCAAAGTCATAACAGCTAT
Organism: Acanthoscelides obtectus; assembly: GCA_963669975.1. Taxonomy (NCBI): domain Eukaryota; kingdom Metazoa; phylum Arthropoda; class Insecta; order Coleoptera; family Chrysomelidae; genus Acanthoscelides; species Acanthoscelides obtectus. The sequence goes on from CAVLJG010000004.1 coordinate 13,182,240, forward strand.
CAGAAAAATATTTAAAAAAATTTTATGTATGTGTTTTGAAAATTATAGGTCTTTGAAAAAAATATAGAAATTTCACACCCTACGGCAGTCTGTCAACTCCTGTTACTACAATTAAAATATTAACTTTTTTTGGATTTTATTTTTACAATGTAATGATGAATAATTCATCTTCAAACTGATGTCTCAACCTTACTGCCAACTTTTCTCGTTCAGGAAAAATTGCCACTTATTTCCCAACCAAGTATTCCAAAGTAAAACTTTGCTCAACTTTAACTGGCTGTACTGGAAAAAAATGTACTACGAGAGTTTGGTAAGTAACCTTAAAAGTTGGCGCATTTAATAAGGATTCCAAAATGGTATAACACTTAGAAGATTACTCGTTAACTTATGCACAATTTTTATTTGAAGAAAAACTGATGAAAATTTTTCAAAATTTCATAATTAAACAGCGATTATGAAAATGCACAAGGACCCTAACTGTTTGCACAACAGTGGGCGTCAAAATGCTGCTGATGATGATTTACCTTTACAGCAAATGCTCAAACTGTTTTCCTTCAGCCGCAATACACGCTCGACATCTTCTTAAAAAAGATCGGGTTATTTAAGGAGCGAATCCACGGTTATTAACAAACTCAGCTGCTTCCAACAGTCTTTGCCGTAGCTCAGCTACATTTTGAATCGGCTTGAAATACACATTTTTTTACAGTTCCCCAGTAAAAAAATATAAACGATTCAAATCAGGTGATCGGGCTGGCCACGGTATTGTACCAGACCGCCTTATCCATCTGCCTGGAAAGTTTTGATCGAGATACTCTCTCACTGAGAGTGCATAGTGCGCTGGGCAGCCATCATGCTGAAACCACATGTCCCTGTAAATACTCAGTGGCACGTCCACCAATAAATTTTGTACATGATTTTTCAAAAAATCCAAATAAACTTCAGCAGTCAAAGTCTCTGGGGACTCAAACGGATCGATTATTTTACCATTTAAAATTCCTGTCCAATGGTTTATCTTGAAGCGATATTGAGATTTATCTTCTCTCATCAAATGTGGGTTTGCTACGTGCCACTCGTGTAAGTTATGCAGGTTCATGTACCCATCTTTCTCAAATGTGGTCTCATCCGACCATAAAATTTTTTCAAAGAACTGTGGAGGAAAAAATCCTGTGTCTTTCTAACATTGTAAGACAAAAAGCAACTCGGGGCTCATAATCCCGGGGCAGGAGAGGTTGAACACGCTGTATGTGGTATGGATAAAGTACATCACTTACTTGCTATTGCACACTTTGATACCGATCAGTACTCCTTCGTTTACTGCGCATCTTTACATGTTCGTGCTTGTTGATTTCGTACTGTTACTAATTTTGGATTCGTGAACTGGACTGTTGATCGCTTGTAATTTGTATTTGGACTGTTTAATTGCTCTTCAAAACAACATTTGCTTTCCTTAGACTATGTTTGATAGTGTGATTGTGCAGTGCCGCTATGTCCGTGTACACCGTACAAGAATATGCTAACATGCACCTCATTTATGGGGAATGCAGATGCAACGCCTAGTGCTGCAGCGAGACTTTACTGTGAGAGGTACCCGAATGCAGCTCGTCATCCAGATCATCGAGTGTTCACAAATGTGCACCGCTTACTGTTCTCAGAGGGCCAACTACCAAAACAATCACACGGTGAGGGAAGATCTTTCCTTCCTTACGAAGACGTGGTGCTAGGAGCTGTCAAAGAAGACCCGAGTACTTCAGTGCGTGCAATAGAACTAAAAACTGGTGTGCCCAAAAGTACATCCCATAGAATCTTGCAAAAAAACATGCTCCATCCATACCACGTACAGCGTGTTCAAGCTCTTCTGCCCCGGGATTATGAGCCCCGAGTTGCTTTTTGTCGCACAATGTTAGAAACACACAGGGAACCCGATCTTCTTTAAGATGTCGAGCGTGTATTGCGGCTGAAGGAAAACAGTTTGAGCATTTGCTGTAAAGGTAAATCATCATCAGCAGCATTTTGATGCCCACTGTTGTGCAAACAGTTATCCTTAAGGGTCCTTGTGCGTTTTCATAATCGCTGTTTAATTAGGAAATTTTGAAAAATTTTCATCAGTTTTTCTTCAAATAAAAATTGTGCATATGTTAACGAGTAATCTTCTAAGTGTTATTTATACCATTTTGGAATCCTTATTAAATGCGCCAACTTTTAAGGTTGCTTGCCAAACTCTCGTAGTACATTTTTTTCCAGTACAGCCAGTTAAAGTTGAGCAAAGTTTTACTTTGGAATACTTGGTTGGGAAATAAGTGGCAATTTTTCCTGAACGAGAAAAGTTGGCATTAAGGTTGAGATACCAGTTTGAAGATGCATTATTCATCATTACATTGTAAAAATAAAAACCAAAAAAAGTTAATATTTGTAGTAACAGGAGTTGACAGACTGCCGTAGGGTGTGAAATTTCTATATTTTTTTCAAAGTCCTATAATTTTCAAAACACATACATAAAATTTTTTTAAATATTTTTCTGATAGCTGTTATGACTTTGCCTATCACCCGGTTTCGGCTTGACGTCGACTTCTGGGACACCCTGTATATTAATATCATAATTTCAACCGAAAACAATGTATTTCTACGCACAAACTTGACATGAATATGCAAATAAACAGAAAACCACGAAAATATAACTTGTGAGTGGTGTTTCTGTTTTATCTGCCATTTGTGCTAGCATGATCCAGTTCAGAGAAACATTAAGATAAACTAAAATTGGAAACCTTAGTAACACTACACAATACAGAACTATGATGATGCACAAAAACAAACTAAAAAAATACAAAGCTGTTTTTGCAGAAGTCCTAGAAATTCGATATAGTGTTTATTGTTATTATCATTTTATTATCTACTACAAAATATTACTACAAACTATCACACTATCACAAAGAACACTAAGAATAAAAACAGCAATATAATTCCTTTTCATCAAGGACACGCCGATGACAAAACGATGCGTCTGGATGGTTGAAACCATCTGTATGTGCTTTCATCATCCGGACTTGCAGAAGAAAAGAAAATCTAATTTATTGAATTATAAAAAACAAGAATCAACCCCAACATCCCAAACAATGGATCAGTCATCATCACTATGATACAAAAACACCATCAGAAAAACCCTTCAAATTGTGCAGCATTCTCAAAAATATATTCTTTGCAGCTGGTACTAAATGTTTCAATATTTTTCATCATTTTCAAGTGTTCTGGCAAAATGTTAAAAGTAACAATAACCAAAAGCGAATTGAATAAATCAAAAATGTAACTAGTAAAGTGCGATAGATAAATTCCGACTGAAAATTTCAATTTTGATTTCGAATAGACCATCGTATATTATATTGCCTGAATCGACGGCATCAAGCGGTCACAGTGGTAACTCGGCTGTTAACACGAATTGGGATTACTTTACAGTTCCAACAGATGTTATTCACTCTCGCAGTGGTAATAGATGTCACTTTGTGATGTCATATTTCTCTAGATATATACCTCAGATAAAGGATCCAGTAAGCATGAAACAGCTGTTCACGGTTGCCCTATGTTACCTTAAAGTAATCAGGTCGTCAAAAAGGAGTCTTGGCAATAATTGCGCGTAGAAGATAAAAGAAGAATTTTTTAGGACCGTAATACTTCACTTCTAGTGTGGGAAGCAAAGTCTACAGCATTGATTCCCAAAGTGATCTATATCGACCCCTAGGGGTCTATGACAACCTGCAAGGGGTCTACGTCAGCGAAAAATAATTTGGGGGTCCATGAAATGAATATGGGGGTCCACGATAGTGGATCTCAACACATACACTGATAGTTCCTATTTACTTACATCATACTATCTTATAATATCAAAACATATACATTATTTATAAAAGTAACTATGAAGTAAAAAATTTATTATATATGTTTATAAAATTGTGTAAGTTGTAGGATGTTGGTATTCGCTTTGTGGTCGCAATACATTTTGAACTTGTAAAAACCTGAGAGTCGCAGTCTCAGAGCTTAGCTACCTTGCACTGACTTGTTCAATTCGTCACTCTATAAATACGAATGTGGGACAAATACGTTTATTCGTTTCCTGAATCTTGAAAAGGAAAGTGCTAAGAAAATATTTTAAAAAATATAAACAGATAGTATATCACACAAATTATAGTGAGTCAGTGTTATTTTGTTTGAGAGTGCTGGAGAAAAGTAAGTACATTATTTTTTATTAAATTTTAGTTTTGTACTCGTAGTTAGCAAAGATAGATAAATTACGCCAATCATGACTTTAGTTATTAGTAGTTAAATATTCAATCATGCAACATTACACGAGTACTCCTCAACAGTTTCTTTTTGAAAGTTTTAGCAATCGGTAATATAATTACAGTGCAATCACCGTAATTCGAGATAATTGTTGCAAGAAGATGTTCGAATTATGGAATGTTTTCGGAAAAATCAAAAAATATCTTTAATATGCAGCTGCTGGATTTTCTGTCTTATTTAAATAATTTAATTTTGCCCACAGATGACTAATGCCATGTCCGAATCTAAAAAGAAATGTAGACAGTACAGTGTTGATTATTGAAATTTGGCTTCATTCCATCATTGCCGGACAAACAATCGCCTATGTGCCTTTTATGCAACAAAGTTTTTGGCAATGGCGCTATGAAACCATCTAAACTGCAGGATCATCTGAGAAGATAAATTTCAGAAGAGACCTACACTGGACAGAATGTGCGCTTCGACGTCACAAAGAAATGATGATGGTTTGCGGGCGTCTTACAATATCTCGTTGCTTATAGCAAAATCCGGAAAACCGCATATTATCGGAGAGAAGTTAATTTTGCCAGCCGTTGAAGAGGTTTTAAAAACTGTTTGACACAAACCTGCATCTGATATCATTAAAAGAATTCCCTTAAGCAACAATACTGTTGAAAGACGTATTGATGAAATGAACTCTGATATTGAATGCTTCTTATGTAATTATTTGCAAACGACCCATTTCTCTATACAACTGGACGAGTCAACTTTACCTGATAATACAGCATTATTATTGGCATATGTTCGTTTTATTATGAATCAAGAAATCTACGAAGAACTGCTCTTCGCAAGAACTTTGATAACCGACACTAAAGGTGAATCAATAGTTCATGTTTTGAAGGATTACTTCATTGAAAAAGCAATTCCTTTATCAAATATAATATCAGTAGCTACAGATGGAGCACCTGCCTTGGTTGGACGTTATCGTGGATTTATAAGCTATTTAAAACAAAATGTGTCAGGGGTGTTAGAAATACATTGCGTCATCCATCGACAACATTTAGTTGCTAAAAATTTGAGTGTTAGATTGCATAAATCACTTCATTTAGTCATTGATGCAGTAAACCGAATCCGAAGCAACGCGTTGAATACGCAATTATTTGCGCAGTTGTGTGAAGAAAATGACGAACATTTTTATCAATTACTCCTTCACACTGAAGTACGCTGGCTGTCGAAAGGCTTATGTTTGACAAGATTTTTTGCACTTTTTGAGACTATTTTAGAATTTCTGGATACTAAAGATAAAATTTTAAAAGAATATTTAATGAAGAGGAAAACAGGCATCGCCTATTTAACAGATTTGTTTACAAAATTTAATATGGTTAGTTTGCAATTACAATGCGACAGTTTAAATTTGATTAAAACAAAGTCCATCTTATCAGCGTTTCTTGCCAGAGTTAAACTAATGAAGCAAAATATTGGACGGGGGGAATTTTCTCAGTTCCCCAACTTGTTACAGGCAAGCTGCCAGGACGACGATGTTTCAACTTACGTTCAACATTTAAATGCCCTCTTTTCAGATTTTGAATCTAGGTTTGAGGATATTTTGACTATGGTAATACTACCGTGGATAATTAATCCATATGGTGACATAGAAGAAACGAGTGTCATAATGCAAGAGGAACTGACTGAACTAAGTACAAACGAAGAACTTAAGGTTCAGTTTAAAAACGGATATCAGCAATTCTGGTTGCAAAACAACATACCCGTTACTTATCCCGTATTATGGAATATAGCGAGGAAATTTTTAATTTCCTTTCCATCGTCATACCTAGTGGAAAGGGGGTTCAGCGCTGTTACCAATCTCCTAACGAAAAAAAGAAACAGACTGGACATCATTAGCCGAGGAGATTTAAGATTAACCCTTACAAAATTGACGCCAAATGTTGATAATTTATTATTAAAGCATCAGGTTTATCCTTCTCACTAAAAGTATTGACTTATTGCTTATGTTATTTTATTTATATTTTATTTTATGTTTATTGGTGTCTGACCAATAAATGCCCGCATTGGGAATAAGTGCCCGCATTGATTTTTTTAAAGAAAATATTAAATTATAGAAAATATTTTTTTTAATTATTCTGAAAATTCAAGGATAGGTACACACTAAAATTCGTTAATTTTTTGCCTATTTTTAGATAACTTAAATGCATAAGAAGTGGAATTTAATCAAACCAACTAAGTTAAATTATTGTAGAACATACGTTTATGTTATAATTAATAAACGAACTCGCTTATTGTACTATTTTAAGTAAAAAACTTTTTTTTTAATTTTTTTTAACTTTTTTTTTATTTTATCCCTCTTATTTTTTTTCGATGCGGGCACTTATTCCCAAAGTTTTTAACCCTAAACTTCACCACAGTTAGAAATTTACAGGAAATCAGTATCAGGTAAGTAGGGGGTCTACCCAACACGGAAAAACATGGCAAGGAGTCTACGACACAAAAAAGTTTGGGGAAGTCTGGTCTACAGCAACGAGCTTCAGCAATTTGGTACAATCAGCAGGTCTTTGTTGCCAATAAAGTTTTTGCCAACTCAGCCGATTTATTGAAAAACAAACGCCACAAGCCTGACCAACCTTGCATATAGACGAATTCTTGTTAAGAAAATTACAGGTTACTTATTTCATTCACCCAATAGGTTTTTAGGTAGTTTATAATTAAGTCCATAACTACGAGTATTTGCTTCCGATTATTCACCTTACCGGCAGTATTTCTTCGTATTTTCGCTAGTAAAATTTTTGCTTCTTTTTATGCGACTGATACAATATTTTTTCTTTTTATACACAAGGACATGGGCATATTTAGAGGTTTGAGTATCAAAATTATCTTGCTCTTAATACGCTATCTTCAGAAAGGTTGGGGTAGTTCTAGATTAAAGTAAAGTACAGTGCTGACAGTAGAAAACTATGAAAACCAAGGAGGCCATAAAAAACGGATCGTGGAATTCTCCTTGTCAAGCACTTAATTTCCGAATGAATAAATAGAAGCAATACCACCATAGCGCGGGTGAAAGGTCATTGGTCACCGCCAGCGGTTCGTGGTAGTCGTATCGTACTCGAGAATCTGACATCAAGATGGCCTGGACAAGTGTCGCCAGAAGGAAAACTATCCAATCCGTATCTTGCCCATGGCAGTGGCGCTAGTTGCATTTATTCATCCGATTTATAAATCGTGATGAGAAATAGTAACCATGTTTATTGTACGGTCGAAGTACCGACTTTTTGTCTGCGGCTCGATCTAGATCGCAGGGTATCGAAACTTCGCACCGTTAGGGTTTTTAGGTTCTGTACACATGTTGCTTCTTGATTGATTACACTGGACAACAAATTTTAGTTTTTTAATTGTATCTTGTGGGAAAAGTACACTTCTTTGTTAATTTTGGGGCGCTGAATCCAAAAATGACAATGAAATAAAAAAATTTGTTGCGGTTTAGAAAACAAACTTTTTATTTTTAAGGATATATTAAAAAAAGTAACAAGATTCATATACTTATAAGAATCACTATATGCGCTGTCTTTTTGCTGTTCTTTTATGGATCGTTTCTGGAGCATCTCTACCAAGAGTCCAACAGTAGTCTGCAAGCATGGAAGGATTCCACTTTCCCTGGTACCTGTTTTCCATTGTTGAAATATCCTGATGAAAACGTTCGCCGTGCTCATCACTTACGGCTCCGCAATTGTCAGGAAAAAAGTCCAGGTGTGAGTGTAGGAAATGTATCTTAAGAGACATATTACAGCCCATCTTTTGATACGATGACAGCATATTTTTGACAAGGGTTTTATAGTTGTCAGCTTTTCTATTTCCCAAGAAATTAGTGACCACCAGACGGAAATCATTCCAAGCAGTTTTTTCAATACCTGTTAAAGTGTTTTCAAACTGTGTGTCTTTCAAAATATTTCGAATCTGTGGCCCACCAAAAATACCTTATTTAACCTTTGCCTCACTTAGTCTTGGAAATTTAAGACGCAGGTATTGAAAAGCTGACTCATCTCTATCTAATGCCTTGACAAAGTTTTTCATTAGGCCCAACTTGATATGCAGGGGTGGTAATAAAATTTTTTTCGAATCTACTAATGGCATATGCTGTACATTTTTTTGACCTGGCTCTAGGAATTGACGAACAGGCTAGTTTTGTCTGGTGTAATGAAGTGCCTTTGCCCGACTGTCCCATTCACACAAAAAACAGCAAAACATTGTGTAGCCTAGCTGCAGCCTAAGTAAAAGTGCAACAACTTTCAAATCGCCACAAATATGCCATTGGTGCTCATCGTATTTTATGCATGTCAATAGGTACTTCATATTGTCATATGATTCTTTCATGTGAACTGCATACCCTACAGGAAGAGATGGTAAAATATTTCCAATATGCAATAACACTGCCTTTAAACACAATGTTGAACTGTATATAAACAATCTCCATTCTTCTGGGTTATAGTTTATATTTAAAGCCGCCAGTAAGCCGTTAATGTTACTGCAGAAAACCAAGTTATTCTCCATATTGAAAAATGGTTCTAAGTCTTTGTGGCGTTTACGAAAAACACATACCGAAACATCGTCTTCTAACAAGTTCCACTGCTGCAGTCTTGATCCAAGTAACTCTGCCTTACATTTTGGAAGTTCTAAATCTCTTACATAATCGTTTAATTCTGAATGTGTTATTTTGTGCGGTTGGTGGCATGACGTGCTCGGTATAAAATCAGGATCTCTTGACGTTGATGGCATATCTTCTTCCTGACGAATCACTCGATCGCCATGATCTGATTCGTTTTCTGATTCGCAAGTGTAGGTGCTGGGGGTTTTGGAATAAGATTTTCGTCACTGTGAGGCACAGGACTCATCGCAGATGGTATGTTTGGGTAGTGAATAACCGATTTTTTTTCTTGTCCAATACAAGGTACCATGCAAAAGTAACAATCATTAATATGATTTGTAGGCTCTCTCCAAACCATTGGGACAGCAAAGCGCATAGACCGTTTTTTTGCCATTTAACCAGCTCCTCAGACTTGAAGCACATGTGGGGTGCCCACTGTTTGTCTTGATCACCTAGTATACAACCGAAATAAAAAATCTGGATTGTTTACACACTTTCGAGATATCTTGCATGAACGCTGTCAGCCAACTGAGGAAAAAATGGCTAATATAAAGTAATATAATGTACACGTATGTATAACGTAACACAATCATGCCGATTACATCATCTTTCCTTGCCGAATATAAAAATTTAGCACGTGCATTCTTGTGAATTACAGCATATTAACACTGTCACAGCAGGAACACATATAATTACCGTATCTCTAAAACTTGAACTAATATTGAAAAAATAAGTTTCATTCCGGTTTTAGCACATTAAAAATAGTAATAATTTGTTGATTTTATTTAGGATATTTTTTGGCTGTTGATCAGTGTTATCTGTTAATTCAGAATGCGATAAGTTGTCTAAAACACTTGAGGAACAATTCGCCAACTAGACATTCTTGTTCAGTTCGGTCCCGCAAACGTTGAGATTTACTTTTAAAATCAAAATAAAAATAATTAATTAGTCCATACGTCATAAAACTTACATCTGAAATTATTTTATTTCCCGGGTCTTTAATGTAGATCATATTTCGTTTCTATGTAAATCAAAATGTATTCCAAGAAAAATGATCATACTGAGACGAGTCGATGATACAAAATTTCTGATTGAAATAGTAATTTTAACTGGTTTGTCTTTCTTCATATTCATTCATTTGCAATAAACGACTTTTTGACGCACCACCTGTATAGTCCTTTAATAATAATCAATACTGGTTCTGTAGGATCATTTATCATGACATAGAACGCGTCAATGGTTTAAAGTACCCTGTCATGAAAAGTACCAAAAAGCATCCCAAAAATATATAATTAAAAACGATATACATATTAAATATAAGCTCTGTGTTTTAATAGGGCTTTAAGTTTATGCCTAAATAAATGGCATTGGCAAGCCTAATTAATACCTATTTGATTTCTGCTGACTTCTGTTCTTGACAGTCTATGTGCATGAAGCTGTAGGACAAGCGAATTCAAAATCGAGTACTTATTATGATCGTGTTTAATTTTGGGAACCCAAATTAGTTACATTTCACATGTATCAACAGCTTAAAGATATATACAGAGTGTTTCTTAATGACATGCGAATATTTAAAGGTGGTGCATCTACATGAAAAATTAATGTTAGTTTACTTTATAAACTATGGCCCAAAAATGTTTCCTTACAAAAACTAGGGTTGTTGAAGTTTTAGGAAAAAAATTGAAATTAATTAATATCTTCAGAACCGCTTCAGATATTACACTGATATTTAGTACGTAGTGAAAGTTAATAGAGCTGCATATTTTTCAATGCACAAATAATGTCTAGCTTTAACAGTGGCGTGCGTACAAGTATTGGCTTCGATATTTTTTAAGAAAAAATGGTACGCCAATGGTTTTTGCCAAATAAAAATTATTGTTGGATTGCCCGTTCAATTCAAAACAAATGATTTGTCTTGAATTGTTTTCTTTTGATGCGCCATTTTTGAGTAATAAAATAAAAACCGTTCTATTGTCTAACTTGCAAAATTATTACTGGTTTAATTGGAAAAATTAAACACATTAGGGGTAATGAACAACAACAACAACTGACAACATAAACATAACATTAAAACCAACGAAATGATTACAAAAATTGTTGAAAATGGCCCCATTCACTTAGTATGCATGCTTCCTCCCTCTTTATGGAATTGGCCACTCGTTGAAATATCCCTGGAGTGTTTTTTATTCTATCACAAGCTGCAACTATTCTTTCTCTTAATTCCTCTACAGTGATAATGGGACTTGTGTACGCTAGTGTCTTAAGATAGCCCTACAAAAAGAAATCTAAAATGTTGAGGACTGGGGACCTTCGTGGCCATTCTAGGGGCCCATCGCGGCCAATCCAACGATTTGGATAAACAGTTGGTAAATAATTACGAACCGCTACAGTGAAATTCGCTGGTGTACCATTATGCATGTACCGCATATTGTTTCTTATTATATTACTAACGGAACATCATCAAGCAGCAAAGGCAACTGTTGTTGAAGAAAATTGAGGTAAGCCTGTCCGTCAAGTCGTCCCGGCAAGAAGAATGGTCCAATAAAGTGGTTGCCAATAATTCCTGCCCATACGTTAACCGAAAATTGGTGTTGGAAATAGGTTTCGGTTGCGGCATAGGGATTTTCTTCTTCCCACAAATGATTATGGTGGAAATTCTGAATGGCATTTCGAGAAAAATCAGCCTCGTCCGTGAACAGAATCATTGATTCAATTTGCGGATTTTGTGCAATTTTTTGAATAGACCACTGACAAAAGGTCACACGCCTTGGAAAATCAATGGGAAGTAATGCTTGTACTCTTAAAATATGGTAAGGATATAACAAAAAATCGACTAAAATTCTCCAAACCTTTTTGATGGCAAATATTTAAGTGTTTAGCGATCTTCCTCGAACTCGTTTCAGGGTGTTCTTCGACTTCGTGCAGCACTTATTCCTCAATTTCAGGTGTTCTCACACTTAGAGGTCCACCTTCAGATGTTCCTTTTCGGACAGAACCAGTTTCTACAAGACGTCGATGAATATTAGAAAAGGGTCGACTATCTGGCAAAGCACGATCGGGATATCTCTGGTGGTAAATCCGTCTGTCTTGCTCACCATTACCGTTGGCTATGCCATATACGTAATGCATTTCCGCCATTTATGCATTTGAATAATTCACCATTATTAACAAGATTGTAAAAACTAAATAATGAAACAGATGTCACAGCGAACAAATTTGAATAGCAGAGACTTGTCATATGTCAAAAGCCACTGACATATTCCAGAGCAACTAGATATTTGTTGCTAAATTGCATTCTTCAATTATCACATTAACTTTCTCGGACAATAGAACGGTTTTTATTTTTTTACTCAAAAAATGGCGCATCAAAGGAAAATAATACAAGAAAAATCATTTGTTTTAAATTTAACGGGGAACTCAAAAATAATTCTTATTTGGCAAAAAACCATTGGCGTACCATTTTTTTCTTAAAAAATATCGAAGTCAATACCCGTACGCAAAGCTAAAAATTATTTTTGCATTGAAAAATATGCAACTTTATTCACTTTCACTACGCACTAAATATCACTGAAATATCTGCAGCGGTTCTGAAAATAATAATTAATTTCCATTATTTCCTAAAACTTCAACACCCCGAGTTTTTGTAAGGAAACATTGCTGGACCATACTTTATAAAGCAAACTAACATTAATTTGTCATGTAGATTCACACCCTTAAATATTGGCATATCATTAAGGAACACCCTGTATAGATGGTAAAGTTAATATTCCCATCCGCTTGAAAGAATCTCTGCAGCTGGTCCTTCTGCTCAGACCTACAAGTGAATGCACGACTTTTTTGCATATTGATAACTCGAATTGCTTCTGTGGAGCAGGCTATGATACCGTATGAAATTATGTAGTGTATATATGCAAAGTAGTAGGTCATTAGCAAAGATCCATCACTACAAAGCGTAGCTGAGTGATGGAGTACAAGTATGAGGTAATCTTTTTGCATGTATAACCAATGTGCGCATTCCACTTCAGGCAACTGTTCATATGGATACCCAAAAATTTGACAAAGCCGACCTGCTGAATAAAACCATTGAGAGACTTGACCAGCAAACTGTAGTCGAAGTTATGTTTTGCATATGAACTCTTCATAAATTGCGTTTTGCGTTTGCAGCTGATTGTCCAGGAACCATTGCTGAGTACTCTGCAGCTCTTCAGTAGCACCTTCCGCCAGCGGTCGGTATTTACCAATAATGATGTATCATCCCCATACACAGCATAGTCAATGCTACTGAAGTCATTCACAAAAATTATAAACAGCAATGGTCCCAGCATTGAACCCTGTGGGACTCCCACTTCACTTAAGCGCTTCTTTGGTATGTGATTCGCGATTTCGACGTTCTGATATCTGTTGGATAAATAATCACGAAATCATTCAAGTGGAAGTCCGCTTATTCCATAACTTTCAAGTCTCTTGATTCACCAGGTCATGGGGTTTTCTCAAATCAGTGAATATACCAATAGGATTGCAGTTGAACAAATTTATATCATTCGCAAAAAGTATATGTCGATATTCTTTGTCCACAAGTGGAAGGTCTTTTATGTGTTGCAGGAACAGAATAGGGCCTAGAGCTGACCCTTGAGTCCGGTGATTTTGTCAGTAAAATCTAAACATACTGGTAGTGTCGATTTTGATTTAAAAGAAACCATGATAATATTTTCCCAATAGTTATGAATTAATTGACTCAACAATATCATTGATTGAGGCATTAATAAATAATTTCCGAAACCTGCTTATTTTATTAGACCTTGTAGTGGCGTACCGAAGGTATCTTTATAATGTAAATTAATCAATATCGATAATTTATTCGAAATAATGGTACGTCTTAAGGTTTTTAAAGCTGAATAGGAAAATAATCCTGACAAATATACGAGATTATTCATCATACTAATCTCATAGCGGACACAATAGACCAAATTAGGCAAATAATTTCCGATACATTACAGCGTCGTGGTAAATAATAGGATTTTTCTAGTCAAATGCTAAATATCATGCCAAAGTACTTTTTGATCCATCGAACGAGCTGAAAAAATGTCTTACACGTGTAGGCAAAAAAATATTTTATGGTAGTGTACGGAAAAATCGTAACAAGTGACTTGGTTTGAAAGGTAAAAATATATAAAACAAAAGGTATACTTCAAATATCGCAGCGATATGCGAATTTTATATTTCAAACTTGATGTTTGCATTTTTGTTTTTTCACAATTTGAAAAATATAAAAAACAATCACAGCAGAAGCTGCAACCTGCCTAGATAACAGTGATGTACTTAGCATGTTATAAATGATCTCCAAAAAGTATGTCAAGCTTTTAGGGCCGTATTGTCAACGATTCCTACAATTGTAGTACTCCTTTATGGCCTCCTTGATTTTCATAGTATTTTCTGTCCTTCAGAAAGGCTGGGACATTTCTAGATTTCTAATGTTCCGTGTCAACGCCCTCCAATTCTGAGGCTATATCAAATCCAAGCGAATAACCAAAATTTCTGTGTTACGTACTGCGGTTATAATATGGTTCAAGATGACACACGGGTTGATGACGTCAGTTACACGAATCGCTTGAACGCGTTGGTTTTAACCGCGGTTTTGTTGCAAGTTGTTTATTTTAGAAAAGCGCGTATATAATCTCTGATTATTTTTATTATCACTTAATAATCGGTGCTTTTTCGTCTACAACTGTATATGGAAAGTTAAAATAAGAAACCTTTCATAATATTCATGGGAGAAATGTTTTTTTCAGATTTTTTTTTAATGATGGAGCCATGGCTTTGTAGCTATGATAACTTTCAATTCTCTAAATTTTTCCGCATGTCAAAGAAAACATTTATTGATTCAGCAGAAATGATGAAAAAAGATATTAGCAAAACCGTATACAGGTGGACATCATCCAGTGAATTTATATGGCCATAGTTTAATATTCTTGTGGTATATGGCTACACAGGATACTGTATATAGGAACTAGATTTAAAGTGTCCCCAACAACATTAATGATTATAAGTAATAAGGTGCTCTACTTTGTGCTAAAACTGAAGTCAGCCTGTATCAAGTTTCCCAAAAATGAAGCTGAAGTACAATAACAATATCCAATACCCGGCAAAATTCTAACTTGTCACATTTCAAATAATAACCAGAAATATAAAACTACTCTTGAGTTGGGTAAATACCACAATTTTGCGGTGATAACTATGACATATAACAGCTGATTCGTGACGTCACGGATCTTATAACCAAACTGATAACTACACTCGCTTGAACGAATTGGTAAATACCAAGCCAAAATGGTAAATACCATTTCCATTTGGTTATCCGCTTGAATTTGATTTATGTTTTCTTTTGGAATTGTCGACGACCATCGTGCATGCCTAAACAAAATCGAGACTCGTCACTAAAGACAATACTGTTCCATTCCTGATCCCAGAGTGACCGTTGTCTGCACCACTCAAGGCGATTACGTCGGTGTTCTCGAGTTAAAGGGAGGACCTAGTGTGGCCGGTATGAAAACAAGCCAAAACTTCTCATTCGTCGGTAAACACTTCGCATGCCAATAGGTCTTCCGTGATCTGCAAACCATTCATTTGCAATGGATCTGGTAGTAGAGAAACGGTCCCTTAAGGCCAATAATCTTAGGCAACGATCTTCACGGTCTGTTGTTCTACGGCGGCGTCCAGTGCCACTTGCTCTTTGCGTACGGCCTTCTCGAAGCCATGCCTGACAACACCTAACCACAGTGTCTACACTTCTTTGCACTCTAACTGCAATTGCCCGAAAAGAAAGTCCAGCTTCCCGAAGTCCCACTATACGGCCCCTATCAAACTCACTAAGTTCTCGAAATCGTACAGGTCTCCGTACTCTAGGCATCGTAACCGATCGTAAAGGATGTCAAGAACCAAAATCCGCCAACGTTGATTCTTTACTGCGGCTGAAATATTCATTTTTAGAGCGTTAGTGAATTAAAAAAACGCAGTATAAAAACCGGAATGTCCAACTGATAAGGCTGAAAATTTTTTCACTTGTTATTTACAGTAAGATAAATACATTCACCAACTTTTATTAAAATAAAACCATTTAAACTGGGTGTTCGGATTTATATGTCACTTAGTATAATTACATTTTGTTTCAAGGTGAAAACCTTTACTAAAGTTTGACTAATTGCTGTGAAAAAAAATGTACCTGAGTGAATCGGTAAAAGATACTAAAAACCTAAATTTACTTAGATTTTTTGCAACATCATCTACCCATTCTTTTGAAAGTTGTGAAGCCAAAATGGTAAATACCATTTCCATTTGGTTATCCGCTTGAATTTGATTTATGTTTTCTTTTGGAATTGTCGGAAATTTCAATGTGATATAACAGATGATATAGATCAAGAGCATGTAGAATTTGTGCAAATAGAATAATAAAATAATTTTAGACATAAGGGTAAGGGTTGAAATACGTATTTCTCATGAAAACGTTCATACAACTTGTCATAATCATGGTCATGCGCATAAGCATTGTGAGATGACCTTGAGGTTCATAACTTTTAACTCTTTAACTCCATTTTACAACGTCTATGTATCAAAACTGTCAATATGGTTCGCTCTCAGTGTCAATCAGAGGTGTCAATGCCTTGTAGATTTCCGATATTTTTTTGTTTGTTCTGTCAAAATCATGAATGCCTGCGATCAAGACAATTATACAGGGTATCCGCAAAGTTGGGGTTTTCCTTCACACGACGTGTAGATCTTAAAAACATAAGCAATTTTTCTTAGTACCATATACACAATGTCTTAAGGGAACAGAGATAAAGGGCTCTGCAACATCAAAAATATCTGAATACCGGCCTGTAGCCGCGACCCGCGACATCCCCGAGTGGTCCTAGGACTCTAGCTCAACCCGACGACAGAACTGGGTCGGGGTCAGTGTATCAGATCAGTATGCAACCTTCAACCGATGGTTACGGTCACGCGTGTATAGGTAAACGAACCCGTATAATCGATTGCGTTTCAAAAAACAACAAGCACTAGAGACGTGGCTAGAGAAGTGCAAGTATCAAAAACTAAAGTGTGGCAAACGCTGCGTGAAGAGGAGCTGTATCCGTTTCACGTCCAACGTGACGATTTTCCAGCAAGAGTGCGGTTTTGTGAGTGGTTGTTGCATCAACATGACAATAATCCGGACTTTTAGAAAGTGCATATTGGTAACAGATGAATCTACGTTCACGCGTAACGGGGTGAATAACTTTCGCAACACTCATGTTTGGTCAGTAGAAAATCCGCACGCTGCCCGTCGGGCACATTTTCAACAAACATTTTCGGTGAATGTTTGGTCTGGCATGGTGAACGGTATGCTCATTGGACCATTTATTCTCCCAAATCGATTGGACGGGATACCTAGACTTTTACGCAACATTTTGCCTTCCTTGTTAGAAGATGTGCCATTAAGTGTAAGACAATCAATGTGGTTTCTGCACGATGGTGCACCGCCCCATTTTAGATGCGAAGTGCGTGAGTTTTTGAATGAATTATTTCCGAATAGGCGGATCGGACGTAATGGACCCGTAGCGTGGCCGCCGCGATCTCCAGACTTAACACCATGTGATTTTTTTCTTTGGGGAGAAATGAAACGCTTAGTGTACAAAACTGAAGTGCATACGGTTGACGAACTTCGTCTCAGAATTGAACAAGCTGGTGCTTTCAGTCGGGGGAGGGAATCCATTCTCAAAGCCTGCACCGATGCTTGGCAACGTCGTGCACGCACCTGTGTTTTTGAATCAAACGGCGATAACTTCGAACAATACCTATAAAGTACGTTTACTTAAAATCTGAAAACGCGGCAACGCCGTCATATTTGTTACCTCTGTTCGTGTCTGCACCACCGCCGGCGTCTGCTCGCTAGCGCATCAGCTGATTTCATTTTCTGTTGGAGCGGTATGATTTCGGGCAGAGACGTACTTAGCCCTTCTCGTCAACTGGAGAGTGAGTACTTTTTCCTTTATTTTTTTTACTTGGTCGCCCTCGTTTCACTACACATTACCTTTGTTATTTCAAGGGTAGTTGTTGGTGACACCCTGTATAAACACACTTCGCACTCGTGGCTGTGCGTAGGTATGCGTGTGTGTGTGTGCAAGAGCTAGTAGCAGCGACATGTAAATGATTGTGCATTTTTCCTCTTACGACATTGTAATGTAGAAAACCGTAGAAGCAATATTCATATTTCGCCTTATGACAAGGTACATCTTTCCGACGACCATATACGACTTAAACGTTTACGAGTATAGCAAAATCAGCTAAGCTAGGATTTTCCTTCATGACTGCGTCAAAAAGAAACTGGTGATAATTGAACCATCAACCGAGGACTAAGCTATCCAATCCCACAAAGAACAACATTTTCGTCGTCCAATGTACCGCAGTCATCCTTAACTCTAACACATTGCATCTTATCTTTTACACAGATGTGAACACCGACCATGTTTATCTCTCTGCGCCCGAGATATTTGTTTGTCTTATCTTAATTGCCACGTATCGATAAGATGCAATAGATAAACCGGCTGGACCGAGCCTGCTTCACAGAACAATTACTTTTAGTCGCTTGCTCGTGTGACGCTGAGTAAGGATAGTTACGGGATTGTAAATGAAGTGCTGTTTGTTTAGAACTGAGACGTACTTTTCTCCTCATAATCTCCTCTCTATATACAAGGCACAGATAAGACCTAGCCTCGAGTACTGCTCACATGTTTGGGGTGCTACCGTCCTAACTTCATTATCCGTGCTCGAGTTGTCCAGCTAATCGATGACTCTTTTCTGACATACAGTCATGGTGCTCTTTCGCACTGTCTCGCTTACTTCTAATTATATGTCAACCGGCTTTGATCCGCAGAGCTCTCCTCCATGATGCCGTCGCGCAATGTGCCTGCCAGACAGACCGGTCTGACTTCGGCGTCCCACCCTAACGGTGTACTTCCAGAACTGGCCGATACGATCGCTCCGAAGTCCCTTGGGTACCGAGATTGTGGAGCAGTCTTAGTAATTTTGGAGGCTGAAGTAGAAAACGATGATAAACAATTCTGAAGTGCTGTCGAGTGATATTGCCAAGCAGAAAATACTGTATCATGAAGAAGTGTCCGTACGATTTTTTAATTACTTTGAACATAACGGTTGCTAACATATGCTCCTCTAAATCACCCGAAAATCTGGTTTGACGTAGCATGAGATGCATTTCGGTGGAGAAGATGGGCTTTTCATCAACATAAATAAAGAAGCGGTCGTATTCGGTGTTCATATATCACTTAAATGTTTTTGCCCACCCACTAAGCGTATGCTTCAGGTTAAGAAATAAGGCCTTACGTGATATCATTAAACGCGTATAAACATCTTCGCAAAATGCGCGCGTAGAATAAATTAAAAAATGATCAAAATATATATGATATGCGGATTGAACTTTCTTTTATCTGATACGCCATGCAGCCTATACGTAAATCAACGATTATAGGTTAGTTTCAACAAATCCTTGAACTAGTTCCAAACTGAACAGGAGCACGCGCATATATTTTTTCCGAAACTAACAGTTATCTGTTCCAACAAATTTTGTACTGATTCCGAACCGAACTGGTTCTAACATTTCTGGTTTTGACAGAGGACTAAGAGTTCTAATTTGTAAGCGTTTGCAGAATAAATGCTGAATAGCTTGGTTTTGAGGCTGTCATTTTGTGCCTTTTCCTTCTTTTCAATCTTCCATTAACAGAGTGACACGGGTGGTAGGTTGACTGCAGATTAATGAGATTAAATCAACATGATCTTAGCAAAAGTCTTCTAGTTTTCGAGATATTGCCACTCTTAAGATTTTTCAAAAAATCACTACTTTTTGCTCCTTTTTTGCCTGTTATTTCATTCAAAACTTGCACGGTATGCTAGAAAAAATATATATACTAAGTGACATATAAATCCGAACAGCCAGTTTAAATGGTTTTATTTCAATAAAATTTTGTATAAGTACTTAATGAAGCATTATAAGTAAATGATAAAAATTTCAAAATGATTGCACTGCTTTAAAGCCCTTTGATCTTCAATAATGTGTGGATGCACCCTGATGTGCTACGCATTCTCCAACGCGTCTAGGCATACTTCTGATCAGGTGGTCAATGTCCTCTTGTGGTATCTCATTCCAGGCAACCACCAACTCATCTCGAAGTGCTTCTAGAGTCTGAGGAGGACGTTGCAAATTGAGCAATCTCCTACCCATCATATCCCACACGTGCTCAATTGGGGATAAGTCGGGAGATCTTGGTGGCCATGGTAACAATGTGACATCATTATGTTGAAAGAAGTCTATTGTGACTCTTGCAACATGTGGTCGGGCATTATCTTGTTGGAACGTTGGATCTGCCAGGGTGTCAAGATAGGGTAAAAGATGGGGTTCTAGAACTTCGTGGATATAACGCTGCGCGTTCATGTTACCTCTGATGAAGATTAAAGGTGACCTGGAACCATAAGCTATAGCACCCCAAACCATAACTCCAACAGTGTGATGAACATGTCTTTCAACAAAAAACTGTGGATTCCTCCTTTCCCCACGTCGCCTTCTAACCCTAGCACGACCATCGTGCATGCCTAAACAAAATCGAGACTCGTCACTAAAGACAATACTGTTCCATTCCTGATCCCAGAGTGACCGTTGTCTGCACCACTCAAGGCGATTACGTCGGTGTTCTCGAGTTAAAGAGAGGACCCAGTGTGGCCGGTATGAAAACAATCCAAAACTTCTCATTCGTCGGTAAACTTTTCGCATGCCAATAGGTCTTCCGTGTTCTGCAAACCATTTATTTGCAATGGACCTGGTAGTGGAGAAACGGTTCCTTAAGGTTAGGCGGCGATCTTCACGGTCTGTTGTTCTACGGCGGCGTCCAGTGCCCCTTGCTCTTTGCGTACGGCCTTCTCGAAGCCATGCCTGACAACACCTAACCACAGTGTCTACACTTCTTTGCACTCTAACTGCAATTGCCCGAAAAGAAAGTCCAGCTTCCCGAAGTCCCACTATACGGCCCCTATCAAACTCACTAAGTTGACGAAATCGTACAGGTCTCCGTACTCTAGGCATCGTAACCGATCGTAAAGGATGTCAAGAACCAAAATCCGCCAACGTTGATTCTTTACTGCGTCTGAAATATTCATTTTTAGAGCGTTAGTGAATTAAAAAAACGCAGTATAAAAACCGGAATGTCCAACTGATAAGGCTGAAAATTTTTTCACTTGTTATTTACAGTAAGATAAATACATTCACCAACTTTTATTAAAATAAAACCATTTAAACTGGGTGTTCGGATTTATATGTCACTTAGTATAATTACATTTTGTTTCAATGTGAAAACCTTTACTAAAGTTTGACTAATTGCTGTGAAAAAAAATGTACCTGAGTGAATCGGTAAAAAATACTAAAAACTTAAATTTACTTAGATTTTTTGCAACATCATCTACCCATTCTTTTGAAAGCTGTGCCTCTTGAGACAAGAAGAAGGATGTGGTCACAGAATGATGTGTGTTCTGCAAGATACCCCTGACCTTGATGAAACATTGCCTAGAAAATAGATTGGCTGAACCAATTTTGTTGTCTCCACGCTCCCCAGACCTGAACCCTCTGTATTTTTTTACAGGAGATGTTTAAAAGATAAGATCTATGATAGACCAATTCGGTCAGTCGATAAGCTGCGTTATCGAATCCAGCAAGGAGAGTCGGTGGCAGACATTTTGAAGATATGTTGTGAAAATAATAATAATCATTTGTTTCAGGTGATATTTGATGTTAGTTTAATTTTCATTTAGTTAATTTAAGATGTTAGTAATGATTTCTTATCCTTTATTTGATTTTAGTGTTGTAAAAATCAATGGAAATAAAAAAAATACAACCTAATGTTCTGTGCATTATTTTGATGCCTGCATATATAGTAACAATGAATAAAAAAAGGATAATGGATACGTGTTTTAGACGTTTGCTAAAATTAAAAGCTATGACAGCAACTACAAAGTTGTAATTTGGACACAAAATGACAAAAATTGGAATTATTCAGTTTTTAGTCCTACAAATGTTGTACTATTTTTGGAAGAGCATGAAATATCGAGTTTTTAAGGGCATTTACTGATTCAGTCTGCCACATTTTTTCCACAATAGTTAGTCAAACTTTAGTAAAGGTTTTCGCATTGAAACCAAATGTTATAATTTAGTTTCTTTAAAATACCGCGCTAGTTTTCAATGAATAGGATACTCGGTTTTTTCAACCAGCTATTAATTTTAGCCCGGGAAAAAGATCGTCAGACGTAGGGATTTTTTGAAAAAACTCGAAAGTGGCAATAGAAAACTTTTACTATAAGGTCATTTCGATTTTATCTGATTGCTCTGAAGCAAATCTACCTCCCGTGTCACTCTGGTGAGTTATTTCTGGCACACCCTGTAACTAAGCTGAATATTAACCACATATTTGGAAAATGGCGTCAAGTAGATTGACTCTATGCTTCCTACGCCTTCGTTGATTGGTACGATGAATCTTCGACCTTTACATATCCAAGTATATAAAGTAAATCTATCATATTTTTGTTTTCATGGCAGATGTATGGAAAATATGTGTGACCTACTATGTCTAACAGGTGCAAGCATCACTGAAATCAGCAGCTTCTTGATAGTAGAAGATCTTTCATTGCCACGAAATATGCAACAATTTACAGGGATTTAGCATGTAACTTCTAAACTACAATTTTCATCAATTCCAAGCAATGTATGGAAATGAGCTGTCTGAAACGTTGTCAACACTATGTTCCAGCTATTTCATTTTCAGGTGAAATGAAATATATGTGTAGATATAAAATCAGTTAAGTCGTCATTTACAAAAGTATCGGATAACACTAAAGTGGTACGTACTATTAATGCCCCAGTATTGTCAGTGACGACACCACCGCAGATTCACCGGTTCGAGTTTGTTGTAGACAGTGGTAAGAGCAAAAAGGCCTTTTAGTTTTTGAAAGCACTTGTGTATAGCTTTCGTTCTTCCGACAACAGACGGCCATCTACGGACAGCTGTTTCGTGCTATTTGGCAACTCCGTAGAATGGTCCAGGCCTGGTCTCAGGTGGACAATGAACGAAACCTATCAGAACAAGACAGCACAAAGTGCCATCTTTGTCGATTCTGGTAATAGATGGGTATGAAATTATCTGTTACTAGGTAGTGATCAAGGGTCTTTGGGATCCATTTATACTCAAAGTTTGTTCCTGTTTTCTCAGATATCTATCAAATTGGAATGCTTCATACCCCCTTGATCAAAGCGATGCATCTGAAATACAAAGCGGCGAGATGAATGATATGGAGCTGATTGGAATCGATCTCTAGCACTGATATGTGATTGATTTTCATATCGCGAGTGTTATATGTAATTTCATTCACAGCATGTATCTTTCATTTCGTACTTCCCCAGTGATGCTTTTCGCTTTGGTAACTGTATTGTTTTTTTATTTCTATAATCTCATTTTTTCGTTCGTTACCAGAGATAAGGATCACAATATTGCGTGAATGCGTTGGTTTTTGCTAGATATGATTTACGAAAACTTACCACCTTACGCAATACTGTTCGTCCAAGCAGTTTTCCAAAATCGATTTTTAAAAACCTAACAGCCCATGAGAAGTCAAAATTTACATAGTGAGTACAAGTAGAAATTACAAACACGACACTTTGCAGTGACTACGATCCTAAGGAACGACGAGCTTATCGGAATTCTTTGATGTCCACATTTAGAGTAGAAAATTTGTCAAAATGCAAATAATCAGGAATTTTTTAAAACCGTCCTCCTTCTAAAAAGTTCGGCAATACCCAGTACCAAGAAATGAAAGGACATTTTATCATAATATCAATTTATTTTTATTTAAGGCATGGAAAATTTCAAATCAACTCATGACAAAACTTACTGACATCATCCATAGGCAATAATTTAACATAAAATATTTCATTACTCTCGTTACCCAGCATGATGTCCTCACTTTATAAATCATACATTATTGATGAACCGCTAACTTATAATTGCAAAATCAAGTTAACTTGAAACAGTTCCGATTGGCAGCGACATTTGGAAATACTAGTTTCCTTAAACGACATCAGATTTGTAAAAGACAGCAGTTTCGCCTATTTAGCGGGAAAAGACTAATATACTAAGTGACATATAAAACGCAACACCCAGAATTACTTATTGAATTTTGATAAAAACGTTTAAGCTATGAAGGCGTCCTGCAATTGTAGGAACGACTTACGATACGACCCTTAGGGTATCTAACAGATGATATAAATCAAAAGCACGAACAATTCGATGCAAGTAGATATTTTTAACATAACCTCAAAATAAAGCGCTGACGTGGAAGAGTAGAAAACTAGGAAATCAAGGAGGCCTTAAAGGCGTCCTACAATTCTAGGAACGACTGACGATACGGTCCTTAGAGATCGATTCTGCACAACAAGGGCAAAACTCTCTATTGGATTGTTAACAAATATGGTACCTTGGTGTGATATAGAATCAATATGTTAAGAGATATTTCCAAATTTCAAATACTGGCATGCTTGTATACATTGTTACTGTTGTTAAATAATTGATTTATTTTCATTGTTGGTATATGTCCTATAATTGGATGTCACCTGTTGGGAATTATAAATAAAAAAATAAATGATATGAATATTCGAGGAGTGATTTTGTCCTCTAGCAATTTTCGAAATACCGTTTCGCCTTATTAGATACAGACTCCTGAAAAATATCACTAAGGATCGCACACCGAAATTTTTGAGAGCGTAGTCGAATCCTCCAGTGATGGTGTTCATGGAAAACTTAAAACTCATCCAGTTCACCAGATGCGGACTAGCCCAAATACAATATTTTTGACAAGCATTATACATTATCTGAGAAAAAAATAATTTTTGTTTAATTTCGATAAACTAAATTTGAGGCTTGTTTCGCAACTGCTCCTATCGATTTACACTGCAGACAATCCCCGACAAGTTGAACCAGAGCTTAAGTATTGTATACAGGGTGTTTCAGTTTATTGTTGCATAACTTTAAGATTCGATAGAACTTTTGAAATTAATGCATAAAGTCTATATAAACATGAGTCGAAAAATGCGTGGCTTCCGAAATACAGGGTGTTTAAATTTACTTTCTAAAATAGTTTTTTTAAATATTTCGAACAATATTGAATAATGCTATACCACGTTCGATCATTCGTAGATGTGAATTGAACAATTATGTTTACATTTCGAGTAACTACTTTAGATTTTGGATGTTTGTCCTAACTATCCAATAGCATTTTAGTTGTAAATAATTAATAAAAATAATTTTGGAAAATTAAACAAATTAATATTCTGTTTTTTGTGTTTATTTGGAGTTAGGAATTATTGCTGTGTTTAAAAACACAATCTAAACGATCATCTTAATTACTTGTAATGCCCAAATCGAAAATGTAAAAAAAAAATATTATTTTCTCATAAATAATTAAAAAAGCATAGAACCTTAAAAATCGAAATATCTCAAAAATGGCTAACTATAACGAAAACTCACAGGAGAGCTTTTTTATGCAGAAAAGTGCGAAGAATCAGTTTTTTGATTCAAAAAGCAAAAAATTGCACTAAAAAAAAATTTTTGCTCATTTCAATACACTACAGGTACATTAGAGAGCGCCCTCTAGTGGCTACAGTAAAACTGTGGTTCGTTTTGTCGTACCAAAAAACCCGTGTATACCAATTTTCACTGTTATACATCAAATATTGTTCGAAATATAGTAAAAAACTGTTTTAAAAAGTAAATTTAAAAACCCTGTATTTCGGAAGCCACGCATTTTTCGACCCATGTTTATATAGACTTTATGAATTAATTTTAAAAGTTCTATCGAATCTTAAAGTTATGCAACAATAAACTGAAACACAGTGTAAAGTGAAATTAGAATTCTTATCTGGGGGTCTTTCTGGCTACTGATTATAAATACCATAAAATTTACTGTGGTAATCAATGTGTCAGAATCAGTATCATAATCAGTATTGAAACAAAAACAATTCTGCTCGAAATCAGACAAAAATAAACTTTCTCAGACATAGAATTAGGCTTTAAAAAAATATTACGTTTGAGCCCTTATTAAGATGCTCATGAGACAATTTAGAAATTCAGCAAAATTTCATTTTCTAAATAAATAAGCTAGTTGTTTTTCATGGACACCATCATTTTAGACCTGCGCTGCAGTTTATTTATCGAAGAAATAACATATTCACGCATAGATCCCGTGATCGGACGGCAGATCGCCGAACAGGTTACAGGGCCAACGAGGCTGCATGCACCGCCGTGTCGTCTCCCACTCCACCTTCCCGGTTTCTGGTTTCTCACTTGTTCATGTGCTCGACCGATTCTGCTCAATAACAGTATTATAACTGTTATATATCGGGTGCTGATCTCGCACTGAACACGCGCTCGTTATTGTTTTGGTTTAACGTCTTTCTTGGATAAGAAGACCTTACTTACTGGGCTATTAAAATTTCGTTGTACTATACAAATTCTAAATATCGAATAATGGAAATTGGACACTAGTCGCTTGACTATTGGATGTACCAACATTTTCTTCTGATGCTTCGAACGGCTAATCTAACGTACCGCCACTGGTATCTAACATCTATTTATAAACGTTCCCATAAAAAAATGTCAGCGGTACATCGCAAAAAGTAGCAAGATGACAATATTGGCATATTCTCCGCTACATCAGGTAAAACAACTTGCCATTCCATCATACAAATCACTTGTATTACGTGTAAGTAGGTTTACGAGTAGTTATGGGCAGGACGAGGTGAAGTTTTTTTTTTGCTACTCGAGAAATCAGCATTATTGGTGGCAGTGCCCTATTGAAAAGTAGAATCTTAATCTGGGTAAAAAACGATGACAAACATAGTAGATAAATGATTAATTCCATTTAAATGTCTATTTTATTTCATTTCGACAACAACTCATTACAGTATCTTCATTTCGATTTACCCGATTAGCGATTTCTCTAAAATTAGTGCGTCTGTGAACTATATGCATGATAATGCAATGAAACATCATTGGAACGAATGGAACCAACATTGAAAAATCACTGAATATTAAGTAAGCATGTACATGTTGCTCGGATCCTGATATGACAGAAAAAGTACGGCTCGGAATACGTTTTATCAGCGTGTACTTCATTGATAGCAAATATGTTTATCAAAATTCAATAAATAATTCTGGGTGTTGCATTTTATATTTCACTTAGTATATATATACTAAGTGACATATAAATCCGAACACCCAGTTTAAATGGTTTTATTTTAATAAAATTTTGTATAAGTACTTAATGAAGCATAATAAGTAAATGATAAAAATTTCAAAATGATTGCACTGCTTTAAAGCCCTTTGACCTTTAATAATGTGTGGATGCACCCTGATGCATTCTCCAACGCGCCTAGGCATGCTTCTGATCAGGTGGTCAATGTCCTCCTGTGGTATCTCATTCCAGGCAACCACCAACTCCTCTCGAAATGCTTCTAGAGTCTGAGGAGGACGTCGCAAATTGAGCAATCTCCTACCCATCATATCCCACACGTGCTCAATTGGGGATAAGTCGGGAGATCTTGGTGGCCATGGTAACAATGTGACATCATTATGTTGAAAGAAGTCTATTGTGACTCTTGCAACATGTGGTCGGGCATTATCTTGTTGGAAAGTTCGATCTGCCAGGGTGTCAAGATAGGGTAAAAGATGGGGTTCTAGAACTTCGTGGATATAACGCTGCGCGTTCATGTTACCTCTGATGAAGATTAAAGGTGACCTGGAACCATAAGCTATAGCACCCCAAACCATAACTCCAACAGTGTGATGAACATGTCTTTCAACAAAAAACTGTGGATTCCTCCTTTCACCACGTCGCCTTCTAACCCTGGCACGACCATCGTGGATGCCTAAACAAAATCGAGACTCGTCACTAAAGACAATACTGTTCCATTCCTGATCCCAGAGTGACCGTTGTCTGCACCACTCAAGGCAATTACGTCGGCGTTCTCGAGTTAAAGGGAGGACCCAGTGTGGCCGGTATGAAAACAAGCCAAAACTTCTCATTCGTCGGTAAACACTTCGCATGCCAATAGGTCTTCCGTGTTCTGCAAACCATTCATTTGCAATGGACCTGGTAGTGGAGAAACGGTCCCTTAAGGCCAATAATCTTAGGCGGCGATCTTCAGGGTCTGTTGTTCTACGGCGGCGTCCAGTGCCCCTTGCTCTTTGCGTACGGCCTTCTCGAAGCCATGCCTGACAACACCTAACCACAGTATCTACACTTCTTTGCACTCTAACTGCAATTGCCCGAAAAGAAAGTCCAGCTTCCAGAAGTCCCACTATACGGCCCCTATCAAACTCACTAAGTTGACGAAATCGGACAGGTCTCCGTACTCTAGGCATCGTAACCGATCGTAAAGGATGTCAAGAACCAA
The DNA here is from genome assembly GCA_963669975.1 of Acanthoscelides obtectus. NCBI lineage: Eukaryota > Metazoa > Arthropoda > Insecta > Coleoptera > Chrysomelidae > Acanthoscelides > Acanthoscelides obtectus. The sequence continues at coordinate 13,210,694 of CAVLJG010000004.1, forward strand.
AATCCGTCAACGTTGATTCTTTACTGCGGCTGAAATATTTATTTTTAGAGCGTTAGTGAATTAAAAAAAAAGCAGTATAAAAACCGGAATGTCCAACTGATAAGGCTGAAAATTTTTTCACTTGTTATTTACAGTAAGATAAATAAATACATTCACCAACTTTTATTAAAATAAAACCATTTAAACTGGGTGTTCGGATTTATATGTCACTTAGTATATATGTTTATTTCTCAATGTGTTTTAGGATCATACAAAGATAGTGTGTTAAATATTCTAATATTATTGAGTTTGGGACATAAAATGTCAAAATTGAGAACCTTAAAATAAGCAATGTTAGTTACCAATTAGGGCTGAAAAACCTCAATATGGGCCCTAATCTTTTGGGATGGTGGTCACAATATAATATTTATACTGCTTTTCTCCGTCCGACCAGCTGAGTGCCAACCATGTACTGCGCTGTTTCATGCTTATTGGCAATCATCAGCACGGACTAGGTACTTAGGAAGGATAAAGAACAAAGGCATAACAAAAGTATCCTCTATCAGAGGTTTTGTGAAGAAGATTGGTGTTGAGAATTCGTGCAGAGAGGGGCGGAGTAGCTTTCTATAAATTTATTCATTTCATAGAGAAATAAATATCATACGGAGGTAGGCATAGATGTCAAAACCTACGTCTTATACCTGATGGCGGCAATAACATAAAAATCATTTTATATAACAGTAGTCGACAAGTCAGTTTAAATTGAGAGAAAATTTATGAGTCTTTTATTTCAAATGACTGCTACAAGAGGGAGATAACAGAGCTGGAATAGAAACAGACACGGGCACTTATCTATGTATGTATATATACGTAATCACGGAGAACAATCATATGTAGGTGTGTAGGAAAGAAATAATGTCGTTGAGTTGGTGTAACTAATTGAGCTTTTGAAAACTGTATAGACAAAGACAAATAGCCAACTAAAAGCTCCTTTAAGCAATTTTTGTCTCGGGCAGATTATTTTTATTATTCCGCTGCAATTATTAAAAGTCTATTCATGATGGGTAATGGGTTTTAGGATACGATTGTTCCCACATCCCACGTGGAAGTTTCGATATCGAGGCCGGTGTTTTCTTGTATGACGTCACGGTGATTTCCGTTTGTCTGTTGTAGAAAGAGTGCCCATTCCTAGGCCAAACCCTTTTATAATTTTTTTGCTGTGGTAAATTTCCTATTTTATTGTTTGCATAATTTCACACGTATTATACAGGGTGTCCGCAAAGTTGGGGTTTTCCTTTACACGACGTGTAGATCTTGAAAACATAAGCAATTTTTCTTAGTACCATATATACCACTGTCTTAAGGGAACCGAGATAAAGGGCTCTGCAACATCAAAAATATCTGAATACCGTCCTGTAGCCGCGACCCGCGATATCACCGACTGGTACAAGTGGGTCGGGGTCAGTGTGTCAGGTCAGTATGCAACCTTCAACCGACGGTTACGGTCACGCGTGTAGAGGTAAACGAACCCGTATAATCGATTGCGTTTAAAAAAACAGCAAGCACTAGAGACGTCGCTATAGAAGTGCAAGTATCAAAAACTAAAGTGTGGCAAACGCTGCGTGAAGAGGGGCTGTATCCGTTTCACGTCCAACGTGTACAAGCCCTTCAACCTGACGATTTTCCAGCAAGAGTGCGGTTTTGTGAGTGGTTGTTGCATCAACATGACAATAATCCGGACTTTTTGAAGTGCATATTGGTGACAGACGAATCTACGTTCACGCGTAATGGGGTGAATAACTTTCGTAACACTCATGTTTGGTTAGTAGAAAATCCGCACGCTGTCCGTCGGGCACATTTTCAACAAACATTTTCGGTGAATGTTTGGGCTGGCATGGTGAACGGTATGCTCATTGGACCATTTGTTCTCCCAAATTTGTCATATTTGTTACCTCTGTTCGTGGTCTGCACCACCGCCGGCGTCTGCGCGGTAGTGCATCAGCTGATTTCATTTTCTGTTGGAGCGGTATGATTTCGGGCAGAGACGTACTTAGCCCTTCTCGTCAACTGGAGAGTGAGTACTTTTTCCTTTTTTTTTTTACTTGGTCGCCCTGGTTTCACTACACATTACCTTTGTTATTTCAAGGGTAGTTGTTTCTGAAAAGGAAAACCCCAACTTTGCGGACACCCTTTATCTTTGTTTCTCAGCGATTCAGTATTGTGCTGAAATCTTTTGGACATTTATGTTATAGAATTACTAACGACTAAATTTCCTCACAAAATATCGTTGGTCCCTCGTAGAGTTGGATCCGCCCATTGGCACTCTGCGCCACCCTGCGATTGCTGTACATACTAGACTGTATAGGAATATTTGGTTACCTATCAAGATGCCTTCTTTTAAAAACTTACTTGTACTGGTTCAGCGCCATTTTCTTTTGCTTTCTGCTGAGGCTTTGGTTGTGCGTGGGTCGTCCGTTCGATTTCCTGATTCTGGGATATTAGACTCCAAACAGCAGATTATGGAGTAGCATCCTTTATATTGTATCTTACGTTTAGTTGTTTTGCTTTGGGTGCTACCCCGTCCATTTTCTTGTGGGATTTTAGCCCTCAGCGGTAACTTATTTTTTGTATACCATCGGACCACGAGCATTAATGCATGTCGTGAAAAAGTTTGTCCAATATCCGCTTCCTTTTAGTGGTAAGGCATTGCGGAGAATCACGATTCACACTCTTCCTGCTTTGTTTTGTAGCTGCCTAGTATCTGTATTGCAGTCGATTTTGCTGGAAGCCGCCCTTTCCCATGGGCAAAAAACCCTGATGTGATATACAGGATGGCGCATCGAAAACGAAACAGACGCATTTACTGGGAGCTCAGTTTTTTTTGAAAAACGTTCAGACCCGTCGATTTTATTTTCGAGGGGGACACAAGTTTGGCAAAAAATCGCGTTAGCAGGGGGGTCGACTGATACCTTATTTTAAAGGTCTTTCAATTCCCTTTATAATGATATAAAATTAATGTACTTCAGTTCAGTAGTTTTGAAGATTTATTGATTTAAAGCTTAAATAAAACTAATACATCATCATTAGTGGAGATCAATACATTTGGCAGCAAAGTAATTTAAAAATGAAGAATGAACTGACCCGTTAGGTAAGTAAATGTTGAAAATGACCACCAGGACTCTCCATGCAATAATAAAGATTTTGGAAAAACGTTGCCGCACATTTTGCAATAAGTAATTTCACAATTCTTTGTCGCAGATCTTCTAATGATGTTGGCTGAGTAGCATAGGTTTTGCTTTTTAAATGACCCCACATAAAGAAATCCAAAGGTGATAAATCTGGCGATCTTGGGGACCATTCAATGGCACCTCTTCTACCAATCCATCGATCTGGAAACGTCTGATCTAAATATTGTCGAACACGTAATGCGTAATGTGGTGGGGCACCATCCTGTTGGAACATCAACCTATTCGCAATGTACCGCCGATCATTCTGATTTTTAATTATGGCTGTTAATGAAGTATCTATGGCATCTTCCAGTAATTCCAAATACATTTCACCGGTCAAGTTTCCAGGTAAGGAAAAAGGACCAACTAATGATTGCCAAAAATACCAGCCCAAACGTTTAATTTTTGTGGCTGCTGTGTATGAACCTCATGATAAATTCTGGGATTAGAATCGGACCAATATCGGCAGTTATGATCATTCGCTACGCCATTTAAGAAAAATGAACATTCGTCGGAAAAGCAAGTGTTGAATAGAAAATGTTCATCGTTCATCTTCACAAAATTGTAATCGCCGATCAAAATCGTCTTCATTAAGTTCTTGTACCAGGTAAATTTTATACGGATGAAAACTATGGGCCTTTAGAATCCGTTGGACAGTACGTCAACTAACACAGTCTCCAATTTGCGGGTACTTAACGTAGGATCTACATAAACTTGCCCTAAAACCCCCACTTCTATTGCTTCGTTCCTTATAGGATTTTCAATATTGCGTTTTTTATTGGCGACTGACCCAGTTTCCAGAAATTTAGCTGCAAGTTCTAGAACATATTTTCGATGCACGTTACTGTTCTCATGACGCTCATTAAATATTTGTGCTGTTCTATTAGCGCACTGATTATTTCCGAAGAATATTTCGATAATTTCAACTCTTTCTGCTGTGGAATATACCATGGTTAATTTATGTAATAAAGCGTTACAAGTTATTTTAGCAACAAAGTTTGCTCAAATCAATCGCAAACTATGTACTAAATTCCTATTTAAAATAATTATGAGATATTTCCTTAACCTTCTTCAAGAAATAACTTTTTTGCCACAAAAAAACGCTCCTATAGCTATTTTCAACAACAAAATGATAAAGAAACCATGGGCGTAGTGAAGAAAAGCATTTACTTAGTAAGTAAATTTTTTTAGTCAAATTCTTCTGAAAGTAGTACAAACCAATCTGATGTACCTATTAAAGTCCACTAAATCAATAAATCTTCAAAACTACTGAACTGAAGCTCATGTATTTTACATCATTATAAAGAGAATTGAAAGACCTTTAAAATAAGGTATCACTCGACCTCCCTTTCCATTTAAGATTTTAAGGTTGGTGTCACCCCCGCTCAGGGGGCGCACGTGTTCACGTGATTTTTTGCCAAACTTGTGTCCCCCTCTAAAACAAAATCGACGGGTCTTAGCGTTTTTCCAAAAAGAAAAACTGAGCTGCCAGTAATGCGTCTGTTTCGTTTTCGATGCGCCACCCTGTATAATAAGATACTGGAAAGAGGACCAAACACGAAATTTTTACGTCTAGCCCAATTTTGTTAAAATCTGCTCAGCCATTCCGAAGATACAGAGTGTTTTTTTCGGAAACCTTTGAATACCCCCACCACTTCATTTTTATGGATACAGCAAAAATTTTCAAACAAAAAAGTTCATAAAGTCATCGATTTTAAAGACCGGGTACTTTTTTGTTAGGTAATATAGAGAAATTCACATAAACATCACTTTTTTAAATTCAACATTGCAGTCCATTTCAGAAACTTGAAAATATTTTCCAGGTTTTTTTCTCTTGACCGTTCTAGTAATAACTTTTCTTCCGCAAGCTCGCATTTTTATTTGGCCACCCGGTACACTCAGGTAATTTTGCGCTGGATATGGGCATCAAAAAATCATCGGGCCAAATTTGAGGTGAAAGATGAAACATTTGGTACCTCATCCAGATATGCCCTGGAAACGAGTCTTTATCCAGATCACAAAACGACGTTATGGATGTTTTCTTATATTCAAGTCTCATTCAGTTTAGCTTGCCATTTGACCTATTAAAGCAGTTATTATAGACGACTTACTATTACTATTAACTCAATGCAGCTACAATGAAATTATGTCGTATATAATAACGATTATTGTCTCACGACAAACAATAAGTATTACTCGTGATTACTGTGCGAGCTCGCTTATGATTTTCAAAGCAATATATAAATACTTATTATTATCTGGTTATCTGATTTAAACTTGATCGAGTAGGTATGTTAACAGAGCATTGTGTTATTGAATCAATTATTGGGTCAATAAAGCAATATAACAATTCTATAGGGAGTAAGTACTCAGTACTCAACTTCATACATAAAATTGTCTGCTGGACAGCGGATTTACTTTAATAATGATGATATTAAGTATCCAAAAAATAGCTCAAAAAACCAATTTCGTCGGCATATGGGAAGGAAAAGGACAAACCATATCTACCGGGCGATTATCCAAGGTGGCTGACCTCTATAACTTTTTTATTATTGAAGATAGAAAAACGAAAAATCAATTGTTTGTCACAGATAACTAGAATAATAGGACTCAGTGCATATGTATACTGAATGCATATACTCGTACCTATTATTTGTTGTTAGGTACGATCGTTTCTTATAATTACCACAACACGATCTGAGTACACTCGCGAAGCCTCGGTAACATTTTTAAAAAAATTCGCTGTAAGCTAACATCAGATCACTTTGTTAATGCTATAGGAATTTTCTTTTCTTTTACGAGTTAGCTTTGTAAGCATCCAGCACGCGATGCCTGAATACTGACGTAAGTTTTGCCTCAAACAAATTCTGCGCGATTACGGATATTCGTAATGCCTAATGTCTCAATTGAAGAGCTATACGCTGTGTGAGAGAAAATCTCAACTATGAGAACACGTAGTATACAGGGTCTTTCAGTTTATTGTTGCATAACTTTAAGTCTTCCCCTACTGAGCGAGGGCCGTGGCAAATGCTTGTTCCGGAAGTCGTTGTATCCAGTATACAACTTCTTCCCGTCCAAGCGATTGCGCACGCGTTAAGGAATACCTCAGTACCGATTGCCGGGTGGCGGTACAAGTCCGCCAACGGGCCACTTTAGGTCTATTTAACATCACTAATACGTAAAAAGAAGGTGGTAGACAAGGACCAGTCGACCGAGGCAGTACCACCCGCTAGCTTTTCCCAGGGTGTCTTATAAATGTCCGCATGTTTCCACACGTAAGCTATGCAGTCGGTTATCTACCAAAACAAAGAAATTAATGATGATGGATCCCTCGAGCACTAAAAACTCCGGACGTAAACTCACTCCACTCTCGGAATGTCCGGGTGGAGGGTGGGCTCGAGGGAACAACATCGAAGATAAAATTTGTTTTTCGAACATCTGCGGGATCAACAGCAACATTGATGCTGTTCATCACTACCTGCAATCCAATCGTCCCGCCGTGCTTTTCTTGGCGGAGACAAAAATCTCAGAGGCTGCACCGATTAACCATCTCAACTTCCCAAACTACGAGGTGCACTCCAATCTGAGAAAGAACGGGGTAGTTGTGGCTTTTGTCCGCAGCGGTCTTTCCTGCTCCAGGGATCTTTCTTTGGAATCAGACCGGAAGGACATTCTGTGGCTTCGCCTCAACTCCAAAACATCACCCAAATTTATTTGCTGCCTTTATCGCTCTCCCTCGAACCATAACTGGGATGACCTACTCGAATACCTCGCCGTCCAGATCGACTTCCTGAACATCAATCACCCCGCTTCAGAGGTAGTTCTTCTCGGTGATTTCAATGCCCATAATGAGCTTTGGTTGGGCTCAAATGAGGAGCAGACTTTCAAAAAGCGTTATGCTATGACCCGCATAAATTGAGGAAAGTGGAAAAAATTGCTGTGACAACATGCGTAGCTGCAAATGCTTGATTTTGGTGAATCAAATACCACGAAAATAGATAGGCTTTGACGGTGAAGGAGGATTACCTGGAAAACAAAGAAATTCCATTTTTTGACCAAAAGTAGATTCTATTTGATGCACTTTGTTTGTCCGAAGGTGAAATAAGTCCTTCTGTTTGGGAAACGGTAACTAAGTCAAAATACCTTTATTCCATTTACCGATGAATACAATCTTACAAAAAATAGGTTCAGAGAAAAATATTCAAACTTTCACTCCACCATCATCCTCGATGCAGTTACATACTTCCTGGGCATTATCTTCATCATTGTCTTCATCACTATTCTCTTGTAGCTCTTCAAGGGGCTTTGGAAAAATAGGACGAAGCCATTGCAATTCCTCATCCTCACGCCATCTTTCTGTGGATAGCTGCACCAAAAGGTTATGCAGACTTTTCAACTTTTCAATCTTCTTGTTTTTTTAGCAACGTCAAGTACTTGGCGTTAGCATCGTCATTTCTGTAAAAGGTTTCTGTTTCAACCGCTACATGTTGTTTTGAAGTCCGTTTTATCAAGATTCGCTTAGCATGACTGATTGATTCGATTTTCTTAAAAGTGGACAAAGAGGATTTCAGGTCATATATTTTCCAGTCAGTCCCAAGCTTTCGAACCAATCCGACTTGAGAATACAACTCCCAGTATTTTTCTGGTGACTTTAGTGTGCTGTGGGACCTAATAAGCTTCTCACGTCTCATCGTCCAAAAATGCGATCCGCTGGCAGGTATGAATGACCTCTTATTGGAAAAACCATTCTTATAGATTGCAGGCCTTTTGGTGCTTCTTTATGTAGCCACATCATTAGCATGTGAACTATGTGACTGTTCTTGTTTTGGCCTCCACATCCATCAGATAACAACGTCAATTCTTTCCAGTTTTTTGGAAATCTAGCCTTTCTGAGAAAATCGTAAAGACCAGAACCAACTTCTGTGTCACCCCTTCCTGCTTGGTGTTCTAACCATGAGTAGAAAATTGGTCGCTTGCAAAGTATGTCTGTGATACAGAAAACATACAAGGAGAGTTGCTGTGCATAGAATGCCTCTGAAATCGGTACTTTAGGGAGAGGTTGTACCTGCTGAAGATCGAAGCAGAATGCCATGCCGTCTTCAGATTTTTCTTTCATCATTTTAAAAAAATGCTTTGCTCGTAACTTATGTACTCTTAAATTTGTATTAACAGTTTGTTTTTCGCGTTGGCCGTTCACCATAGAGAGCAGATTTAGGTGCCGCGTACAGAATCCACAAACATCGGTCGCCGGTGTACCGAATCCTATGTTAAAGTCATTCGAAAAAATGCGACTAAAGTACTTGTAATTTACTTTATAGCTTTATTCAACGCTATCATTGTATAGCCTATATAGTATGGTGATATTGTACTCTGCAGATAAATACATCCTTTTAGATTTCGCTCTTCCGTAGTGACTCTCTTGCCCCTTTAAATTTGCGATTAATGCTTTCACTTTTTTGCGCTTTTCAAAATTTTTCTGCGAACGTCTGTCACCACCACGATTTTCAGAAATACCCGATCCAGCTTTCATTTGCCTAGAAATATTTTGTATGCGTTTCTGACTAATACCAAAAATTTTTAAAAACATTTTCTGACAAATTGTTTTCTTGCTGTTGGAGCTCCACACATTGTAATGCACAGTAATGTTGCGGTGTCTAGTAAAGCTTTGGTCTGAACGTTTCTTTCACCTAGGAGTTCCAATTTCAATTAAATGAGACAGTTTCGTATCTTGCTTAACCTTGTCTTTTTGTGAATAAAACTTTTGTCGGCAGCGCCTTAGATCTTCGAGAGGAATATCCTTACATGAAAGTTTTTTATTTCTGCCATGCTTACAGGAGACTTCGAAACCATCAAGGTTGGGATCAGGGTCATCGTATCTAGAAATAAAACCGCAAACTATGAAAAAATTCCCCAAATAACATAATTTACTATATCTACCGTATTTCTTTCTGCCGCTGCCGTGATGTTGCACCCCATTTTCGTTTTCTACTGCCTCTGTCTTGATCACCAACAATATGCTCTTCATCCATAATAGTGGTCCGACCGATCTAACCCACTCGATATCACTATGCTAACTGAAGCAAGTTACGACAGGATTACAATCTTGAGACACGTGTCCAAACAAAAGGGTTTACTTGCTGCTCATCCAAAATATGCTGGACAAACAAAAAGCGTTCATGCACTAACTAGCTTATCAAAGTCTATTTGTTTGTCCAACGCAGAAAAAAATAACGCTCTTTGAAAGTCTAGACGTATTAACGGGCGTTATATTTATCGTTTAACATCGTTTTGGATGTCCAAGGAGCGGTTGACAAATGGAGATGAACCTATACATTTGATCGCCATCTTTTGGCCAATTTCGTAAAAACTGCACTTAATGCTTTTTGACAGTCTGCTCCTCAAATAAGACCGATGCAGCAGGTCGTGCAGTCGAAGCGTTCGCTCTTACTCAAGGGCTGACCCAGCTGGTGACGAGCCCTACTTTTTTCCCCCGCGTCTGATCACACGCCAGTAGCCTGTTGGATCTCTTTCTGACCACGCATCCTGCCCCTTACAGCACTGCCGTCCTGTCCCCCCTGGGTAACTCAGATCACGGTGTTGTGGAGGTTAGGTTTCGGTCAGAAGCCGCTGTGGCCGCAGAAACTCGCACAGGCCGCAAAACTTGGCATTACGGACATGCCGACTGGGAGGGGCTCAGAGACTTCTTCTCTAGCTTTCCTTGGAGAGATGTCTGCTTCACTGACGCGGATGCGTCGACTGTCTGTTCTTCAATAACTGAAATTATCCACGTCGGAATGGAGGAATACATCCCTCACACAGTGAAAGTTCCTAAACCAGGGTCCAACGGCTGGTTCAACAAATCGTGTGACACTGCTCGCCAGCAGAAGATCAAGGCCCACAGAACCTACTTACAAAACCCCACTGTAGAGAACAGACAAGCCGACGTCGAGTCCAGAAACAAATATAACGAAGCGGTTCGCAATGCCAAAACCCAGCATGATATAAAAGTTAGGCACAGGGTAATGTCGCAGCGCAATGGCAGTCGGTCTTTCTGGACGCTGGCCAAGCAGATTGAAAAGAACTTCTCACACAGTAGCCTTCCACCACTTACGTGTCAGGATGGAACTATTGTATTCGACTCAAAGGCCAAGGCGGAAGTGCTAGCCAAGATCTTTGCTGCCAACTCCACCATGGACGTCCCCACCAACGGCCAAGTGCCGTCAATTCAAAGGGTTCCCCACACTATGCGGGAGGTAACATTCAGGCATAAGACCGTAAGACGAGTGCTCTTGTCGCTCGACATCAACAAAGCTTCTGGTCCGGACTTGATTCCTGCCATTGTACTGAAGAGATGTGCAGCTGAGCTTGCTCCAGTTCTTTCGCGTCTCTTCCAGATATCTTATGAATCCGGCACCTTCCCAGAAAACTGGAAATTTGCTCATGTACAGCCCATCCCAAAAAAAGGAACTAAAACCGACCCTTACAACTACAGGCCTATAGCTCTGCTTTCTGTTATAAGTAAAGTGATGGAGAGGTGCATAAATCGCGAGCTTCTGGACTACCTCGAACGTCACAGCTTGATTAGCGACAGGCAGTACGGTTTCCGGCACCAACGATCCACAGGGGACCTCCTAGCTTACGTCACGCAACTGTGGAGTAAACTCATCCAGTCTCATGGTGAGGCTCATGTCGTTGCTCTTGACATCACGAAAGCGTTCGATCAGCTGTGGCACGCTGCCCTCTTGAGCAAACTTCCATCCTACGGCCTCCCAGAAAAGCTTTGCAGATGGGTGGCTGACTTTATCTCTGGCCGCAAGATATCCGTCGTAATTGACGGATTCTCCTCTTCATCCCACAACGTCAACGCGGGTGTTCCCCAGGGATCGGTCTTGGCTCCAACACTGTTTCTCTTACATATCAACGACCTCCTTTCCTGCACGATCAACCCAATCCACAGCTTCGCTGATGACAGCACTCTACATGCAGGAATTCAGAGTGACAAGCCGATCTCTGCCGCTGAGCTGGAAAAAAGAAGACTAGCGACGACTTCTTCTCTGACAAGAGACCTGGAAGCTATCACTGCTTGGGGACGCAACAATCTTGTACAGTTCAATGCTTCCAAAACACAGTACTGTACTTTGACGAACAAAAAGCGTCCTAGCGCTCATACAGTTTCGATGGACGGTCGAGTCCTACCAAAGAGCCATTCATTTCCGCTGGTCGGAGTCCAGACCACCGAGGACCTGATCTGGCACGAACACATCTCTTCAATAGCTGCAGCTGCTGGGAAAAAGCTAGGCTATTTGTTTAGGGCTAAGAAGTACTTTTCTCCGCATGACCTTCTCACTCTATACAAGGCCCAGATAAGGCCTAGCCTCGAGTATTGCTCACACATTTATGGTGCTGCCGCCCCGACTACATTGTCCATGCTCGATGCTGTCCAGAGGAGGGCGGTCCGACTGATCGATGACTCTTCTCTAACAGACAGTCTCGGGACTCTTTCGCACCGGCGGGCCGTCGGCGATCTAGCTCTTTTCTATCGCTACACCAACGGGCTTTGCTCCTCAGAGCTCTCTTCCATGATACCGCCGCGCGATGTGCCTGCCAGACAGACCCGCCTGACTTCGGCGTCCCATCCTAACCGTGTCAAACTTCGTACATCCAGAACTGGCCGATACGACCGCTCCTTTGTCCCGAGGGTGTCTAGATTGTGAAACAAACTACGGGAGGAAGCTTTTCCCAGTTCTACTAACCTTAAGCAGTTCAAAAATCGTATTAACAAAATTTCTTTGGGATCATCATAGCATCCGCGGTGTTCCGGCATTTAGGCTTCTGCCTGCGCGGCTGTTTCCATATAAAAAAAAAAAAAAAGATTCGATAGAACTTTTAAAATTAATGCATAAAGTCTATATGAACATGGGTCGAAAAATGCGTGGCTTCCGAAATACATGGTGTTTAAATTTACTTTCTAAACTAGTTTTTTTAAATATTTCGAACAATATTTGATATACTCGTATAACAGCGAAAATTGGTATACAAAGTACCTGTAGTGTATTAAAATGACCGAAAATTTTTTCTTAGTGCAATTTTTTGCTATTTGAATAAAAAACTGATTCTCCGCACTTTTCAACATAAAAAGCTCTCTTGTGAATTTTCGTTATAGTTAGCCGTTTTTGAGATATTTCGATTTTCAAGGTTCGATGCATTTTTAATTATTTATGATAAAATAACGTTAAAAAATCAGTAGGTATCTCGATAATTTTTAGAAGTAGGCTGTGCGTGCAAATATTTTTGAAATTGAAAGCAGAATAAGATTAAACGTCAATTAGTTGACAGTTAGTTTTGTTGTCTGTTGAAACCTAAAACGTTTTTTTGCAATTGTGAATGCACGAAATTTAGTTTCTTTTACCTGTTTTTTTTGTAAGTTTTATAAAAATGCAATTTTTATTCTCCAATCAAGAGTTAGCGGATATTCATTTTGTGTATGGCTTTGTAAATGGAAACGCAGCAAAAGCAGCCAGAGAATACGCACGAAGATTTCCAAACAGACGACATCCAACTCGCTCAGTATTTGTAAGAGTGCATCGCCAAATAATTGAAAATGGTTTTGGAAATCTCCAAAGGCATCAAAACATAAATGTTCGTCAGCGCAGATTTACCCGTATGATTCTGCGTGAGTTTGATAGAGATCCGACCACAAGTGTTAGGAGAGTTTCTGGTGCCTTGGGAATTTCAGCAAGCCATGTTCACCGTGCTCTTAGAAATGACCATAGACGTCCTTACCATTTGCAACCTGTGCAAGGGCTACAGCCAGGGGACGGAGAACGAAGAATCGCATTTTGTCAGTGGATTCTGGATAGAACTGATAATAATAGGGAGTTTTTAAGTAACGTTTTATGGACCGATGAGTCATGCTTCACTAGACGTGGAGTGGTAAATTTTCATAATCAACATATTTGGTCGCATGAAAATCCGCATGCAGTTCGGGGAAGAAATTTTCAGCATGAATTTAGTGTGAACGTGTGGATTGGTATCTACCGTAATCGACTATTTGGACCCTACCTTTTGCCTGCAAGGTTAAATGCTGCGACCTTCTGGGAATTTTTAAAGGCTGAACATGCAAATATGTGGGATGATGTTATGTTAGATTTAAGAAGATTGGCCTGGTTCCAGCTTGATGGTTGTCCAGCTCATTATTCGAGAATAGTTAGAAACTGGCTGGTCGAAAATTATCCAGAAAGATGGATCGGCCGTGGAGGACCAGTCGCTTGGCCTCCACGATCCCCTGACCTAAATCCATTAGATTTCTTTGTGTGGGGATTTCTAAAAGAAAAAGTGTACCAGACTCCCGTAACCACAAGAGATATGCTAATAGACAGAATCAGGAATGTATGTGATGAAATAGGGCCTTATTGATCATTCGTAGATGTGAATTGTGTATTGAACAATTGGGTTTACATTTCGAGCAACTACTTCAGATTTTGTATGTTTGTCCTAACTATCCAATAGCATTTTAGTTGTAAATAATTAATTTAATTTGTTAAAAATAATATTGGAAAATTAAACAAATTAATATGGTTTTTTGTGTTTATTTGGAGTTAGGAATTATTTATATGTTTAAAAACACAATCTAAACGATCATCTTGATTACTTGTAATGCCCAAATCGAAAATGTAAAGAAAAATATTATTTTCCCATAAATAATTAAAAATGCATCGAACCTTAAAAATCGAAGTATCTCAAAAACAGCTAACTATAACGAAAACTTACATGAGAGCTTTTTTATGCAGAAAAGTACGAAGAATCAGTTTTTTTATTCAAAAAGCAAAAAATTGCACTAAGAAAAAATTTCGGTCATTTTAATACACTACAGGTACAGTAGAGAGCGCCCTCTCGCGGCTACAGTAAAACTATGCCCATGGTTCATTTTGTCGTACCAAAAAACCCTTGTATACCAAGTTTCACTGTTATACATTAAATATTGTTCGAAATATTTAAAAAACTATTTTAAAAAGTAAATTCAATCAACCTGTATTTCGGAAGCCACGCATTTGTCGACCCATGTTTATACAGACTTTATGCATTGATTTTAAAAGTTCTATCGAATCTTAAAGTTATGCAACAATAAACTGAAACACCCTGTATAAAAAGGGATGAAATTTAACACATTACTCAAATAAAGGACCTCCTAGATACTTTAAGATTTAATTTTTGAATAAAACCAACAACTCTAGAAAAATATCATGTTTGTGTATAATATCAGAATGCAGAAGCATTAGAGTTATGTTTCATAAATAATACTCTTCGAATGCTGTTTCTACAGACAACAATTCTTCGACAAAAATTTTCAGTAACCGTATGCAAAATTGCGGTTGAATCTCACCAATAACTTGAGAAGTTTACTCAAAGAACTTCAGTTTGAGTATAGAAAACGGAGCAGGAATAGTATTTTGATGGACAGTCAAGAGATTATTTTATGGAGACGAAATCATTTAAAATCGATAAAGAAATATCGCGACCAGGGCAGGAAGATTTATATATATTGAAATGCGTAATAGGGGGAGTTCAAAACAAGTCAGAAACTACATATGACCCATGGTCCAAAAGTCAATAGATTTTTGTCTAAATGACTTTATGGTTTACAACTTTAAGTGCTTTATATCGACCACAATCACCGCAATCTTACTAATTTTTATAATCTAATCTAAAACGTTTTAGGTTGGGTAATTAACAAATAAATGGCATTAAGTTCTTCTAACTTAAGCCAAAATTTGTAGTCAGTAAGTAAGTTTCACCAAATTAAATATTTAAAACACACATGACAACAGAGCGTCGGTCTTTCATTACTCTTATCGATCCGGCAATCGATCGCAAATGGTAACAGTGGTTAGCTGTCGGGCATTGGGCGTGTTGTTTTGTTTTTGTTCGCGTACGTCATCGTCCTTATTTACAAAGTTCTCGAATCAGGAGTTCGCCGACATGTTGTTAGTTTACGGTGAAGCTCGTCAGAATTCAATTCTTGCAGCTCAAATTTAACGCGACAGATTTCGCCAACGGATACACTCAGACAGAAGGACATTTGTGCAAGTGTACAAAAAAAATAATAATAATTTATTTCATTGTTGAATAGAACAGAAAATTCTATAACAAATGAAAAGGTCATAAAAATAGTGGTGACGAGTTGAAAAAGTATAAAAACATAGATCTAAACAAAAAACTCCTCCAAGGTGTAGAAACATTTGTCAATCAAAAAAAGTTTTAGTTTTCTTTTGAAAACAGCTATATTTGATTCATTCCTAATATCATCATTGAGCTTATTAAAAATCTTACATCCCATATACCTACATGTTTTTTGGTATGCCGTAGTTCGATGTCTCGGCGGGATTAAAAGCAGCTTAGACCTAGTTGGATATTCATGCTGGTGTTTGATGACTTCAAATTCGCGCTTATTTTTGAAAACAAACAAAGCCAACTCATAAATGTAAATACCTATAACAGTCAACATCTTTAGAGTTCTAAATGATTATCTACAGGATTGTCGCCAACCAAGGTTATCAATAATTCTAATGGCATATTTTTGCAGCAGGAGAACTCTTACAGTTAGTGAACTACTTCCCCAATTGAGAATACCATACCCGATATGACAATTGACAGTGGCATAGTATAAAGTTTTTAAAATTCGTTTACTGCACTGCTTTGCTAAAAATTTCAACCCATAGCAACTCCTCCGCAGTCTATTGCTCAAACACTCAACGTGGAACCCCCACGACGTCCGACAATCAAGTATCATCCCCAGCATGTTAACTGAATTAGATGATAGAATAGCTCTGTTAGTATGATCAAAAATGTGGACATGTTGTTCATCTTTTAACGCGAATTTCATAATGCTGGTCTTTTCTGTGTTTACTCGGAGGAAGTTATTTTCAGACCATTTAATGATTCTGTTGTATGCTCTCTCAGCCATTTCCGGCAGCTCGGTGATGTTTGGACTGGTAACCAAGATATTGGTGTCATCTGCATATGCCACAACCTTATATTCAGGATCAGCTTCAGATATAAAGTCGGACAAATCGTTAGCATACAGCAGAAACAAAAATGGTCCTAGAATTGAACCTTGTGGCACACCGATGTTTGCTTCTGATGTTTCACTTTTGGTACCATTGACCCAAACGTGTAGTTTTCTTTGTGTAATATACGAGCGAAACAGCTGCAATGGCAAGCCACGTACTCCATACCTGTGCAGTTTGAAAAGAAGTAGCTCATGGTCCAGATAATCGAACGCAAAACATTGAAAATCCGGATTTTTTTAAAAACATTCTAGCGACGGACGAATGTACTTTTACCCGAGAAGGGATATTAAATTTTCATAATACTCACACGTGGGCCCAAGAAAATCCTCATACCATTCGTGAAAGTAATTTCCAACAACGTTTTAAAATAAATATTTGGGCCGGTATTCTTGACGATCAGGTAACTAGCCTTTTCGAGTTACCCCCAAAGCTGTCAGGAGAAGGATACCTAGCCAATCACCTACCAGAACTTTTTGGAACAGGCCTTAGACAACATGCCATTACAACGGAGACAGAATTTGTTGTTTCTTCATGACGGGGCACCACCACACATTTTTAGAGGCGTCATTCAGTATTTGAATGAACATTACCCAAATAGCTGGATCGGTCGAAATCCGATGGATTTCTGGTACTGGGGAGAACTTAAAGGGGTGGTTTATGGGGCTGGTCCAATAACAACTGAAGCACAACTTCGCGAAAAAAAATTTAATGCGGCTGAAATAATAAATGGACAACTTCGAGGACCTGGTGTAAGAAGAAACTGGCTTCGTCGTAATGAAGCTTATGTGGAAAGTGGAGGAAGACATTTTGAACACCTTCTTTAAATACAAAAAAGTGCAATGTGGGATTTAAAAAGAAAAACAATGTTTGTATCAAAATTGTATACCCTATTTATAAGTGGATTTTTTTAATACGGTCAATAAACTTTCACACACCAGGTGAAGCGCTGAGACAGTTAGTGGTAAGTCCGTTTTTTTAATTGTTTGCATTTTACGAGTACATTATCAAATAATGAAATAATACTTAAGAGCCAAAAATAACAAACTCCATCTTTATTTACACTGCGTTCCGTCATAATTTGCGTCGGGCATTGTCCGTTGTCAGATTTTTTTTACTTTAAAGTCGCTTTTCTCTAAAAAACAATGCCGTTTTGACCCCCATGTTATATGAAACTTTTTGCTGCTTTTAACCCCCTCTATCACATATTTAAATAATGACTATCATAACATTTACTGTTGCGTTTACTTGTTGCAAAACAATCCATAAATAAATTAAAGGGTCTCTAGATGGCACATGCTAAGTGTAAAATGTTGAGCAATGGTACCTTTAAGTCCCGAAGTACATTAACTTCCAGCGGCATTCGAGCCAATTAAATTTATAACCAAGCGTGAGAAGATTTAAAGTCATCCTACTTGACACCATTTTCAATTCATGAAACATAATCGGAAACTGGAAGTATCAAGTACCATTTCTTCCAGTTATTATCCAATTTGGCAGAATGAAGTTGCACCGCGATGTTTTATTAACCCGAATGGCGTACTCCGGAAAAAAATTAACTCCTCGGCTGTCGGTATTTCCAAATTGCAAACGTGGCCGTTTTCTCACCTCTCTCGGTACCAGAGGCTGCTTCAAAAATTATCTCAATTACGGCACAGGCAGCATAATTGAAACCGGGTCGTTTCGGAGAAGAAAAAAAACGAGTCGTATATTCATAAAAACGCCGCGAAATCGGGCGCTTTCCGAAATAACAGTTTTTAAAAAATAAATGATTATTATCGTCACTTTTTCTCCATGTTACACCATCATCATCGGAATTAACAGCTGGGGTCACGCTGACCGTGTAAACATTCCTGATTATACACAGAGAAACTGGATATTATTACATCACACTGGAAACTTACACACTTACATCTGATTACAGTGTTTCATTATCAAAAATCTACACATACGGACCAAGAACAAGTCGCAGGGCATCGTTCGGCAACTCGCTGTTGCCTGAGGCAGTAGACTTCACAGTCGATCAAGCTTAGAAGTACACGATACTAAACACAAATTATTTTTCTTGTCCGAATATTAAAACTGATCAAATTGGTCAACCATTAATTTTCCTCTGTTTCCTTACAAACTGATACATCACTAGCCTCAATCCATTGATGCCTTTTAGATAAACTTAAGGTATTATAATAAATGATTTGATGTAAGCCTACTGTATACTATGTCAAATTTTTCATCCTATTTGACAAGAAATTGGACAAGAAAATATTGTACGGGTTTCGCTGTTCTCTCTGAATTAAATATTTTGTAAAATAAAATGCATGCAACCAAACCGACAAGTATTTAATAGATGCCTACTGAATTGATCTTTGAGGAAAATATGG
Source organism: Acanthoscelides obtectus (assembly GCA_963669975.1). Taxonomy (NCBI): domain Eukaryota; kingdom Metazoa; phylum Arthropoda; class Insecta; order Coleoptera; family Chrysomelidae; genus Acanthoscelides; species Acanthoscelides obtectus. Next base: position 13,229,348 of record CAVLJG010000004.1, read on the forward strand.
ATTGTTTTGGCAAATTAAGGTATAATTGATATAATATTGAAGTGGTCTATATCGACCCCTAGGGGTCTATGACAACCTGCAAGGGGTCTACGTCAACGAAAAAAAATTTGCGGGTCCATGAAATGGATATGGGGGTCCACGATAGTGGATCTCAACACATACACTGATAGTACCTATTTACTTACATCATACTATCTTATAATATCAAAACATATACATTATTTATAAAAGTACCTATGAAGTAAAAAATTTATTATATATGTTTATAAGATTGTGTAAGTTGTAGGATGTTGGTATTCGCTTTGTGGTCGCAATACATTTTGAACTTGTAAAAACCTGAGAGTCGCAGTCTCAGAGCTTCGCTACCTTGCACTGACTTGTTCAATTCGTCACTCTATAAATACGAAAGTGGGACAAATACGATTATTCGTTTCCTGAATCTTGAAAAGGAAAGTGCTAAGAAAATATTTTAAAAATATAAACAGATAGTATATCACACAAATTATAGTGAGTCAGTGTTATTTTGTTTGAGAGTGCTGGAGAAAAGTAAGTACATTATTTTTTATTAAATTTTAGTTTTGTACTCGTAGTTAGCAAAGATAGATAAATTACGCCAATCATGACTTTAGTTATTAGTAGTTAAATACTCAATCATGCAAAATTACACGAGTACTCCTCAATAGTTTCTTTTTGAAAGTTTTAGCAATCGGTAATATAATTACAGTGCCATCTTCGTAATTCGAGCTAATTGTTGCAAGAAGATGTTCGAATTATGGAATGTTTTCGGAAAAATCAAAAAATATTTTTAATATACAGCTGCTGGATGTTCTGTCTTATTTAAATGATTTAATTTTGCCCACAGATGACTGATGGCATGTCCGAATCTAAAAAGTAATGTAGACAGTACAGTGTTGATTATTTGAAATTTGGCTTTATTCCATCATTGCCGGACAAACAATCGCCTATGTGCCTTTTATGCAACAAAGTTTTGGGCAATGACGCTATGAAACCATCTAAACTGCAAGATCATCTGAGAAGATGCCACCCTGATAGAACAGAGAAAGATTTGAAATACTTTTAAATACCCAAAGATAAATTTTAGAAGAGACCTACACTGGACAGAATGTTCGCTTCGACGTCACAAAGAAATGATGATGGTTTGCGGGCGTCTTACAATATCTCGTTACTTATAGCAAAATCCGGAAAACCGCATACTATCGGAGAGAAGTTAATTTTGCCAGCCGTTGAAGAGGTTTTAAAAACTGTTTTACACAAACCTGCATCTGATATCATTAAAAGAATTCCCTTAAGCAACAATACTGTTGAAAGACGTATTGATGAAATGAGTTCTGATATTGAAAGCTTCTTATGTAATTATTTGCAAACGACCCATTTCTCTATACAACTGGACGAGTCAACTTTACCTGATAATGCAGCATTATTATTGGCATATTCGCTTTATTATGAATCAAGAAATCTACGAAGAACTGCTCTTCGCAAGAACTTTGATAACCGACACTAAAGGTGAATCAATATTTTATGTTTTGAAGGATTACTTCATTGAAAAAGCAATTCCTTTATCAAATATAATATCAGTAGCTACAGATGGAGCACCTGCCATTGGTGGACATTATCGTGGATTTATAAGCTATTTAAAACAAAATGTGTCAGGGGTGTTAGCAATACATTGCGTCATCCATCGACAACACTTAGTTGCTAAAAATTTGAGTGTTAGATTGCATTAATCACTTCATTTAGTCATTGATGCAGTAAACCGAATCCGAAGCAACGCGTTGAATACGCGGTTATTTGTGCAGTTGTGTTGAGAAAATGACGAACACTTTCATCAATTTCTTCTTCACACTGAAGTACGCAGGCTGTCGAAAGGCTTATGTTTGACAAGATTTTTTGCTCTTTTTGAGACTATTTTAGAATTTCTGGATACTAAAGATAAAATTTTAAAAGAAAATTTAATGAAGAGGAAAACAGACATCGCCTATTTAACAGATTTGTTTACAAAATTTAATATGGTTAATTTGCAATTACAAGGCGACAGTTTAAATTTGATTAAAACAAAGTCCATCTTACCAGCGTTTCTTGCCAGAGTTAAACTAATGAAGCAAAATATTGGACGGGGCGAATTTTCTCAGTTCCTCAATTTGTCACAGACAAGCTGCCAGGAAGACGACGTTTCAACTTACGTTCAACATTAAAATGCACTCTATTCAGATTTTGAATCTAGGTTTGAGGATATTTTGACTATGGTAATACCCCCGTGGATAATTAATCCATATGGTGACATAGGAGAAACGAATGTCATAATACAAGAGGAACTGACTGAACTAAGTACAAACGAAGAACTTAAGGTTCAGTTTAAAAACGGATATCAGCAATTCTGGCTGCAAAACAACATACCCGTTACTTATCCCGTATTATGGAATATAGCGAGGACATTTTTAATTTCCTTTCCATCGTCATACCTCATAGTGGAAAGGGGGTTCAGCGCTATTACCAATCTCCTAACGAAAAAAAGAAACAGACTGGACATCATTAGCCGAGGATATTTAAGATTAACCCTTACAAAATTGACGCCAAATGTTGATAATTTATTATTAAAGCATCAGGTTCATCCTTCTTACTAAAAGTATTGACTTATTGCTTATGTTATTTTATTTATAGTTTATTTTATGTTTATTGGTGTCTGACCAATAAATGCCCGCATTGGGAGTAAGTGCCCGCATTGATTTTTTTAAAGGACCCCCCTTTATAGAAAATATATTTTTTTTAAATTATTCTGAAAATTCAAGGATAGGTACACATTAAAATTCGTTAATTTTTTGCCTATTTTTAGATAACTTAAACGTATAAGAAGCGAAATTTAATCAAACTAACTCGCTTATTGTACTATTTTAAATAAAAAACTATTTTTTTATTATTTTTCACTTTTTTTTATTTTATTCCTCTTATTTTTTTTTTCAATGCGGGCACTTATTCGAAATGCGGGCACTTATTGGTCAGACACCTGTTTATTTAATGTTACGTATATTTTACATAACAGATTATTTTCAGTAGTTTTAATTTAAATTCAATTAATAAATGTATAAATTAACATGTGTTTTTACTTTAAGTTTTTAATACTAAACTTCACTACAGTTAGAAATTTACAGGAAATCAATAACAGGTAAGTAGGGGGTTTACCCAACACGGAAAAACATGGCAAGGGGTCTACGACACAAAAAAGTTTGGGGAACTCTGATATAGGGCAATGATTGGGGAGTTCGACAACAGATCCTTCTTTGAAGATTGGTATCACTTTAGATATTTTTCGAGCCACAGAAGAATATGCTTGATTTTAGACATTTAATAAGCTTTGTATATCACGTCTTGGCCAGACCTAGCGTCTATTTTTTTACTGGAGTGCTGATCTGTCCTTTTTTTTGATATGGTGCTTCCACTTGAGCCTCATGTTAAGGGCTATATATATATATCCTCTGTCTGCAATTGTATGATGGCACGTATTGTGAAGGAATTTGTTTTAACGAAAACCTACTATTTTTTCGATTTTTCATCGAGGTATTATTCCGTCAATCGCCCTGTACATGCAGGTGGTAATTTCCCAATTTTTTGAGTGTACAATGAGAGCAAAACGCGTGAAGATTAATGATAAAAATGTAATGATAAGATAATCGCCGTTAACAACACCTTGTTTGGCGGACGAATAATTGGTTCAGGCACTTCATACGAGAGCAAAAATTGACCACCAGTGGCGTGCGTCAAAGTGTATTGCATCGGAGTATACAGGCATTTCATTTATTTTTTTTATCGTCATAGATTTGTTGTTGAAATTTGTTCACACTTAACGGGGCTCCTACAATCACGAGCTCCATCTGCTGAGGTAACGGGGGGGTGAAAAGGAAACGATGGTGGGCTGGTTTCCTATTTTGGTACTCAGCAAGTGATCATTTAGTACTGTTCAACCTTTGTTAATGTTCGTCGACATTGTGTTGCTGAATTGTTGTACTGTAGATACTCTTGTTGGTGTGATTGTTCTTGAGTGCCTTTTTTATTAAGGTTGATAATGGACAATAAAAGGTCATATGCGACAATTTTAATTAAGAATGCAGTGAGTTTAATTCATGATGAGGACAACAATAGTTTGGAGCAGTTCAACTCTATAATCGCAAAATACATTGGGGTAAGCGAATGAATTATTGCAAGAAGTAGTGAGCCACAATACCGAGCGGCCTGTCTATTTGGTCCAAATACATTTGCGTTCTAAGCTTAGTCCAACCTCGCTTATCACTCAGATGGAACAAAGACTCAAACGCAAGAATCTTGAAAAGAAACTCAGATCAAAAAAAGCTGATATAAAAATAACTAACAATTAGGATAGCAATTCCAAAGAAAATGAATAGCTTTATGGCGAATTCAGCCAAAAACCTGATATTACCTACATTGATTTGGAGGTTGCTAAGCGAAAATTGTCAGGGAAACTTAAAAAAAGTGACGACGAGATTTTGCAGATCGAACAAGTCACCAAATCACAGGACTGTACTTTGTGGCGTCTTCAACGGAGGATAAGGTTGACAGCGTCTCGATTTTAATTTTAAAGTTCCACGCTAAATTCCCCTATACTTGACTGGAGTGATATCCGAATTTATTAATCCCTACTGCCGGTTACTTAAATTTCCCGTAATCACTGGGATCAGAAACTTCTTGATAATAGAACGTGTTTCACTGATTTCAACCACCCCTTTTTAAGCAGTACAATTTTTTTATGTCAATGATTGGGAAACCCTGAAACGTCAAAAACGGAGTTTCAGCAATTATTACTTTTTCTTTTTTGCCTATAGCACCATTGCCACTGGAGTAGAACTACAAAGCTTTGGCATACTAGTAACCCCGTGTGGAAATTCCATAAAAATCCGAACGATAATTTCTAAATCGATGATGAGTGATACAGTTTTTTGTAATGTAGATGTCATATGCCTTAAAAAACATAACACCTCATTTTAGAAATTTTTCGCGATTACAATACTTCCTCGCCAATGGCGTGGGAAGTAAAACGGCTTTAAAATCGAGGAGTATCAGCAATATTATATGAAATAGGGCCACCAAATTATCTGAATACGTCCTTTCTTAGACCGTAAATTGCTCCGCAACGCTTGGGTTGGCAGCACGAAACAGTAGACAAAATTCGTCCAAAATACGATTTGTAGAGGTTTGCCCGCTTCGAAATTGACGCTTTATTTTTTGATATTTTTGGATGAAATTTGCACAGTGTGCTGAAAACAAAACCCCACAGGGTGCTATTGAGCCACTTTTTCATTTTTTTCACTAGGTTCTTTTTAAAAAAATCGCGAAGTTGAACAGAAAAAGTGCACACTTCAACCCATCATAAAACTTGTGCAAAAACAAAATTTCAAAAAGTGCTCCTATAGCACCCTCTGTAATTATCTTCTCAACATACTGTATCTATTTCATTGAAAAATATTGAAAAACGGAGTGTCAGTTTTGAAGCAGCTGAACCCTAGTAAATGGCTAAAAAACTCACTGCGTCGGAGCCGCCTTAAGGAACTCAGCTTGTGAAGTGCAGAAAAGCCTTGAGATAATTTGTCTTTGTCGACGATTTTCCGCGGTCGGTGATGCGACTGTAGTGTAATTGACTGTACTTTTGTGAGTAATGGATAAAAATGATGTCAAGTAAGTTGACTCTGTACTTCCTAAGCTCCTCCCCCTGAGAAGAATTGCTGCAAGCGCAAATTTCACTTGCGATGACAAACCCCGCATTAATGACGATATTGGCATTCACCGTGCACAGTGCACACAGCTCATAGCGGTGCCGCAGCGATTGCCTACTGTGACATGCAACCACCGATGACCGCTTGTCCATCGGGGGATCCCGTCATACGTATCGATACCCGACTGTAGAAAATACCGTCAATAGGCGTGGGAAGTAATAATGAATGAAAAAACTTGAAACTTACAATTTCATAAATAATAACAATTGAATTATGAATCAATAAAAATGATATATTGAATATGGTTACCAAAGGTAGGAACCCTGCCCGTTGGCACAGCGATAGAAGGTGGCCCGTGGGTGTGAAAGGGTCCCGTAATGACAAGCGAACGAAGCTCGGTAACTTTGGACGCTGAGTGGTGACAGATATTATATGAACTGTGATTTAGTAACTGATATGGTGACAAAGCGTGACGTGATCACGACTTCGAGAACTATACCCCATTTGCACTCCATTTACGCTTAGACAAAACACAACATGCCCAAAAGCGTGATTGTACAGATACGTATTTTCCTGTGCAGGGGGTAGCCTTATTTGTGCTGCCTGACTAGATGGATCAGCTCTGCTTTGACCATATTTCTATTAAAACTAACGTCTTTTGCTAGGAGCCATTGTTGAATGTCTGCCTTTCTTGTGGACATTGTGGGATTTTTTACTTTTCTCGAGTGGGATACAGCATTATCAATGACGGCATAGTCGTCAAACTTCGGGAGCGTTTCTTCAAACCATCGTTCAATTGAACTTCCGTCCATTTCTTCATGGTAGTCGGTCATTTTCTTTGATTCAAATGCCTATAAGGTAGTGAGCACAAAGCCGTCTTCACTGCCACAGATAACAAATCGTTTTCCTTTTTCTGGAAATAATTATTTCATATAATTCATCACTATTAACATCCTGTAATACCTTGTCTATGGTGGGAAAGACAATTTTTTGTTTTTTTTTATATCTTTTAACAATGTTGAAAATTGTCTCAGGACATAAGCCTGTTTCGTTCACCACACGTTTTTCAATATCATGAACTTTCATTTCAGGATGCTCTAAAATTTCGCTCTTATAAAAAAACGTTAAGGACAATTTCTTTTGCCTGAATATTCAAATGTCCCTTCTTGTCACGTTTTCGAGGAGGAGACATCACTGAAGAGGAAGCATGGCTGAAAGAAGCATTGGGAGAAATATTCTCAGTTTCATCTGCTGTATCCGTAGATGACATGCTAAAGTATAAACGCACGCTTTGTATGTACCGAATATGAACAGCAACTGCCGGCGTCCGCGTGCCGGCGATACTCCTAGCCTGAGTTCTATCCTGTCGAATCCTGTACTTGTTCGTAGTTTATGGCTGAATGACCAATAGCTATTGCGACGCTTAGGCGGCTGTCGCTTTGTCGCGCTGCATCTTAGTTGTGCCGGGGCTTGAATGGACTACGAATAGGGTATAGCTGCTTCATGCCAACGGCGAATGATATCCCGGAGTTTAACAATTGAGTGTGCGAGTACTCTGGAACGGATCTAGAGCCTATGTGTCCAACATTACCGCCACCCACATATTCAAGTTTGAAAAAATATTGGACATGCTTCCCAATTTGCAGAAGATCCCCCTCACGTTTCAATTTCGAGTCGCCAATGCTCCGCCCCTCCTCAATTTTCAATCGCCGATAACCCCGCCCCCCGAAGCAGACATCTTCCTGGTCAGGCATGACGTGCAGGCCGCACCCCCAGCACCCCATCTCACGAGCCCTCCAAAACTATTTTCTAGATCCGCCCCTGCGAGTATTTGGCCACAATACACAACAATTTTTGGATAGGGCTGTAGTTCCATAAAACGCTATAGCACATAATTTCCATTTTCGGCGAGTAAAACTTGTTAGGTAATTTGGGCGCTAAATCCAAATATTGCCTTAAAAATTCGTGAAATATCATGGGGCTGAGTGTGAGGAATAAACTTTTCGACTGCTCTACTTTTCAAAAACCCAGCATGAACCCATTTTCCTTCTATTTGCATGTCCATATCTCTATGGAAATCTCATCAACCATTAGGCAATTAGCTTTAATGCGATTATCCATGGAATCCACAGCTAATCGATCACCTAACATTCATAAATCGCCACGACCAGCAAGAGCCGGCTAATAGCTTGACGTTCTTTTAATAGCGAGCCAAGACCCAAGAGGTGGCTTAATGTGCCTTGTAAAGCTTGTTAGTCGCTCCTTTGCCGCGACCGATTAACTCCTCAGCGGGAGTTTTCCGATTTTTATGAAATAACAATTAAGAGAAACTTAATTTATGTCAGCGTATTAATATAGTCATTTCATATATGCCGCATATTATGCATAATGTATGTGTATCTACGAGACTTGTATATGTGAGATTACACAAATACAAAATTCCATAGTTAATTTAACTTCTAGTCGGTGCATTTATAATTTATTCACACCGAGGTTACTTAGTTTGTTTACAGATAAGTAGATTACATTATTTACATTACTTCCCACATCAATTGGGGTGTATTGTAACTGCAAAAAGGACTTTATATTGTGAAGAAAATACAGACACTTCCCTTAATAACGTACATTTCCTAACTGCGAATATTTAGGGGTCTGAATCTACATGAAAAATTGATGTTACTTTGCTTTGTAAACTATGGTCCAAAAATCTTTTCTTACAAAAACTCGGGGTGTTGAAGTTTTAGGAAGAAATGGAAATTAATATTTTTAGAACCGCATCAGATATTTCACTGATATTTAGTACGTAGTGAAAGTTAATAAAGTTGCATATTCTTCAAGGCAAAACTAATTTTTAGCTTTAACAGTGGTGTGCGGACGGGTATTGACTTCGATATTTTTTAAGAAAAAAAAATGTACGGCAATGATTTTTTGCCAAATAAAAATAATTTTTTAATTCCCTGTTCAATTTAAAATTAATGATCTCTCTTGAATTGTTTTCTTTTGATGCGCCATTTTTGAGACAAAAAATAAAAACCGTTCTATTATCTAACTTGCAAAATTATTAATTTAAATGGAAAAATTAAACACATTAGGGGTAATGAACAACAACAACTGACAACATAACACTCAGACCAATGAAATGATTACAAAAATTGTTGAAAATGGTACTTAGTATCCATGCTTCCGCCCTCCTTCTCACGGAATTGCGCACTCGTTGAAATATCCCTGGAGTGTTTTTTATTCAAGCTGCAGCTATACTTTCTCTTAGTTCCTCCACAGTATTAATGGGATTTGTGTACACTAGTGTCTTAAGATAGCCCCACAAAAATAAATCTAAGCTGTTGAGGTCTGAGGATCTTGGTGGCCATTCTTGGGGCCCACCGCGGCCAATCCAACGAACAGTTTGTAAATAATTACGAATCGCTACACTGAAATGCGCTGGTGCACCATCATGCATGTACCACATATTGTTTCTAATTACTAACGGAACATCATCAAGCAGCAAAGACAACTGTTGATGAAGAAAATTGAGATTACGGCATAAGGATTTTCTTCTGCCCACAAATGATTATTGTAGATATTCTGAATGGCATTTCAAGAAAAATTAGCTTCGTGCGTGAACAGAATAATTGATTCAAATTGCGGATTTTGTGTAGTTTTTTGAAGATACCACTGACAAAAGGTCACACGCCTTGGAAAATCAATGGAAAGTAATGCCTATACTCTTAAAATATGGTAAGAATATAACAAAAAATCCACTAAAATTCTCCAAACAATTTAATGGCAAATATTTAAGTGTCTAACGATCTTCCTCATACTCGTTTCACTATGTTCTTCGACTTCGTGCTGCACTGCTTCCTCAATTTCAGGTGTTCTCACACTTAGAGGTCTACCTTCAGATGTTCCTTTTCGGACAGAACCAGTTTCAACAAGACGACGATGAATATTAGAAAAGATGGCAAAGCACGATCGGGATATCTCTGGTGATAAATCCGTCAGGCTTGCAAACCATTACCGTTGGCAAGGCCCTATCCTACGTAATGCATTTCCGCCATTTCTGCATTTGAATAATTCACCATTATTAAGAAGATTGTAAAAACTAAATAATGAAAAAGAAATGAAGAACAGATTTGAATAACAGAAACTTGTCAGATGTCAAAAGCCAGTGACATATTCCAGAGCAACTAGATATTTATTGCTGAATTACATTCTTCAATTGTTACATTAATTTTCTCGGACAATAGAACGGTTTTTATTTTTTTACTCAAAAAACAATTTAATTTGTTTTAAATTGAACGGGGAATTCAAAAATAATTTTTATTCAGCAAAAAACCACTGGCATTTTTGTTCTTGAAAAATATCGTTCTGTAGGTTAGAATTTCCTTTTATATTCCTTGGTTTTTACAATTCAACAAAAAAACGACATAACATTTTCCCACAGAACACAATTTTTTTCGTTTTTCCAACTAGTAAACGGAAACATCATCTTAGTGAATTTACAGAATTTAGTATTTAGAAATGGGATTCCAACGGGACGTAACACGTATCATATAGCTAGAGGTGATGGCGTCAAGTAGATTCACTCTGCAACGCTGACACCAGTGATAAATGATTTCGCTCGGAAAAAGTTGGCCTGTTTGAGAAAAACAGTTACCTACGAACCTGAAAAGTAAAAAACGAAATGAATCTTTCTCTGTCGCTGACAGAAATTCCTGCGGATACACATGAAGCTTGCTTTGACTGATCCTGCGTGGATTACGATATTTCAGCACTGAGGTGGTCAGTGGGTGGTAGACGGTATCTGACTGCGTTGGTACCACCCGGCGGATCTCTAGGGCGGGGCTAGAATGTGTGCATACTACATGTGTTCCCTCGCTAGAATCCATATGCCGACCCCCCTTTCCCCCAGAGCCCCACGATACCCATGGGTGTTTAGGCTTTCGCTCTCCATGGTGGATCAATTCTAACAAAATAAAAGGATCAAGATAGTCAAGCAGGTCCCCACCCATTTGAGAGCGTTGCGATCTGTAATCATCAGTACCGACCATCTAGAAACGTTGATACAACTAACCCTCGCCACTCGTCAGCTACCTGAAGAATCCACAGCTCACTCCGCAGAGCAGGTATTTCCCAGATACATGTGTGTTGAAAATATTTCTCTATCATTCTGTTTTCCGCCAAAATATTGATATACGCTCTTCCTCGCCCTCTATAACCCTAAAGCCAATTTCTAACCAACACAAAAAAGTTCCGGAGCCTCTGAAATGTCAAAGTACGAAGTTTAAGCGATTTTTACTTTTATTTTTTGCCCTAGCTGCGCCATCACTGGACTGATTTTCAAAAGACGCAAAGTTTCAAGGTTATATACGGGCCAAGGGTTAGCGAGCAGAATGGCCGGCAGACCAACAGACAGACGGATAGGACAGGAAAATGCATCTCATATAACATCCAAAAAAATATAATGTCTCAGTTTAGAAATTTTCCGTCATTACAACTTCCTCGCCAGTGGCGTGGGAAGTGAAACAATAAGCGTTTTGCAAACAATCTTGTCCCCCAACTTTTAACCAATAAAAGAAAATTCGGAGCCTCTTAAGTGATTTTTACTTTTTCTTTTTTTTTCTAGCTACGTCGCTACTGGATTGTATTTTCAAAAGTCACTAAGTTTCCAGGTTACGGACGGACCAAGGGTTAGCAGATGGGGCTATAGGCCGACAGACAGACAGATATATCGACAGGAATGTGTGATAATATGCATCTCATTTAATATCAAAAAAGATATATCTCATTCAGTAACACTGAAAATGATTTGCAACGTAGTGCAAAACATAATGGAGACGGTTTTGTGTTTGTGCGACTTTCAGAAACAGGCATTTATGCGATATCATTTTTGGTACAAATATACTAAGTGACATATAAATCCGAACACCCAGTTTAAATGGTTTTATTTTAATAAAAGTTGGTGAATGTATTTATCTTACTGTAAATAACAAGTGAAGAAATTTTCAGCCTTATCAGTTGGACATTCCGGTTTTTATACTGCTTTTTTTAATTCACTAACGCTCTAAAAATGAATATTTCAGCCGCAGTAAAGAATCAACGTTGGCGGATTTTGGTTCTTGACATCCTTTACGATCGGTTACGATGCCTAGAGTACGGACACCTGTACGATTTCGTCAACTTAGTGAGTTTGATAGGGGCCGTATAGTGGGACTTCGGGAAGCTGGACTTTCTTTTCGGGCAATTGCAGTTAGAGTGCAAAGAAGTGTAGACACTGTGGTTAGGTGTTGTCAGGCATGGCTTCGAGAAGGCCGTACACAAAGAGCAAGGGGCACTGGACGCCGCCGTAGAACAACAGACCGTGAAGATCGCCGCCTAAGATTATTGGCCTTAAGGGACCGTTTCTCCACTACCAGGTCCATTGCAAATGAATGGTTTGCAGAACACGGAAGACCTATTGGCATGCGAAGTGTTTACCGACGAATGAGAAGTTTTGGCTTGTTTTCATACCGGCCACACTGGGTCCTCCCTTTAACTCGAGAACACCGACGTAATCGCCTTGAGTGGTGCAGACAACGGTCACTCTGGGATCAGGAATGGAACAGTATTGTCTTTAGTGACGAGTCTCGATTTTGTTTAGGCATGCACGATGGTCGTGTCAGGGTTAGAAGGCGACGTGGGGAAAGGAGGAATCCACAGTTTTTTGTTGAAAGACATGTTCATTACACTGTTGGAGTTATGGTTTGGGGTGCTATAGCTTATGGTTCCAGGTCACCTTTAATCTTCATCAGAGGTAACATGAACGCGCAGCATTATATCCACGAAGTTCTAGAACCCCATCTTTTACCCTATCTTGACACCCTGGCAGATCCAACTTTCTAACAAGATAATGCCCGACCACATGTTGCAAGAGTCACAATAGACTTCTTTCAACATAATGATGTCACATTGTTACCATGGCCACCAAGATCTTCCGACTTATCCCCAATTGAGCACGTGTGGGATATGATGGGTAGGAGATTGCTCAATTTGCAACGTCCTCTTCAGACTCAAGAAGCACTTCGAGAGGAGTTGGTGGTTGCCTGGAATGAGATACCACAGGAGGACATTGACCACCTGATCAGAAGCATGCCTAGGCGCGTTGGAGAATGCGTAGCACATCAGGGTGCATCCACACATTATTAAAGGTCAAAGGGCTTTGAAGCAGTGCAATCATTTTGAAATTTTTATCATTTACTTATTATGCTTCATTAAGTACTTATACAAAATTTTATTAAAATAAAACCATTTAAACTGGGTGTTCGGATTTATATGTCACTTAGTATATTATGATAAGGCAATATCTTATGATCCTAAACTCAACTGCGATCAATGCTGTTCGATTGTAACTGCCCGTATACATAACTCATGACCTGAGTGAAAGATTAAGACGAAGGAATTGGACCTGTTTCATTCTACTTTCAAAATATTCAGGAAAGAAAATATTCAGTTGCAAGCTTGTTTCCAAGAATTTTAAATGAAAAAAATAGAGAAAGCAGCCTCCACAGTATGTAAACTTTCACTTTGCGGCAGCTTCAATATAACAAAAAAGTTAGCTACAATCGTCAATCGCAATCCAGCCTCTATATGAATGAACTCTATCGTTTCGTCAATGTTCACACATCACTGCAAGCCCATCCCCCCTGAATATAATCAGGGACCACCTGGAACCACCACTGTGCCCCTTCTACACGGATTAGTCCACGCTACGCCACTGTCTACGATAATTTTAGCTGTTACTCGCGAAGAACCTGGCAATGGCAGCCACCCATCTCATCGAGCAGGCCGCGACACCAGATATTTGTAAAGCTGCATGTGTAGAAAATATATCTCTATCATCATCTATCATTCAATCAATGATGAGAGACATATATCTAATAAGTGCGTATAAATATACAGGGTGTCCGCAAAGTTGGGGTTTTCCTTTTCAGAAACAACTACCCTTGAAATAACAAAGGTAATGTGTAGTGAAACGAGGGCGACCAAGTAAAAAAATAAAGGAAAAAGTACTCACTCTCCAGTTGACGAGAAGGGCTAAGTACGTCTCTGCCCGAAATTATACTGCTCCAACAGAAAATGAAATCAGCTGATGCGCTACCGAGCAGACGCAGAAACCACATTGATTGTCTTACACTTAATGGCACATCTTCTAACAAGGAACGCAAAAAGTCTAGGTATTGCATCCCGTCCAATCGATTTGGGAGAATAAATGGTCCAATGAGCATACCATTCACCATGCCAGCCCAAACATTCACCGAAAATGTTTGTTGAAAATGTGCCCGACGGACAACGTGCGGATTTTCTACTGACCAAACATGAGTGTAGTGTTCACCCCATTACGCGTGAACGTAGATTCGTCTGTCACCAATATGCACTTCAAAAAGTCCGGATTATTGTCATGTTGATGCAACAACCACTCACAAAACCGCACTCTTGATGGAAAATCGTCAGGTTGAAGGGCTTGTACACGTTGGACGTGAAATGGATACAGCCCCTCTTCACGCAGCGTTTGCCACACTTTAGTTTTTGATACTTGCACTTCTCTAGCCACGTCTCTAGTGCTTTTTGTTTTTTGAAACGCAATCGTTTATACGGGTTCGTTTACCTCTACACGCGTGACCGTAACCGTCGGTTGAAGGTTGCATACTGACCTCACACACTGGCCCCGACCCAGTTCTGTCGTCGGGTTGAGCTAGTGTCCTATACTATAACTATCTAAAACTGTAATGACTCATCGATTTTCACGTGAACATCACTTAACTACCAGTAGTCGGCTGTTCATAGGCGGGGTATGAATGTTTAACATGGGTGAACTAGATGCCACATTTTTGTTTCTTCCTTCACAACATGACGGATAGCATTCTGCCAAGCTTCGGGCGTTACTAGCTGTATGGAAGTCTCAAGTAAAACCTTAACGTCTGGTAATTTGAAGGTTGTGTTATGGCGCGCAATATAACCCTTCACTTGAGCCCAGATGAGCTCTATTGGGTTCAGTTTACAGTGGTAGGGCGGTAACCGCAGCACAGTGACACCACATTGACGGGCCATCTCATCAGTCACGTAACTAATGTTCGCAGGTTTGTGCTGTTTAATTGTTTCATACAATTCAGCTTTCACTCATGAATCGTCAAACGGGATTCCTTTTTCGCGCAACCATTGCTGCATGTCACTTTTTCGAGATCCCATAGTCGGTACACGTTCGGCTCGACGACTATGGTAGGAAGCATTATCCATGACGATCACAGAGTTGGGCTCAACTCGCTGAAGCACCCCTTGAAACCAGCTCTCGAAGCAGCTGGCATTCATTTCGTCATGGTAATCACCTCCTTTTTTAGAGACGAAAATCAAGTCACACTCTCCTAAAAAGCCACTATCGCTACCAATATGAGTTAAGATGAATCTTTGACCTTTCCCTGACGGTCCACGAAGACCTGTTGACAAACCTTCAATGCTTGCTTGTCGGTTACTCACTACGTTTTTGTCTATCCAGGTTTTTTTAACTGTGTGACCTGCATTTACCCATGTCTCGTCCAAATAATAGATTTTTCTGCTTTGTCGCCTATATTCAATCATTTCGCGTAGGTATTTTCGACGCCAGGCGACTATTTCAGGCCTCTCTATCAATACTGACTTCCGATTACGCGTTTCGTAACGAAAATTAATTTCGTGCAGGGATTTCCTCATTACCTCGACGCTCATTTGGGGTATAATTTCATTTTCCTTGATCGCTGTATGTACAGCCTTGAGGGTTGGTATCTCATTCCTAAAGAAGAATGAATGTACGGTTCGCCTTAACGCCATTTTGCTATCGTCATCCAATTTAACGGCCTTTCGTCCCTTCAAATTAAACTTTGGATCAGTAGTAGCTCCAGTTTTCTTGTTTTCATGCACCACCCTGCGAATGGTCCACTCTGGAACGCCTGTCATACTTTCACAACGCGCGAGTGCATCTCCCTGCGACATAGTTCTGTTCAGATAATTGAACACGTTGAGCATGATTTCTTTCGCGTCCCTCTTCAGTGCTTTACGAAGCCGTCTACTTGTTCCCTGGCTTTCAGTACTTCCACTCGTGCCATTTGTACTCTCCATGGTTAAGTATAACCAAAACAGTAACCACAGAAACCACAACAATAACAATCACACAACAATTCTTATAAAAACACACAATATGCGATCGCTCAACGAAACACGTTCCAATGCCGGTCGAGGCGCGTCTTTGATTTCATTGGTTCTACCGGCGGAGAACAATCAGCCATTATTTCCATCTCTGTCTGTGCTGTTGACCACCGCAAAGCCACAGAAACGACATATGTCGTACGCTATACGGCTGTACTGGAAGGAAGCCGGGATCGAACTCTTATCACGTGTTGATCACGCGTATGAGTCATTACAGATTTAAATAGTTGTAGTATAGTACCACTTGGGGATGTCGCGGCTACAGGACGGTATTAAGATATTTTTGATGTTGCAAGGCCCTTTATCTCGGTTCCCTTAAGACATTGGTGTATATGGTACTAAGAAAAATTGCTTATGTTTTCAAACCCCAACTTTGCGGACACCCTGTATACTAACGTCAAAAAATTGAGATGTACCCTCCCCTACACCGTACAAACCTAATTGCTACGAAAATAAGCCTCTGAAATGTCGAACAATTTTTCGTTATTTGCTCCCAGCTTCGCCGCCACTGTACTGATTTTCAAAGCTTTCTCGTCCTTGCCTCAGTCATAACCTTGCCGAAATTTTCAACAAAATCCATCGGTACTTTCAAGCTTGTTGGAAATTATCTCCCTCTCTATAGAGAGGACAGACAGACAGTGATGCGGATAGAAGTGACTTGCCTTTTCACGATGTACATGTCATATAACATCCAAATAAACATAATATATCATTTACGAAATTTTTCACGATCACGACACTTCCTCATCGGCGGGTAGTAAAACATACTGAACATAAGTATTTTTCACAGCATTGTGATACAACGATGCATGAAATCTGCGTAATCGAGTTACTCTATTGACCAGCATGACCACCGCAACTCTGGTTAGTAATTAAAAGAAATTACTTGCAATAACTTCCGAACATTACAATCACACTCCGCAAGGGGCATTTAATCACGACGTGTAGCCCACATGGGACTATTGTAATGGTCGCAAAGAAGAAGTACCTCTCACGCGTAAATCAGATATGCCTTTCGGATTATGCGCGTCATAAGGAAGCTCAAGCGGAATCGTACAGCAACCCTCTGTTGCGTGAGTCGGTTGACCACACAGTCGAACGCGGCCACAAGCACACAAAGGCGATGTTTGCGATACGAATAAAGTTGAATCGTGCAATTTCAGGCTCAACCAACGCTAATTCATAACAAAAAATCTCAACAGGATGAGGGTCTATAAATAATAATAATAATAATAATAATAATAATAATAATAATAATAATAATAATAATAAATGGGCTTTATTTCGTACCTAAGTAAAAGTACAAAAAAGGCGAAGTGTCGCTAAGATTAGCGTTTTTCAACTTAACCTTAACCTTAACAAAAAATATATATATATATAATAAAACATTCTACCAACAAAAATGTATCCATAATTCTCAATAATTACTAAATAATTAACAACAAGAACAATTACAAGAATAGTCCATATTTCTAGCATTTTGTACTCATCATCAGACCTCGACTTGTAGTTTTAGTTTAAGCCTCTTTTTAAAATTAAATAATGTATAGTTTTGGAATGTAACAGGCAGATCATTATATAATTTAATAGCATTGTAGCTGAATGATGTTTTGTAGACAGCCTTAGAATGTAAGGGTGTCACTAACATATTCCTATTCCTTGTATTCAGTTGATTTATGTCACTACATCGTGTTAACTTATTATGCAAATATTGTGGTTGTTTGGTAGCTAAGACCTTATGTGTGAGTGTCAATAAGTGAAGCTTTTGCATGCCTTTAATCTGCAGAATACCAAGTTCCTTAAATTTATGAGAAATATGATCAAACTTTCGTATTCTGCAAGAAAATCTGATGCACGAATTCTGAATACGCTGGAATTTGCTTTGTTCACTATATGATAGAGCTGCGCCATATATACTGTCACAATAACTGATCTTTGATATAATTAATGTTTCACACAGTTTCAGCTTTACTGAAGTAGATATTATTTGCCTATGTGGATAAAACTGTTTCAAAATGCAGTATGATGCACTACATAACGAATTTACGTGTTTTTTGTATTTTAGTTCTGTGTCAATCCAGAGTCCCAGGTTTTTACACTCATTCATTATAGGAAGCCGGCAATCGTAGATTTTAAGGTTAATTTCCGTTTCGATCAATGTTCTTTTGTTTTTTGAGCCGAAAACCATAAATGAAGATTTAGATGGATTAATTTTTAGGTTATGCGAGCACGAGATGTCTACTAGCCTTGTTAAGTCTTCGTTGAGCAATGCTTCTGCAATTTTAAAATCTTTGTGTTGGAAACTAAAATAAATTTGAGTATCATCAGCATAGTGATGGATTATGCAATTATGGACATATTGATGGAAATCCGATATATATAGAGAGAAAAGTAAAGGTCCCAGTATGGAACCTTGAGGAACACCAAAACTTATAGCAGTTGACTGTGACATTTTCGAAGCCGTTAAGACCTTTTGATTTCTATTTGACAAATAGCAGCTTATCAAATTGACTGCAGCATCAGTAAAACCATAGTAAGACAGCTTAAGTAGCAGAATTTCAGGGTCTATCATATCGAAAGCTTTTGTGTAATCCAGCAGAACTAAACAAGTGATATTTCCTTGATCAAGGCCTCTTATAACATCATCAGTGACATTGGTTAGAGCAGTTGTTGTACTATGGTTTTCTCTGAATCCAGACTGCATTGATGGAACTATTTCATTACTGAAAATATACTGAGATATTTGTATCTTCATTTCCCGTTCCAAAAGCTTCGAAAATGCGGGAAGTAAGCTGACTGGTCTAAGTTGCGTTACAGACGTGGGAATCGCTACTTTAGGAATAGGTATGATGATAGCCTGCTTCCAAGCATCAGGGAAACAGGATGTTGATATTGCGTGATTGATTATAAATGTAATATGGTCTAAGAGCTAAGTGAAAATGTATTTTATCATAATGAGTGAGATTCCATCAGCCCCTACAGCATTAGTTTTAATAAATGAGAAACTCTTCGCAACAGATTCTTTGGCAACCTTTTGGAAACAGAATGACTTGAGAAACTTATTGTTTTGATATTTGTTCAGTAGTTCTAATTGCTTTTGTGTCTTGGTTATGATCGGAATATTTGAGAAATGTGAATTTATTTCATCTGCGTCATTGAAGCTATCTGGAAGCGTATTTATAGAGGACTTAATTATATTAAAGTTCCTAAGAGAACTCCATATTGCTTTACTGTTCCTCCCAGATAGGATATATTCCATATAAGCCTTTTTCTCTCTCTGCAGAGCAGCAGCATCGTAATTACGGAGTTCTTTATAATAGTTCCAGTGGGCAGTTGACTTACTTCTTTTAAACCTTAGATACGCTTTATCTCTAGCTTTATTGATCATTTTAATATTGTATGTTAGCCAAGGAGCTGGTGGCTTAGTAACTCTAAGTGTTCTCATAATAATAATGTTTTTATTTAAACACAAAGAACCAGGAGAGACATAAACAGCGAAGTTTAGCCAAGGCTACTCTTACACTTAACTGCTTATGTCGGTTACATTAGATGTTCTTACAAAAAAAATTAACAATATAAAAAAAAGAACTTAAACACCTATATGAGCATAAACATCACATTCTATAACGGTACAGCACAGTCTTAGCCTATGGCGAGCAGCCTGCTTTTGACTTGCTCGCGGAAACTCGGCAATGACATTGATTTTAAGCTTTTTTCCAAGTGATTATAGAATAACGCTGCATTATATGAAAAACCACGTTGGAATAAAGCGGAATTGTATGGAGCTATTCTGACAACTCGGTCATGCACTTCACAGTTAAATCGTAATTAACCTCTAAGGTATTCAGGTTTCGATGTTACGAGAATTTTATGAACTAAAACTTAGTATTATCATGAGGTTCATACACAGCAGCCACAAAAATTAAATGTTTAGGCTGGTATTTTTGGCGATCATTTAGTTGGTCCTTTTTTCTTACGTGGAAATTTGACCGGTGAAATGTATTTAGAATTACTGGAAGACGACAATATTTAGATCAGACGTTTCCAGATCGATGGATTGGTAGAAGAGGTGCCATTGAATGGCCCCCAAGATCGCCAGATTTATCACATTTGGATTTCTTTATGTGGGGCCATTTAAATAGCAAAATCTATGCTACTGAGCCAACATCATTAGAAGACCTGAGACAAAGGATTGTGAATGAGTGCCTTCAAATTCCTCCTCAAATATTGCAAAATGTGCGGCAACGTTTTGAGCAAAATCTTTATTATTGCATGGAGAGTCATGGTGGCCATTTTCAACATTTACTTGCATAACGGTCAGTTCATTCTTCATTTGTAAATTACTTTGCTGCCAAATGTATTGATCTCCGCTAATGATGATGTACTAGTTTTATTTAAGCTTTAAATCAATAAATCTTCTTCAAAACTACTGAACTGAAGCTCATATATTTTACATCATTATAAAGAAAATGGAAAGACCTTTAAAATAAGGTATCACTCGACCCCCCTTTCCATTTAAGATTTTAGGGTTGGTGTCACCCCCGCCCAACTTGTGTCCCCCTCGAAAACAAAATCGACGAGTCTGAGCGTTTTTCTGTTTGATTTTCGATGCGCCACCCTGTATGCAAAATTCCACTAAAGCGTCTACATGAACATATACACGCGTTGTTGTAGATGAGAAAAAGCGGAGAAGTCAACATCGCATCTCAAATGTCAGACAAAAATAAAAATGTTTTTGTGTTAAATCTGGTACACCAAACAAATGGCTATCTGATAATTTGAAACCTTACCTACCTAGAAAATTCTCCTTTCTTTAATAACTAAGGTTTGGCAATATCAATGTATACATACATTTTTGGAATAAGAATTGAAAACTCTATAAGGGAAATAAAAGAAACGTCATATTGAAATTTTGATCATCAAAGTAGGAATGTTACTGTGCAATTTATTTTTAAATTCCACTACAAATAAAGTAATAAAACAAAGTACTTTGATTTTAAATCTTTGTAAGCGGCATTTTGTTAGTTACCTAAGTAAGCAAATTCACGAGATCCCAATAGTGAGTGTCGAATTTGAAACACGAGGTATATGTTAAGTACCTTAGTGTGTTTTACTATAAATTTGAAGTAGATAGAATAACCACCATGCGCTCGTCTAAAAATGCTAAAATGCATGCTCTAAAGTGGGTGAATTTTGAACAAAAATGCCAAGATTGCGAATGAAGTATGTACTATAATAAAAAAAAATTGTAGATGGTTCAAAATACATATGCTCTTAAATATTTCTTCCCGCTTGTAGACCCTGATCCTTTATTTTCTGGATTATAGATTCCCGAATCGTAGTTAACAATACCTTCCGAGAGAAGAACCTCTCAATTTTTACTCTCTCCATTTCTTTCTATCTTTCCTCTTCCTTTCTTTCTCTACTGCTTTACCTGGTACCTGGGCAACTATATTATAACTATCTATAACTGTAATGAATCAGCGATGTTCACGTGAACATCACTTAACTACCAGTAGTCGGCTGTTCATAGGCGGGGTATGAATGTTTAACATGGGTGAACTAGATTTGTCACATGGTTAATAAAGAGTTGTTTGAAACATATTGTAAGTCAAAAATTTGGGAATTACCTTTATTCATCGTCGCTTCCACTTACATCTGACAGTAATAAACTGTCGCTATCGCGTTCCTCGTTGAAATTGACTATAACTGGCTCTATGATGGTGTCGATGTGGTGGTCAAGCTGCCACATTTTTGTTTCTTCCTTCACAACATGACGGATAGCATTCTGCCAAGCTTCGGGCGTTACTAGCTATATGGAAGTCTCAAGTAAAACCTTAACGTCTGGTAATTTGAAGGTTGTGTTAAGTCGCGCAATATAACCCTTCACTTGAGCCCAGATGAGCTCTATTGGGTTCAGTTCACAGTGGTAGGGCGGTAACCGCAGCACAGTGACACCACATTGACGGGCCATCTCATCAGTCACGTAACTAATGTTCGCAGGTTTGTGCTGTTTAATTTTTTCATACAATTCGCGCAACCATTGCAACTTTTTCGAGATCCCATAGTCGGTACACGTTCGGCTCGACGACTATGGTAGGAAGCATTATCCATGACGATCACAGAGTTGGGTTCAACTCGCTGAAGCACCCCTTGAAACCAGCTCTCGAAGCAGCTGGCATTCATTTTGTCATGGTAATCACCTCCTTTCTTAGAGACGAAAATCAAGTCACACTCTTCTAAAAAGCCACTATCGCTACCAATATGAGTTACGATCAATCTTTGACCTTTCCCTGACGGTCCACGAAGACCTGTTGACAAACCTTCAATGCTTGCTTGTCGGTTACTCACAACGTTTTTGCCTATCCAGGTTTTTTTAACTGTGTGACCTGCATTTACCCATGTCTCGTCCAAATAATAGATTTTTCTGCTTTGTCGCCTATATTCAATCATTTCGCGTAGGTATTTTCGACGCCAGGCGACTATTTCAGGTCTCTCTATCAATACTGACTTTCGATTACGCGTTTCGTAACGAAAATTAATTTCGTGCAGGGATTTCCTCATTACCTCGACGCTCATTTGGGGTATAATTTCATTTTCCTTGATCGCTGGATGTACAGCCTTGAGAGTTGGTATCTCATTCCTAAAGAAGAATGAATGTACGGTTCGCCTTAACGCCATTTTGCTATCGTCATCCAATTTAACGGCCTTTCGTCCCTTCAAATAAAACTTTGGATCAGTAGTAGCTCCAGTTTTCTTCTTTTCATGCACCACCCTGCGAATGGTCCACTCTGGAACGCCTGTCATACTTTCACAACGCGCGAGTGCATCTCCCCGCGACATAGTTCTGTTTAGATAATTGAACGCGTTGAGCACGATTTCTTTCGCGTCCCTCTTCAGTGCTTTACGAAGCCGTCTACTTGTTCCCTGGCTTTCAGTACTTCCACTCGTGCCATTTGTACTCTCCATGGTTAAGTATAACCAAAACAGTAACCACAGAAACCACATCACTAACAATCACACAACAATTCTTATAAAAACACACAATATGCGATCGCTCAACGAAACACGTTAAAATGCGTTGCCGACGCCTATGAGTCTGCCGGTCGAGGCGCGTCTTTGATTTCATTGGTTCTACCGGCGGAGAACAATCAGCCATTATTTCCATCTCTGTCTGTGCTGTTGACCACCGCAAAGCCAGAGAAACGACATATGTCGTACGCTATACGGCTGTACTGGAAGGAAGCCGGGATCGAGCTCTGATCACGTGTTGATCACGCGTATGAGTCATTACAGTTTTAAATAGTTGTAGTATAGTCCTAACACACCTACTAACCTGCAAGGTTAAGTACTGCTAAGGTCCTACTGACTACCCAGATACTTCTCTCCCACATTTTCGATCGACAGGACATTAATATTTTTTCTTATCTTATTTGATACCATGAAGAAAATGAAACAAACCGATATTCTTTAACATATTTTATTTCATAAAACATTAAAACATGGCGTAGATACATAGAGTTTCTGAAAATAACATCTATAGGTAACAATAATACAATAGATCATAATTTATTTTACAGGCAAAAAGGAAAAATTCAACTTAAATCTCTATGAGGCAAGACGTTTTAACGTTCAGTTCGATTTTATGTACAAAATTATCTTACAGGAAAGCACCTTAATGGCATCGAGAACACGTGTCACAACATAATATACAGGGCGCGTTAGAATTACGGACACAGAGGATTCAGGGAGTAAAAAAAGATGACTTAGTTTATTGTGCAAAGTTCTGAAGACCGTTGCGTTCGTTTCGTAGTTAGAGTGATACATTCCAAACAGAGATCAGGCTGTCAAAGCAGTGATTTTTCTCACTTTGGAGTTCATACTGACAAGCTGAGCCAGTGTTACCGAACCTACCGATTTTTCTGTATTTCTACCGAAATGAAACCTTATTTACCGAAAACCTCCTGATTTTCCATGATTTTTTAAGATATTTTCAGATTTTTACCAAAATAAACTTAAAGGAAATTATTTCTACGTACTTTTGAGCCCCATACCAATCATACATATGCGTACACTTAAGGCACTCGGCACAGGAGGGAAGTTAGTAGATGTCTGTAAATATCATTACCGCATTGCGGGATAAGTAACAAGGAAACCAGAGCTCCTCTGTTTTGGCGGTAAGGCATCGAAGACAAAGTAGATTTTGTAAAACGTCCTAGGATCTAGTAGTTTTAGTTAATGTGGCAAGCATGTGCGTGACTCATTATTTGACGTTGTGACTTAAATGCTTTGATTCAGTGAATAAACTATATCTACCGATCTCGTGTTTTTCGGTTGGGCAACGCTGAGCTGAGCTAGCCTTGATCAGAACATAATCTAAGCATAACACCATTCCTGATGTGTCAGTGATACGAGGCCCCAGCTTACAGTAGCCCCCATGAACGAAAAAAAATGCTTAAAGTGTTTTTCACAATCTCACGCAAGTTTCTAGGCCATACGCCAGATTAAAAATTCTCCTTCTTCCAATTTTTAACCCTCTTGCAACAGCTGAAAGAAGCTTTTCGATAATAAAAGTAATTAAAACATCTTAGGACTTTGCAACTTTGACTATAAAGCATTATACTGTCTTTAGAGGCTAAAAATTTCGAAATACTTAAATCGTCTTCCGTTGTGGATGGTTTGATGAAAAAGGTTTCGGAAAAAATAGTGGCAAGTACCTTCCAAGCGTTCACCTATGCCTGTTTTCAAATTCTGCATGAGTCAATATAAGCCTTGCTAAAGAAACAAAATATATGAGCCGCATAATGCTTTTGAATATGCTCAAACCCGAAGCAGTCAGTAATGATGAAAGCAAATTTTCGAATTTTTTAATAATCGTAAGCTTTCCACAAAGATGTTTGACTATCCTTAAAAATGTTCAGAAAGCATCAAAAACATGTTGATCAACGATTTTCAAAAATGACCCTACATGGATTTGCGTGTTGTAGACATCGCAAAACAAAACAAAAATTATCTCAATTTCTAAAATTTTCTCATATACTACTCCACCCCAAAAAACTCCACTTCCCCTCGCTTGTTACGCTAGCTTTGAGGGTAGGTACACTTTTAAAGAAAGTTATCTATTGCCGATGTTTCACCTCCTCTGACTAAGAAGACTTCCTGTGGACGCCCATGGTCAATATCTGACAATTCATATTATTCAATTCAAGCGTTTGTTTCCTTTTTAAAAATCTATACATCAAATTTGAGATTCGCCACAGTTGGGAGGGGACCTCTTACAAATGTTGATATGGGACACGTGAGGGGCAAGCTACGCCGCTGGTTCTGGTCTTGTAATTGATTTTTGCATGTCCACTACTTAGATCTGTGATCACAATTCGAATTCTATGAATTTTGCACATAAACAAAATAAACTAAGCACAAAATCAGGTGCTGATCCAGCAACACGTCTTGGTGGGGCAAGTAGTGTGGGCTGCCTACTTTCAGGGCCATAGGCGCTTATTATAAAACATTTAAGAAGGGAAATAATAAAAACCAGTGTAAGAACAGAATGCACATTTAAGTTTCTTCT
Organism: Acanthoscelides obtectus; assembly: GCA_963669975.1. NCBI lineage: Eukaryota > Metazoa > Arthropoda > Insecta > Coleoptera > Chrysomelidae > Acanthoscelides > Acanthoscelides obtectus. The sequence goes on from CAVLJG010000004.1 coordinate 13,254,872, forward strand.
TTTCCCCCATCTCACCGTTGCCCCCTTGGTCCGCGCCTTCACAAAAGAAGCAAGTAAGGTCAAACCTTGTTGGTAATGCAATTGGGTTAAGGTGGGGGGAGAAAGAAATCTCACCTCTTTAAACCGAGTTTAGAAGAACCTGCAATAAAGTGAGTGAACTTAAGTAAGGTGTGCGTATCAGAGGTCAACTATTTCCGTAGGAATAGAACATGAGAATTTATATGCATTAAATCGGAAACGTATTCCACCAGAAATACCCAATCTTCTTGAAAATACGAATACGTACCATGAAGCCGACAACCACTTATCTATATACCTGATGACCACCGTCTTTAGACGCAGTGCTGCCAACTCTCTGACTGTTACCGCAGGTTATGGGACTTTTTTCACTGTTGACAAATTCTTATAATACGAAGTCTTGGGAATAATTACGGTGGATATTGGGAGTGACCTTTCCTTGGAAGGTTGGTATCATGTTTGAGCATAAACAGTATTCTTTAAAATAAGTATGTCTATATTTTATTACTTCTAAGAGAATTACTGCGATCTGACTTGTCAACATGGCCATGACGGTGAACGTCAAAATACAGCGAAAGGTTGAGAATTTGCTTGGAGAATACGCTAATCAATGACTGTATTTGAATCTATGCTATGAGAAATTGGATTCTTTTTTTTATAAAATTATATTCATAAATTCCTGTAATTAATTCAGTATAACATTTGCTTTGGCCTGAGTCATTCTCTTTCATATTCACCAGCATCCTCTGTGGCCAGTCATTCAGACGAAAAGCTTGTATAAAAATATGTATATCTTACAGATATTTACATATAATTATGCAATGACTCACTATATTTGTCATTTATCCTTAAAAATATCTCGAACAAAGATACCTATTCAATATATTTTAAACCTAAGCACAGTGTTGGCGATCTTATCAATTTTAGCGTGAATTTTAAATAAGTCAATAATTACACAACTGAAGTGTCATAGGCAGTGTAAATGGCAACACTGGCAAGGCAATACCCAACTAGTCGCAATACCCAACTAGTCGCAATACCCAACTAGTCGCAATACTTAATATATCACTCAACCCCCTGCCCCCTGCTTAACCGACGCTCACACCGCTGGACGGGCAGCATCAAGCCACTGTTGCCATTTACGCTGATTAGCAGTCTGTGTGGTTTTGGGTTGTATAGTATCGGAGGGGCAAAATTAACGTTATGGTTCAAATTCTTTATAACATTTTTATTTGTGCGATGTGTCTTAAAGATATGCTATACTAATTGAAAATAAGGTATACATGATAAGATCTAAAGGTCGTCCATCTTTTGTTTCTCGTACTGACGATTTCGTTAACGATATTGTCTTTTAAGTAAATAATGTGTCTTGGCTGATCCTTAAACACATAGTTTTTTCAGAAGCGCGTACCAGATCTAGGACATTAAAAAGAAAAAAACTATTTTGATATATGGTATTACTCTATATCGCTTTATATCAAATTCCCAAGTCTTCTCTAGCAATTCTTGAAAATAAAAAGTGAATTTTGATATACGGGTACGTTATAAATAATTCAAACCATAGCTTTCATTTTGCGCCACTCTATATTTCCAATCTTAATTGAAACGGATAAAAATTCAGGTCTCCCAAAAAACATATGCATTTTGTGTTTTTGTTTTATTACTATCCTGCTTTTACTAGTGTTTTGTGTCTAAAGAAGTACTGGAATATTGAAGCTGATCATTGTTTCATATGTAACGCCAACTTGGATTTTTTTGCTGTTTCAATTGGGCATAGAAGTACTATAACACACTGTCCATTTGTGGTTCGTAATTAAGACATTTTTTCGGAAAAAAAAAATATAAATTCTTAGAAACCAGAGTTTTTACATGATGTTTCGAAAAATTCCTTGTACCTATTCATTGCAAATCTTCAACATTCAACTCTGGAACTAGTATTCCTAACTTTCCTGTCTATATTGCAGAAAATAATTTCGTAAATATCCTATAAAAAAGTCTAAATTCACGTCATATCACGTCAACAAAAAATCGCTGAAGTCATCCGGCTCTAATGAATGTTCTGTAAAGTCCGTATGCAGCAAAGCTGGCAACGATGGATCGCCAAAATCGACGGGCGACAGGGACGGCTCGGGAAAATCAGGGGAGGCCATGAGCGATCCTGAGTGATCGGATAAAGGCACTGATTCACCGTCCGATTCGAGAAATAGACAATCAAAATCACTATAGTCGGAAACTGACTCGATCTCACTGGGACCATTAAGCGCAGCTGTAAGGGTGGAGATATACTTCATGGCTAATCTTAGAGTGGTGATCTTGGTAAGTTTCTCATTGGCCGGTGGGAGTTGCGGAGGGGCGGCTTGATGGACATGCGGGATCACCCTACGAAGAGTTTCAAATGCCTGGTTGATTTCTCGCATACGGTTTCTTTCCCTGGCGTTTGCTGTTTTACGCCGGTATTTGCTGAGAGGTGCAGCTTTCTGTTTTTGCTTATGTGGTTTTTGCTTACAGTTGAGCTCCTCTAGTTGCTGCTTGGCGTGTTCTGTCACTCTTCGCATGGATCTGGAACAAAGAGAACGTGGTTTTTAGGAGAACTTTTAGGCAAGTTAGGCATGTGAAATGTGATGTTGATGCTTAAGGCCTAATTTGAGACAAATTTATAACCATGTCGACTGAACTGTCGCGCTCTGTAGTGACTCATCGTCCGTGTCAACTGTACGAATGTGTCACACCGCCATCATGCGTATATTTATTTCCCATCAGTGAATTCCAGAAGCACGCTACCGCTTATTCTCGATCGACATCGAGCCTTCGTAAAAGTCGACTAGATAGCCGCAAGCGCTCTCGCATGGTCGCGTAACCCTGGTTGCCTAAGTGTCGATACTGTGAGGGCGTCTCATCGTTACTCAAGGTTCTAATTATACTAGAGCGTTACAATATAAGCACAGCGTCCAGATTCTAGAATACTTAGTTTTCATAACATATGAGTGTATAAAATTGTTCGTCTTTGATATTTCAAAAATTTCTTGAGAAAAAATTAGATATTGTTTTGGTACGTGGGAATGTATTGTCAAAGGCCGCAATACCTGTACGAAAACAATTTCGAAATCATTTGCATCAGTAGCGTTTGTGTTTGGCAAGTTTCTATGTTTAGCAAAAAATGGCCCCTCTGAGAAAAAAGTTTGCCAGGAATATGAATCACAGAAAAAGTTATTGTATCTAGTCAGTCAAACAGACCGATAAAATTATTCCAATGTCCCCATCCATTTGACAACCCCGTGCTATAGAAATTGCTATGACTATCCTCGATACTCCCTACCCACCTATCGGTCAGACACCATTCAGACATCGATCAGATCTCGAAGTAAATATATCAGCTTTAGATGCGTTGCGTGAGACGCGTATATTGAAAATATTTCTCTATTATTCTAAGTTTTAAGGACAAGTAGACAGAGACCTATAATGTGAGAAATATGACTAATAGGTGCGTAAAGTCACAGAGACTGGAAGTTCCTCTGCTATTGGATCGATTTTCAAAAACCAAAAAGCCTTTCCGTTGTATCAAAATTTCATCAAAATCCATCAGGTACTTTCCAAGTCATAGACTACAAAATGACAGACAGAGGCTATGATGTCATATAACATCCAACAACCATGGTATCTCATTTTCGGAATATTTCACTATTACAATACTTCCTAGCCATGGGCGTGAAAAATGAGTACGACACGCCACAGTTTTTTTAAATGCTTGATATATTCTGCATGCCTCTTTAAGATTTTTGTTTAGAAATACCATTTTAGGCATAAAAATTATTTGCAAAGTCACTTTTTTATTAAGAGACTATTTACAAGCAGATTCAATATGGCGTCAGGAAAACGACTTTTATTTCTGCGAAAATCCAATGGTATGTATGTTTCCGGACTTCCTGACTCATGTTTATGACTTAAGAAAATGTCTTGCACTCCTTAGTATATTTTATATACGTAGTCATGCCATAAGTTCTGTCCCTCGTTTTCAAACAAGTGTAGACCTGTTAATACTTGTCCGATTGTTTACATTGTGGTGTCAGTTGATTAAGCGCTTTTCGGGTAATTACATATACCTCAGTTTGTATTGATCTCTCGAAGCATAACGATGGAGTGGGGCAAGGCAGAGAACCGTATTGCAGTGATAGCTTTACATAAGTGTAATCACAGTGCTAGTCAGATTTTTGAACTCTTACGCGGCCTTCAAATATCGCGTAAATTTGTGTCTAGGACCATTCAGCGGTACAATGAGACGTCCTCTGTTGATGACAGGCCAAGAAGCGGAAGACCTCGTCAAGTAAGGACTCCAGCAGCCATCAAAGCCGTAAAAGCCAGGATTCAAAGGAATCCACTCCGGAAGCAGAAGATCCTATCCAGGGAAATGAAGATTCCTGTCCGGACGATGTCGCGCATCATTAAACAAGACCTAGGGCTAGGGGCTTACCGGAGACGTACGGGCCAGCGACTTACGGCCACCTTGCGACACATCAGGGCGACAAGATCCAAGAAGCTCTTGGAGAGGTACGCAGCTGGGGGATTCCGAAAGATTTTGTTCACGGATGAGAAAATCTTCACCATAGAAGAAAAATTCAACCGACAAAATGACAAAGTGTATGCAAGGAGTTCACAGGAAGCTTCGGAGATCATTCCGAGAGTTGAGAGAGGCCACCACCCTGCGTCAGTCATGGTTTGGTGGGGGGTGTCCTACGAAGGGGTCACTCAGCTCCATTTCTGTAAACAGGGCGTGAAAACAAAAGCGGCAAACTATCAGAGCGACATACTGGATCCTATCGTCAAGCCTTTAAGTGGTACATTGTTTGCCAACCAACACTGGGTCTACCAGCAGGATTCCGCCCCCGCTCACAAGGCTAAGAGTACGCAGCGCTGGCTGGAAAGCAATGTGCCAGAGTTCATTGCTGCGGAAGATTGGCCCTCAGGGAGTCCGGACCTCAATCCTTTAGACTACAAGTTGTGGGACCTGCTAGAGCAGTTGGCCTGCTCCAAAGCCCACCGTAATATCGAGTCCCTGAAAGCGGATTTGATCCGATCAGCGGCAGCTATTCCTTTGGAAGCTGTGCGTGCAGTGATAGATGAGTGGCCCGCGAGATTGAAGCAGTGTGTGAAGGCCAAGGGGGGACATTTTGAATAAAACTGTTTGATTATGAATTCTAAAAATGTTGTCGAATAAATAATATCTTTCATATAAATATATCTTATCTTGTTTCATTTTTATCATGAGATTATCATGGGACAGAACTTATGGCACGACTACGTACATATAAACAAAACAAAATGGAGGCTATGTCGAGTCAATTTTTTCCTAAAATGAGTCTTATATCTAAAGTCCGTGACAACACTTGTATAGTGTTCCTCTGCAATTGTATCTTGTATGTGTTGAGAAATGTACGAATAGAGTAAAATAAAATATTGTGTATATTCAAGATGTGATTTAACATGCTTCATAAGGACGTAGCTTCCTTATTATTCTGGGTAGGTGAACGCTGAAAGTAATAAATGAAAATTCATATTATTATTATTATTATTATGGGCTCAACATATAGAACTCATTTTTGGTAGAAATGCACTTAAACTAGACTGGCTCTTAGAGATATAAGTCAAACGTCGCTCCAACTGACTATTTTAACAAATAACAACAAATAGTATCAAAATGGGCAGTTCTAATGTACGCCACTGCGTCTGTTTTAGCTGTGGCTCGAAACCCGTTCAGTGAGCACTTTTAAGAAGTTATCTATGTACGGTACCCATTGGCATTTTCGCTAAAAAGTGTTGCCCAGCATGTTGCAAAGCTATTTCAATCTCTCGAATAATTTTTTTTGCGAAAGACCAATCTCAGGTACACCCATACAGAAAAGAACCGAGCTTTGCTAGGTGGTACCGCAGATCAAACAGCGATAAAATCTAAAGTATACGACGATATGATCAGAAACAAACGATCGGTACTAAAAAGCGAGGAACGTCGTAAGTGGAGTACCACAGGTGTGAGATGCAAAATACCACCTACATGGGCTGCACCAGTGCGGAAAATAACCCATGGTAATGGCTTATTTGCCAACTAGACGCCCATGATGGTATTTATCAAGCGGGCGGCCGTAGGTACTTACTACCAATGGATGGTACTTCTATTATGCTGTGGACAAATATGAAATTTCACACTGTGACATTTAGGATATAGCTATTTGCGTGATTAAAGGCAGCACTTGCGTTTGGTTACAATTTATAGAAATGCCGGGCGTTCTTTTGTATTCGAGACTTGACAGCAACAATCCATGACATAGAAGTGCTTATTCTGTAATGTCAAAGCTTCCAAATTTTGCAATAAGGGGCCGTTCAGGTATTACGTAAGCAGATTTATTACAATTATTTACCCCCCCCCCCATCTCCCATGTCAGCAAAAGTAAGCAAATCTCTTACCGCCTCCCCCCATGCTTATGTAAACATTTGTCAATTAATGTATTGTTTTTTTTAATATTATACTTATAACGTTATAATTATAATTTGAAAAATAAGAAAATAGATTTAGGATAGAGATTATATTTTACTGAGACGATATTCAACATAGAGTAAAGGACAAAAATATTATATCTTACTAACATAACAAACTTATTTTAAATTGTTGGTACATATATTAAATTCAGATTAACAATCTTCAGTCCATGAAACCAGAATCCATGATTCTAAGTTTTCGATGACATTATATTGCTTCCATTGCTGCTCAGTGTTGTGAGTTTGCTCGCTTTCATCGGATTTTGAAATGTCTACGTCGTTCTCATCGAGCCATTCAACGTAATGGTGCTCTAAATTTTGAATAATGCACATCAGTTCATTAGCACGACGAGCAGCGAACCTTACAGGTCTAACTTTACTATCAGTGTACGTGTTGACTTTTTTATGGATATTTTCGGTGTGACGATTTAGTGAATGTTGATTGCTTTCAAGATTAGGACGTCCCACTGAATCTCTCAGAGGTAGTCTTTTTTTTTATTTCTGGATTTTCATGACAAATATCTTCGATTTAGTGACTTGACGGAAGCACGATAAAGACCACACGTTTTGCATGTTCGACTTGATAGCCTCAATTTTACCGACGGACAAAAATAATCGAAGGGCATTTGCAGGAAATATTTGAGTGAAGCACTTAAGCGTAGAGCTAAATTGACTGGAAGATTAAGAAATTGCCCTCCTTCATCCAAAACCAAGTCATCAACTGTTTGTTTTACTTTTACAGGTGGTGGAAGAAACCTATTGTCTAGTAATCTAAATAGGCCACTTCTTGGACGACAGCACTCTGTATTTCTACATTTTACAATTTGAAGCAAGTACTGGCTCTCACGCACATGTTCTGAATACCATTTAATGTCTGGAAAATCAGGAAGATCTTGTTCACCTGCCCCAACATATTTTGCATCAACATTATAGCCATCAATTTCTATTGAACTCCATACTTCAGTTAATACATTTCCTGCAAATTCGAAATTAGATCTTTCTAAATGTTCATCAATTGTAACGCCACGTTCATCCAAATGAGACTCAAAATGGTCATGAGGCAATATTAAACCAGCCAGTTCCCGACTAAGAGGAGCCATTCTGCGCTCTACTCTGTTATACGCACTTCTTCCAGGAGCATTGGTAGCTAAAAACAATGCATCGAGATCATGTCGCTTAAAGTGTTGTATAGCAAACCCTATGACTTTTTGATAACGTAGATTTTCATCTGGCCCTCCATCAACCGTCACGATTACCACTGGTTTTATAAGTCCATGGTCAGTTTTAGCTAATGGTCGAACTCTTCAAGTTCGATAAGCGTCTCGAAATCCTGAGTATTAGCAGTAGATGAACTATGCTCTCCACTTCGAATAGCGATGTATGTTGGTCCAGAATATCCAACGGCCTGCGGTTGTCCTAGCATATTGGAAGTGATTTTGATACCAGCATAAACAGATGGTATTAATTTACGACGCTCAGCGATTAACCAATCGTGATCAGGCAATTTGATTCTATATTCCATGTGCATTAGAAGAGGTGCCGCAGTAACGCCAATAGGGACTCGAGCTTTATCATTTTGAGATACGAAAAATACTTGATCTGGTCCAAGCATGGATGCTATGTTCTCTAAATAATGGATTGATGTTTCAGCGAACTTGCTATCTAAATGGCTCTTGTGGTGATCAGTTTGAGCCCGAATGAGCTTAACAGGGACTGTCGATGCATGTCTTCGTCCCTCTGCAGAATTAGATTTTCTGGGAATCAAGTGAAGATATGTCTCACTGCGACTAATGTCAAATCCTATTTTACGTAATTCTTGTGTGAGTTCATTTACGCTGCGAATTGATTCCGTTCGCCTTCCAATCATCTGCTGCACTCCCAAAATAAAGCTATATCCGCGATTGTTTTCAATAGTGAATGTTGATTGCTTTCAAGATTAGGAGGTCCCACTGAATCCTTCAGAGATATTATTTTTTTTATTTCTGGATTTTCATGACAAATATCTTCTAACTTTCTTTTCATATCATCCCTGTGTTTCTTCTGGGCAACTGCGTTTTGAACCTTCCTGTTTAAAGACTGTTTTGCTGTTTTTATTTCCTCGCGCAACTTAATGATCTGTCAACTTCAGCACGGCTTGGTATAGTATCTCTTTCAGAATACAAAGCATTCAGATTTTTTTCGAGTATATCAATCTTATTTTTCATAGCTTCCTGAGAAGGTTTTGCTCTCTGTTTATCTGTATTTTCATTAATTTCGCATTGCTGTTGTGATTCATTATCGGGTTTTATTTTATCTTCTTCCTCTTTTTTAATATTTGAAGCTGACTGTATAATTTGTGTTTTTTCTGCAGGTTAACAGGTTGCCTAAACATAAAAACTTTCTATGGCTTCTGCTAAAGATTCTCTTATTAAGCTACATAAATACAAATTATGGAAATATATATGGTAAATACAAAACCCTATGGCTTTAAATCTAATATGTTTAAACGAGCAATTCGTTCCGGTCACAAAATACAGGGTGTTAGTTTTCTGTATTAGTATAAAACTAACATCCTGTACTTTGTGACCAATTGACAGAATCAATCATAAGACATAAATCTTTAATATAATGAATATTACCTCTATACTTTGAGATAGGCCATAATATTGTCTAATCAGTAAAGCGAAACTTTTTGGCGATTTCTAATATTTCTAGTACTCATAGGTACCTAAAATGATTTCGTCACTCACCTTAGAAAAAAAATTTAGTAGGTTGGATTTATTCTTAGTCGCCACCTGCAATTCTTCTTCGATTCTCTTAGATACAATAATTCCTTGTCGGATTTTGCTTGTAATTTGTAATTTCGCCACATTACGTTAACTAACTTTTGTACATTTTGTACGTATGAGATTTTTTAAAACTTTCAAACAATTTTTGGTATAACTGGGATTTGTCTATGTGAAACGACATCTTATATAAACATTAAACTTTGGCTAATGGAATCAATGTTAACACAAATGTTAACTTGCTCCACTATGCTTACAATACGTCTCCTCGCTATAGTATCCAAACGACACAATACACTGATAGAGGAAATTTAGACAAGTGAACACCGCGCGGTAATTCCCCTACGCGGTTTTAAAGCGAGTAGGGGAATTACCGCGCGCTGTTCACTAAACGTATGCATTATTTGCGGGAATTCCCGAAAATGCGTTTCTTTTTCAAGCAAAGACACTGTGAGGGTTGCCATTCGTGTAAAAAAGTAAATAACTACCGATGACGTAATCATCATCTAGACTCCCCTACCCCCCATATCATCCAAAATATGCAAAGCAAAGAACCTCCATAGTGCTCACGTAATACTTGAACGGCCCCTAATCTACAAGATTTTCAATCAGAATAATTTATTAACGAAGCGTTGGCTGGTCTCGAGACAGGTATAAGTTGTCAAATTCTGACTATCTTCTATCTATAGGCTGTACCCCCCTTCTCAGAATCTGGTAGAACCTTGATTTTGAATATTTAGCATGATGTGAGAGTTCTTAAGACTTCCCCCCCCAAAAAAGAAATCTCACAAAGGGTGATAGAAAGGATTTATCAGACTTTTCTGTCCGGGATAATAGTGTATTCTCCTGAATAAAGAAAATAATATCCATTATACTATTTCAACGACGAGCTTGTTAGAAAACCATTTATCTAGTTGGTTAGGACCCAAAATCTAGGTACACCTTATCCTTTGTATACCAAATAAAATATGGTACCGTGTCAGGATAACTAACGTTGACAAAGCTACTGGCCTAACCAAAAGCAAAGATCCGGCTGTCTGCTCATATAGACAATAACTAATAGAAAATATTTAATCTTTATGTCAAGAACAAGAAAAAATATAGTATCTGCTAATAGGCCCGAAAACATAAACTTCGTACGCCGCACACATTTGGGTAAATTGTAAATATGCTCCCAAATGACGAAATAATAGATACGTTGTCTATTTCAAAAGCAATTTACGTAGGAATTTACATTTTTAACACCATTTCAATCCCTTTGAACCCGACCGAACTATGGCAATAAACGTCGTTGAGCAGAATCGTTTTAATAGCGGCACGTTTTTATTTATTTAAAAACTCTTTTACTATGTTTGCTTTAAAAGCAATAAAAGCGCGTTTTTGGTATATTCAGATAAAGTGAACTATTTCAACCGTTTTTAGGTGATTCGTTGTTTATAATAGGCACTGTATATTTATTCTGGGTGTATTGATAAAGTAAGTAAGCTAGTGAAACTGCAATACTTGTAAATTTGTGATGCGGTGGTATTTTGTATATTCAGTATGTTTAAATTAAATATTAATTTACAATATTTATGATATAAATTAATAAGCATACAACGTTTCGATTAAATATACAGGGTGGCGCATCGAAAACGAAACAGACGCATTTACTGGCAGCTCAGTTTTTTTTGTAAAAACGGTCAGACCCGTCGACTTTGTTTTTGAAGGGGACACAAGTTTGGCCAAAAATCACGTTAACGCGTGCAGCCCCCTGGGCGGGGGTGACACCAACCCTAAAATCTTAAATGGAAAGGGGGGTCGAGTGATACCTTCTTTTAAAGGTCTTTCAATTCCCTTTATAATGATGTAAAATACATGAGCTTCAGTTTAGTAGTTTTGAAGATTTATTGATTTAAAGCTTAAAGTAGACTTTAATAGGTACATCAGATCAGTTTGTACTACTTTCAGAAGAAATTTGACTAAAATAATTTACTTAATAAGTAAATGCTTTTCTTCACTTTTTTATAATTTATTTGTTGAAAGTAGCTATTGGAGCGTTTTTTCGTGGAAAAACAGTTATTTCTTGAAGAAAGATAAGGAAATATCTCGTACTTATTTTAAATAGGAATTTAGTACATAGTTTGCGATTGATTTGACCAAAATTTGTTGCTAAAATAACGTGTAACGCTTTATTACATAAATTAACCACAGCAGAAAGAGTTGAAATTATCGAAATATTTTTCGGAAATAATCATTGCGCTAATAGAACAGCAGAAATATTTAATGAGCGACATGAGAACAGTAACGTGTATCGAAAATATGTTCTAGAACTTGTAGCTAAATTTCGAGAAACTGGGTCAGTCGCCAATAAAAAACGCAACATTGAAAATCCCAGGAACGAAGCAATAGAAGTTGGGGTTTTAGGGCAAGTTTATGTAGATCGTACGTTAAGTACCCGCAAATTGGAGACTGTGTGTGGTGTTAGTCGACGTACTGTCCAACGGATTCTAAAGGCCAAATTTTTCATCCGTATAAAATTCACCTGGTACAAGAACTTAATGAAGACGATTTTGATCGGCGATTACAATTTTGTGAAGATATGAGTGAACGAATTATAAACGATGGACATTTTCTATTCAACACTTGCTTTTCCGACGAATGTTCCTTTTTCTTAAATGGCGTAGTCAATCGTCATAACTGCTGATATTGGTCCGATTCTAATCCCAGAATTTATCATGAGGTTCATGCACAGCAGCCACAAAAATTAAATGTTTGGGCTGGTATTTTTGGCTATCATTTAGTTGGTCCTTTTTTCTTACCTGGAAATTTGACCGGTGAAATGTATTTGGAATTACTGAAAGACGCCATAGATCCTGCATTAACAGCCATAATTGAAAATCAGAATGATCGGCGGTACATTGCGAATAGGTTGATATTCCAACAGGATGGCGCCCCACCACATTACGCACGTGTTCGACAATATTTAGATCAGACGTTTCCAGATCGATGGATTGGTAGTCGAGGTGCCATTGAATGCCCCCCAAGATCGCCAGATTTATCACCTTTGGATTTCTTTATGTGGGGTCATTTGAAAAGCAAAATCTATGCTACTCAGCTAACATCATTAGAAGACCTGCGACAAAGAATTGTGAATGAGTGTCTTCAAATTACTCCTCAAATATTGCAAAATTTTTCAACATTCACTTGCCTAACGGGTCAGTCAGTTCATTCATCATTTTTAAATTACTTTGCTGCCAAATGTATCGATCTTCAGTAATGATGATGTATTAGTTTTCTTTAAGCTTTAAATCAATAAATCTTCAAAACTACTGAATTGAAGTACATTAATTTTATATTATTATAAAGATAATTGAAAGACCTTTAAAATAAGGTATCACTCGATCCCCTTTCCATTTAAGATTTTAGGGTTGGTGTCACCCCCGCTTAGGGGGTTGCACGTGCTAACGTGATTTTTTGCCAAACTTTTTCCCCCGCGAAAACAAAATCGACGGGTCTGAGCGTTTTTCCAAAAAAAAACTGAGCTGCCAGTAAATGCGTCTGTTTCGTTTTCGATGCGCCAACCTGTATCCCTTTAGCGTAACAACTACCAACCGGCCAAGGGCGGATCCGGCCTTGGTATCAAGGAGGTTTGCTCCGATTAAAAATTGGTCTAGGGGTGGCGACTGAATCAGAGCTTCTGAGAGCGAATGCTTTTGAGGAGCGGGAGGAGGGATAGCGGTGGCGCATGTTCCATCTGATTCACCCAAGGGGTGCCATGACCTCCCTGGATCCGCCCTTGGAAACGGTTCATTTTCACATGTGGAAACAGTGCAATGTCGCAGGGTGTGTCATCATCATCAAAGTCTCAAACTTTGTTTTGAGCCTTGGTCGACACATCGTATTCAATAATAGAGCCAAGACTCGTCACCTGTTCACATACCGAGATTGCCCCTTATCGAACATTTTCAGAATCTTTCGGCACCAAGTCGTACGACGAGTCTTCTGCTCTTCCGTCAGACTATGCGGTACCCAGAATGAACAAAGTTTCCTTACGTGTAAATGGTCATGCAGAATTGAATGAATTGCTGGTGGATGAAGGTGTGAGGTCTCCTCTATCTATTGGTATGTAACTCTCCGATCTCAGCGTCTTTAGAATTCTCTGTACTGCTTGACTATAGTCGCACAATGAGGACAATAATTCTGTAATTTCCTCTAAGCACTGGTCTATGCTTGAACCACCCGTAAAATTATACCGTAAAACTGCCCTCATCACACTACGTGACCACGATGCCGTAGTCCGCACTTTACACTGTCAAAACGAATGAACAACCAAGTCAACAGACGTGATGCTGACAGCTACTATGCACTCATGGACATGTCTCAACATACACTAGCATGCAGCCTCCTGCGTCTGTTTGTTAAGTCATATTGCAAAACTTTTATAGTACCCTTAAGCAACTCGGTGAAAATAACAAAATAAAGTCCTAACATTGAAAGAAAATGAATGTGGCCATAAAGATACTAAAATAATATATGAATAAAATACAAAGCTCGTATCGAATATTTAAAGACCGATTCGGCGAGTAACAAAAATGTGTCTGTCTGTATTTATATAAAATTTTACTAATCAAAATATTCACTTGATTATGCGTTGGTACCTCAATTCTTGAATTTCGCTGACGCAATTATTACATTACAGAACTAGTTTGAGATAAGGACGGTGTGAGACCAATAGTTGCTATCTCAGATGAGGTATGCATATGTTTTTTTCCACTAGCAACACTATATAGCTACGAGGGATGTCTTTTAAGTTTTGCATATGGAAATAAAACAACACGGTAGGTAGTTTTAAATCACTTTATTGTTTTTCGAAGTATTCTTCACGATGATTAATACACATCTGCATGCACTCGTTTGCTGGCAGATCCAAAAAGGCAATTTTTGAATGCGTCAACTGCTTCTTCTGGTGACTGGAACCTTTGACCACGTGGTCTGTTTTTAATTTTCGGGAAAGTAAAGAAATCGTTAGGACTTAGATCGGGACTATATAGAGGATGGTCCAATAATTTAATTAATTAAATACTGCCTTGTTTTTTGGGCTGTGTGCGAGCTTGCATTGTCTTGTTGGAGGATGATTCTTCTTTCGGGGTTGATTTTTCGAAGCTCGGTGATGGCTTTTGGCAAACAAATGGTGGTATACCAATCCGCAGTAACAGTTCTTTGCTCATTAAGAGGAATTGTTGCAATATGACCCGCTTTTGTCACAAATGTCGCGACCATCTTTTTCGAAACACTTCGAGAACGGATGACTTTTGTTGGCTTTTCTTCACCTTGGAACACCCAAACAGCCAACTGTCGTTTATTTTCTGGCTCATAACATTAAATCCACGATTCATCACCACTATCAATGCTGTACACATTTTTTGAATTTCCGGAATTGAAGCGTTTTTTGACACCAATTAACCCTGGCTGCTTTCTGCTCTTTAATCAACAGGTGGAGCATTCAACGAGAAAGTAATTTTCTTACTCCTAATTCTTCATGTAAAATTTTTTGAATTGAGGTCTTTGAGATCTTCAAGGACGCCTCAATCTCGTGATATGTCACATGTCTATCTTCAGTGATAAGTTTGCGCACAGCATCGACGTTTTCCTGGGTGACTGCCTGCCGTTTTTTGTGCACCCACCCCGGGAACGTCGCTAAGACTCACCGGTCCACGTTTGAATTCTCCATACCAACGGGAAATTGTCGACTGATGTGGTGCTTCGTTGCCGAAAACACACAGTAACTCAGCAAGGCATTCTTGTTGCGATAATTGTCTCTGAAAGTTGTAATAAATTATTTCGCGAAACTGTTCTCGGTCTCCATTTTTCTAATGACTTGGTGACACTCAAAAATTCGCTGTAGTAAGAACATTGCACGTATTGTTGTGAAACTTTGAATTTAAGTTTACTAAAGAGTGAGGTTAAGATTCAGAACTGACGTTCGATCCGCGCGGCCTACTATGTTTCTATATGCAAAACTTAAAAGACATCCCTCGTATCCCAAAACATTCTATTTCACATCATGATCATGTCGTTTTCAACTCATTTTGCAAATTCGTAACTATATCTAGTTACCTGCTACCAGCATAAGGTTGGGCGTCTTGGAGAAATGTTTTTGCATATAAGTGGCTGATGAAACTGCCGTCTCGTGAATGTTCCTATCATTCATCATGATCGCGGAAATATTCCAATTTCAGCTGGTAGGTTAATATTTTGTTGCTATAAAAATTGTTTTAAAGTTACTTCTATGCCTCGTTTTTGTATCTTTTTCTTGTTCCCGATCATGTCAGGTCGACGGTGTATTTGACCTCAAAAAATGGTGAATGTGTTATGTACTTTATAATAAATGATAATTCAACTTTAACCATTTTTATCTCGCAATCCTTAGGGCTTAGGTCGTTGTATCCATTGAGACATTTGTTCGGTACGGTGAGATATATTCCACAGGGAAATTGTGTGGTTCTTTTTCACAATAACATGTCATATTTAGAATCTTATTTTCCGCATATTGAAAGCATCATCCTTCAAGAAATTTACAACTAGTCATACAGCGTGTTCCTTAATGATATGCGAATATTTTCGCATATCATTAAGGAACACCCTGTATATTTTATATTTATTGTCATTGTCACTTCATTCGCGCTTTGAAAAAGGGCACAGAGGCAGAAACGTTATCAAAAAATCGGGACTACACGTGTGGTTTCAATTAACGGCCAGAAAGCATGGAGATTTATCAGCATTAAAACCGCATGATAAGTTTCAGATATTAAATTTAGGTCCGACTCTATTATTGATCTGCGAAAACAAAATTTGCGCCTAAAGGGAAATTATCTGATTCATATAGAATGGGCCCCTCATTCTCATATTAAATCAAGAAATAGTTCATCGTTGATGATAGAAAGAGTTTAGGGGTCGTTATCGATTCAGAGTTGAGATTCAAGCAACATGTTACAAATTTAGCTAGATTAAAGTACCTGCGTTTGAAGATTTTATATTCTAATAGACATATTTTGAACTTTAAGACTATCCAAAAACTAGCTAAAACTTTGGTGATGTCGGTAATAAATTACTCAACTGTTTTTTACTTTCCTTCAAGATCATGAGATTCTATGCAATTATGATATTGTGAAAATGAGGTAATTTCGTTGTTTTAAAGATACGTTCCACTTACAGTTGAGAAATTGACCTTAATTCAAAGATATATGTCTTAGAAACATATCGAAGATAATTGAAGATAGTGGTCCTTGAACCAAGGTCATTCTTTTTTGTGTGTGCCTTGATTACGTGACCAAATCTAGAGTACAAAAAATTCACAATAACGGCTTTAGGTTTGTTTATGGTCTGCATGTAACTCGGCAGATCAAGCTGGGATGGTTGAAGGATGACCAGCTTTTTAAATTTCATCTTAGTCCAAACACTCAGATATAAAAGGGTAGCTGTTTATCTTCTAAAAAAGCTTGTCCCACGCGGTGATCTTAATGCCAGAAATCTCAGGCATAACAATAACTTCAATATACCTAGTTATAAAACTAATATTTTCCATCGTAGCTTCACCTACAACGCTGTGAAAGCGTATAATGCTCTTAATCATACTCATAAAAGCAAAGGTCTATTTGCTTTCGAAAGAACCATCAACGTCTTCTGGAATCTGCTAGCCAAACTAGTTAATAAGGTTTTGTGGATATCGCATTACACTGAGGCGTTATCTGACCTACAGCATATTGTGGGGCAGTGTTTATTTTTCAGTAGGACATATTGTGTTATTTTTTTTTCCTTCAATTAGTGTTCATATAGACGAGCCCCTTCCCACTTCAGTTGACTCAACTATTGAAATCTTAGTTTTTTTCTTATCAAACACAAATAATAAAAATGTAGCAGGGTGTTATAGGTTTAAAATATTAACAATGAATATTTTGATAATATATAGTAGAAAACACCAACTTTATCACTCCCTAATCAAATTTGCAGCATAAAAATGAAACATGTTGCAATTACAGCATATCAACCTATTTTCATTTCAATGCAAAATAAGTCTATAACGCATAGGTGGCTGTGAAAAATAAAAGCCACAGACAATTGTTTTTATGAATCACAGCTGTCAGAATACGTTTAAAATAGTTTTGGATAGTTAAGGTTTTCAAAATGGGTAGAGGAAAGGTTATTAGTGAGAAAATTCTCAGAAATTGCAATTTTGCTAGACTTATCGCGGTACAGTGTGAGAAATATTTTTAGAAGATATAACGTAACTGGTTCAGTTAATATTAAGCCACGATATGTGAAAAAAAGTAATATCACAAATGCCGACCGAAGAGCATTAAGAAGAATAATCGTGAAAAACAGGCGTGCCAATTATTTACAATTAAGTGCTCTGTGGAGTGACGCTGTTGGAAGGAGAATTTCGAGGTTCATAACTCATAGAAAGGCCCACAATCTGGGATTCAGCACTTGCAAGTTAAGTTTTCTTATGAAAAAAAGTGAAGTAAAAACCCTAAAGTTGCCCAAATTGTTTATAGGCCAAAAAAAAGCCACTATTAACTCCACTGCAAAAGAAAAATCGGCTTAGTTGGGCTAAAGAACATAGACAATGGACACCTCAACAATGGTGTGCAATACAATGGATGATGATGCCCAATTCGTAGTTTGTGTTGGTGACAGTCGCAGTAGAGTTATTCGCAAAAAAAAATGAAGTATTCCATGTTGACTGTCTGAAGAGAAAAGAGAAATTTCCAGCATCCATTATGGACTGGGGCAGTATATCATCAAAAGGAGTAGGAAAACTTCATTTTATTGATGGAAATGTGGATACAAACAAATATTTGGCAATTTTAGAAGAATTTGACATCCGGCCAAGATTTTGTGTTTCAGCAAGATGCTGCAGCGTGCCATACCTCAAAAAAGGCTATAAAATGGTTGGAAGAAAATAATGTACCACTTTTGAAATGGGTTTCTAGCAGGCCAGATCTGTCACCTATTGAAACTTTGTGGCACGAGATGAAAAAGGTTCTACAACATCCTGCTCGTACAATCACCGAACTGATACAAAAGCTTCAAGAAATATGAGATTGTTTTACACCAAATTTTTCCCAAAACTTGGTTGACACTATGCCCCAAAGAATTTCAGCCGTAATAAAAAATAAAGATGATGTTACCCAATGGTAATCTTTCAATTGTTGCTTTGTTAACTTCGCGCATTTATTCGCACATTGTTTATTTGTTCAGATGCTCTATTAGTTATAGGTCTAAGTGATTTCAAATATGTATTTTTTACGACTAGAGTGTATCTAAAATGTTTTTGAGAAAATAAATTGTTTTGAGAAGTAAATAGTTTCGTCATGTTCAGTTTATAAAGGCATATTTTGATACAAATCTTGAAGTGGGCCAGCTGAAGTGGGAAGTGGCTCGTATTTGTATTCGCCCAGTTTATTTTATCTTTAAGCCTTACCTACCTTGTTAATATGAACTTGTTAATTTCGTTGAGCGTACGTTAATCGGTTGTTATTTATGTGTGTGCGTTGTCCTACGTTGTAAAGTTAAATGGTACAGTAGCTAGCTAACTAAACATCGCCCTGCATTGTGGATGAGTCACTAAAAGAATATCGAGATCGAGAAGGACTATGTGGGGATTAATTCCGCTAAATCCGGTATTTCTCGTTCTCCACAATGAACTCAATATCCCCTGGAGCATAGGGCAGCACAGATGTTTCATCTAGAGCGTAGGACACAACATCTGGAAGGTATACCATATATGTTAAACTGAGGACTGGATGCAAACTTCTGCGCATTATTATTGTTATCATTAGCTATAAAAACCTATTTTTTCATTTACGCGCAGGCGCAAAATTTGTTACCGGTAAAAAGTGGTAAAGATCATAGAAGCTTCCGTGAATTTTGTAAATACTCATAATAAATACAAGCAGCGGCAACATTGCGGAGAGCGATCTGTTCGAGAACGATCTCGATTACTTTGGACGGAATAAATACGCAAGGCGCGGAGACAGTGTGCTCAGTTTAAGACTGAACGGCACAAAGTCCAGCGGTTGGGTTATAGTTGGCCTGCAATTAAAAACATTATGAACAGTAGTAAGAAGATGAAGACATACCATTTCCATTCGGAATGGTAAGAACAATATTTCTTTAAGAAGTCAAAGGTCGAAATGTTATGTAATACAGGGTGGCGCATGGAAAACGAAACAGACGCATTTACTGGCAGCTCAGTTTTTTTTTGAAAAATGCTCGGACCCGTCGATTTTGTTTTCAAGGGGGACCCAAGTTTGGCAAAAAATCACGTTAGCACGTGCAGCCCCCTAAGCGGGGGTGACACTACCCTCAAAATCTTAAATGGAAAGGGAGGTCGAGTGATACCTTATTTTGAAGGTCTTTCGATTCCCTTTATAATGATAAAAATTTGATGTACTTCAGTTCAGTAGTTTTGAAGATTTATTGATTTAAAGCTTAAATAAAACTAATACATCATCATTAGTGGAGATCAATACATCTGGCAGCAAAGTAATTTAAAAATGAAGAATGAACTGACCAGTTAGGCAGGTAGATGTTGAAAATGGCCAACATGACTCTCCTGCAATAATAAAGATTTTGCTCAAAACGTTACCACACATTTTGCAATATTTGAGGAGTAATTTGAAGGTACTCAATCACAATTCTTTGTCGCAGGTCTTCTGATGATGTTGGCAGAGTAGCATAGATTTTGCTTTTTAAATGACCCCACATAAAGAAATCCAAAGGTGATAAATCTGGCGATCTTGGGGGCCATTCAATGGAACGTTTTCTGCCAATCCATCGATCTGGAAACGTCTGATCTAAATATTGTCGAACGCGTAATACGCAATGTACCGCCGATCATTCTGATTTTCAATTATGGCTGTTAATGCAGGATCTATGGCGTCTTCCAGTAATTCCGAATACATTTCACCGGTCAAATTTACAGCCATTTAAGAAAAAGGAACATTCGTCGGAAAAGCAAGTGTTGAATAGAAAATGTTCATCGTTTATAATTCGTTCACTCATATCTTCACAAAATTGTAATCGCCGATCAAAATCGTCTTCATTAAGTTCTTGTACCAGGCGAATTTTATACGGATGAAAACTATGGGCCTTTAGAATCCGTTGGAGAGTACGTTGACTAACACCACACACAGTCTCCAAGTTGCTCTATTGCTTCGTTCCTTATGGGATTTTCAGTGTTACGTTTTTTATTGGCGACTGACCAGTTTCCCGAAATTTAGCTCAAGTTATAGAACATATTTTGGATGCACGATACTGGCCTCATGTCGCTCATTAAATATTTCTGCTGTTCTATTAGCGCACTGATGATTTCCGAAAAATATTTCGATAATTTCAACTCTTTCTGCTGTTTATGCAATAAAGCGTTACAAGTTATTTTAGCAACAAAGTTTGGTCAAATCAATCGCAAACTATGTACTGAATTCCTGATTAAAATAAGTACGAGATATTTCCTCATCTTTCTCCAAGAAATAACTTTTTGCCACAAAAAAACGCTCCAATAGCTATTTTCAAGAACAAAATGATAAACTAACCATGGGCGTAGTGAAGAAAAGCATTTACTTATTAAGTAAATTCTTTTAGTCAAATTTCTTCTGAAAGTAGCACAAACTAATCTGATGTACCTATTAAAGTCTACTTTAAGCTTTAAATCAATGAATCTTCAAAACTACTGAACTGAAGCTCATGTGTTTTGCATCATTATAAAGGGAATTGAAAGACCTTTAAAATAAGGTATCACTCGACCCCCCTTTCCATTTAAGATTTTAGGGTTGGTATCACCCCCGCCCAGGGGACTGCACGTGTTAACGTGATTTTTTGAAAAACTTGTGTCCCCTTCGAAAACAAAATCGACGGGTCTGAGCGTTTTTCCAAAAAAAAAATGAGCTGCCCGTAAATACGTCTGTTTCGTTTTCGATGCGACACCCTGTATATCTGTTTCCGTTGCTAAAAAAAGGAATAGCGAGAAGCACTTTGAAACTGTATAATAATTTTGTTTATTTTTCAAACACCAACGATTGGTAGGAATGGATGCAGTTGTGTAGTATGTATTAGTTATTATTTAAGTTTATTACTATGTATTAGTACTAGTAAAATAAACATACAACTGTGTATAATTCCATTAAAAGCGAGCATTTGAAAATTATAGCCGAGGACGTAACAGAACCACTCACTTACCTAATCAACAAATAAATCAGGAACAAAAACAGATGTTAACAACTATAGACCAATATCAATAATATCCAGTGTAGCAAAGGTTTTTGAAAAAGTTTTATCTACTAGAATGATTCGATACCTCACAAAATTCAACATTTTAAGTGAAAATCAATATGGACTTACAGAAGGGAAGGCTACATCGGACGCAATGACTAAAATTGTAAATCAAATACATCAAAATATTGATAACAGAATCCCTTCAATCTGCATTTTTGTTGATTTAAAGAAAGCTTTCGACACAGTTAATCACAAATTATTATTAGAAGCATTGGAGAGAATTGGTTTCAGAGGAAACGCGTACTCACTGATCGAAAGTTATTTGTCAAATCGCCCACAATCTGTGCAGATATCAGGATCATTTAGTAAAGAAATGTATATTAAGTGTGGTGTCCCACAAGGAACTGTCTTAGGTCCGCTGTTATTCAATATATATTTAAATGATATTTTCCAAATTAATTGTGTTGGCAAAATAACTAGTTTTGCAGATGATACTGCAATATTATATGAAGGCACTGACTGGTCTGATCTGAAAAATGTAATTGAAAATGATTTTATCAAAATTATTCAGTGGTTTAACAGTAGAAAATTAAGCATTAACTACTCTAAAACACATTTTTTACCATTTGGATCTTATGCTAGACATCTGCCAAATTACACAAATTTCTCCTTCAATATTAATGATCAAAAAATGCAAATTAATAGAGTGCCCAACATAAAATACCTTGGAGTGGTCTTGGATCCTCACTTACGATGGGACATCCATGTCAATTATATTTTAAAGAAAGTTAGATTTGTATCCTACAAAATTAAATACCTTGGGAATATATTGACAGAAAAATATCTTCGAACATTATACCATGCACTGATTGAGCCTCATCTCACATATGGTATATTAGCATGGGGAGCTGCATGTTCCTCACATATCTATAATTTAGATGTTTTTCAAAAAAGTATTCTAAAAATGATATTTAAAAAACCGAAACTTTATCCCACTGAAAAATTATACGCAGATGTTCGATTGTATGATATAAGACAGCTTTATTTCTTACACAGTATCACTCACTACCATAAATTTGTAAACACCGACCAAAAAATTAAACATAATCATTATACCAGGTACAAAATTCGTGGCACAGTAGTTCCTCAACCGCATAAATCTATAATGCAGCGATCATATCTCTATTTAGCGCCTAAATTTTATGAAATTATACCTAAAGACTTAAAAGATTTACGTTTCGGAAATTGTTTCAAAAGAAATTTAAAAAAGTGGCTACATTCTATATCTAGGACTGAAATTCATAAACTCATAAATACGAACATCAACTAAATACATAATCTACTGTAGCTAATTTTTGTCCTTTTTTGTCATTTGCATTCTACAGTTTCAACTTAAATTATTGGTCCATGTACAGGCGATGCCTTCTATTGGGCCTGTTTTGATTTTATATTTATTTACTCATATTGTTTGTTATCTTTGTACATTGAGTGAATAAAAATATTATTATTTAAGTTGGCTTACATTGCTTACGACTAGTTATTCCAAAATCATCAAAGTAGCTCAACACTGATCTAATGCGTATACTAGATTTCCTCCAAAATATCTCCAGCTGTACCATCAATACAACAATGCATTCTTCGATAGTTTGATGTGAGTGGTCATTCAGCCTCGAGGAACCTCTCGGAAGGACCTACAAGGGATCCAATGAAACTTACGCACTATGATACCGGCTGCCAATTGTTCCTTCAATACAGTGCGAGATGAGTTTCAGAAGCTAAACACGTTCAGTTTCACACAGAGAAATGCTATGTATATCACTTGGGTACAAACAATGTCGGCTGTGTTATCCTCGTATAATAGAACGTGACAGCTACTTGATTGATTATGTTATGGTTTAATTATCAGTATGCCACTCCACCCTAACAGCAGTATAATGAAACCTTGAAAATTTCACCCACATACATTCATTCATTCTCGCTTATGTGCGAGACCTCGTCAATTAGCAGACTTGTTATTCAAGTTGTTTTACAATAATTACAGATGAATTCATTCATTCGAATTATCTTCACAGAGCTCGATAAATTGTTCACTTCCAGCTTGATTTTATCTTAGTTTGAACACAAAATTTGTAAAAGCTTTTCCAATAAGGACGGCTCGATCTTGAAATGTATGTCAATGTGTTAATGATTTTGGTTTTTTTTTCGAATGGAAGGCCTATATTTGTCAACTTGTATCATATATGAGATCATTCAGAAGTTTAGAGCGCTGGTACGAAACCGAGAGGTGCAAATTTCAACGAATTTGCCTCATACGAGGCATGTAAATTGAGTGGTGTGACTGGCAACGTAGTGTTTGATCATCCGGCAGTATTGGAGGCAGTGGGCTTTGAGTGGAGACAGGGCAACATGTGATCCATCTTCAGTACAAGTTTAAACTCGCTCGAGTCTTTGGTTGTCCTAAGAGCAGTGTAAGAACCGTCACCAGGGTTGTGTAGTCTCAGAAGGAAGTTATTTTCATGGTGACAATATAAAATTGTGATCATATTTGAATGAAAAACATAAAAAACAGTCCCATCTCTCTGGGTTTTGTTGACTTTGACGACGTCGGTGACTGACAGCTTACTCACACTGTTTTTCGACTCCAAGTTACAAAACAATTATAAAAGTTACTGCTTGATGCAGATTTTGGTCCGTAGTTTTAAATTAACATTAGTAAGACCATCGCTGTCAACGGTAACGGATCAGTGAGGATTTCTTTTGGGACGGATTCAACGATACGGACGTAAACGACATGCGAATATTAAAATGGGGGTTCTTCAGGGATCCATTTTAGGGGCATTACTAAAGAAGGTTTTGAAGCTGAAGATTATACCAGGAATTTACTTGTTAGAGTATGCTGATGAGCTCGCAATGGTAGTAACAAGCAAAGAGGAACTTACGTTAAAGAATCTATTGACATGTGGAATAACTAAGAGCGGCATATGGACGAAGGAAAAAGGCTTAAATATGACATGAATAAAATGAGGTGTTTATAATACAAGATAAAAACAAAAGTCAATGTCAGTGAATGTTTGAAATGTACATCTAATGTGCAATTAAATGCCTGGACGTATCGCTTGACAAAGGCACAAAAATGATCGAGCACATCGCATACTTAGACCAGGAGGCGCTGCAAAAATCTGTCGTGCTTTTCTGTCAAGTGGCTATAAAGACTTTCGCAATGCAATAAGCTATTTAAGGGTAATGTTATATCTCGCATAGCACACATAATTTTCACGCCAAGGCTGTGCAATTTGACCCTATCAGATCTTTTATTTTGATGTTTTCTCAAGTCGCCGATGTGTGCCAATAACTCGCAGCTTACTGGTTTTACAATAAAAGCCAATATAGCTCAGGTGACTAGTCAAACAAAGCTAGATCCTTATTACGGACATTTGAACAATATCATATTCTATACGTAACCTACAGACAAACGGATTCGCATAGCAGCCCTCTGTTCACTGGACTACATAGTACAACACGTTCACAAGAAGTAAAGCTCGCGCTGAGATCAGAATTAATTCGCGAATTAAATCAAAATAAGAGCATTTACAAAAATCAAATATTTTTGGTCCATATCACTTGTCGAATCATTTTAACAATGCCTAATCTCTTCGGACCTGAAAGATTATCTTCTTTCTTTATTTTCTTCTTCCCTTTTCCCTTAACATTGTCTAATTTGAGACATGTTAGACCTGACAACAATGAGTCGACAAGTAAACAATTTGGTTAATACTATTCACAAAGTTTGATGTTGGAAAAATTTGTGTTATTTCATCGTCGACCTCTCGTTTTCTGAAAATCGCCTGACTGTCAATAGAGCTGAATTATTAAAATTTTCGATCATTTTTGGTGCGTGGAAAATAGTACGATATTTTTTAGAAAGTCCTAGACTTAGTGTACGCTTCGTTTTTGTGTGATCATAAAACTTTTCGCTATAGGAAGAATCGGGTCATATAATAATAAGTTTATTGCAAAAGAAAAAGTATAGCAGTAGTAGATGAAAGACAATATTATACAATAAACGAATGGACCCAAAAAAGTTTCGCAGAAACTTGTGCTTGGGCATGAGCTCATGTATAAATAACTTAAGACTAAAAAAAAAAAACATAAAAAATATATGTATAT